>SJYW01006372.1:669676-701573 GCA_006410735.1 Raphicerus campestris | reverse complement strand
GGGTGGTGAGGACCCAGGCCCTCAGCTGGAAGGGGGGTGGGCTGGCCAGGACACTGCTGCTCCTGAGATGAGAGGAGGGACCTCTGCCTTCTCTCCTGGCTCAAGCCCCAATGTTCCAGGAGGTCAGACCAGCTGAGCGCAGGTCACAGGCCTGTGGCTGCGCTGAGGGCAGCCATTGCCATGGTTACGTGCCCGCCAAGGACCGAGGAGAAAGGGCCTGGTTACCCAAAGGGGTGAAGGAGAGAGGGGTCACAGTTACATCCCTCGCAGAGCTGTGAGCTGAGCCCATCCAGAACTCCCTGCGGGTGGCCTGCCTGACAGTCTGGTGGGCTCCCACTGTGCCCCCACAGGGGGCCCGGTCTGTCTGAGTTTGGGCTGCTTTTCCTTCCAGGTTACACTAGGACGGGCTCCATCTTTCTGGCCCAAACTCAGGACCGGCTCATCTCCCTGAAGCGCATCAACTCGAGGCTGAAGTACGTATGAGGCTGAGCCCGGCCCGACTTCCTGTCAGCTGGCCTCTGCGGAGGCCGGGGAATGTCATTGTGCCCCTGTGTTCTGTGCCAGTGTCATAGGCATCCCCTGCGAGATCATCTCCCCCAAGAAAGTGGCCGAGCTGCACCCTCTGCTCAACGTGCACGACCTGGTGGGGGCCATGCATGTCCCCGAGGATGCGGTGGTGTCCTCCGCCGATGTGGCGCTCGCCCTGGCCAGTGCCGCCTCCCAGAGCGGTGAGTGGGCGCGGGGTGTGGAGAGGGGTGATCCAGGAGAGCCTCTGCATGGAGCCCCGGCTCGCGGCTCTGAGTCTTCGTCTCAGCGTGGTACCTGTCAGCACAATTCCCCTCAGGGCCACGTTTTTCTGGTTAAGTATCCTAGGCACAGCCTTCAGTCCTGCTTAGAGCATTTTAGGTGTGAGGGCCTTTCTTCCTCCACGGGACTTGAGACGCGCCAAGGCTGGCACGTGCCTCAGGGATTCAGTGCACAACTGGGGTCATGTCCTGGGGTTGGAGTGAACGAGGGGAAGGCTGATCTGCGGCGGTGTCCGCTCTGGATGAACTGCCTCATGGTGTGGGTCAGTCAGGATTGAGGAGGCCCTGTGGCACTGTTTCTCTCCTGCCCTTTAAGGATCCCTGGATTTTTGTTTGGCTGCGCCATGCCCCTAGTGGGCCTTTGGTTCCCAGCCAGGGATGGAACCCAGGCCCCTGCAGTGGAAGCGTAGACCCGAACCACCAGATTGCCAGGGAAGTCCCATGATCCCTGAGATTTCATTATGTGCTTCAGTTGGTTTTTTCAGTTGCCCTGGTCTTTTCAGTCTTGGGAAAGGCCCATTTCTACCATCTCAAGATGTGGTTCCAGGAGTGTTTTGGATTCCAAAGTTAAAGCATGGACCTAGTCTTTTCAGTGTTTGTTGAGAAGCTGCTCCAAATGCCTGACTCTGAGACAGCAGATGACAACTCCCCAACTCTGTGTTTACCTTGAGACAGGTGTTCAGATCTATGACCGGACAAGTATTCTTCATGTTATGGTCAAAAGAGGTCAAGTCACCGGCGTGGAGACAGATAAAGGGCAGATCCAGTGCCAGTATTTTGTCAACTGTGCAGGTCAGGTAGGTGAGTGACAAGACTGGGTCACTGACTTTCTTATTTAACTTTGTCTCCAGGATTTGGGGTACAGAGGTAAGCCTAGTTTTCTGATGGACTAAGCAGGCGTCCGGGACACACTGTTTCTTCTGTGGCTGGGAAAACTCGGAATCCCCCCTCCATACGGGAAGCCTGCCCCCGCCCCTCGTGTGGAAGCCGGGCACCGTCCCCCTCCTCCCTGGCCGAGGGGCAGCCCTGTTCAGGGAGGCCCAGAGAGTCAGCGCGGACAGCACTCAGTCCCCGGTCGGGGCTGTGTGGCGGTTCGTGCCATCCCGCCACCCAGCAGACGAGTGTTGGGTTGCCCCTATGTCGGGAGCATGGGTTCCGTGTCGGGACCCTAAACCCTGCAGCCCTGAGGGCAGACTGTCCCTTGCCCCCCTCCACGGTCTCAGGGGCGGCGGAGTACTTTCCGCCTCGTGGAGTTCTTCGTGGTTTGGGGTTCGAAGGGCCCGGCTCCCCACGGGCTCCCGTTCCGAGCTGGTGGCTCTGTCTTCTCTGCTCAGAAAGCAGACTCCGTGGCTCGCCCGGTACAGTGTTGCTCCCCTCCGAAAACGTCAGGAACTAAAGCTGGGAGTCAGCTTCCCACAGCTGACGCGGGAGCGGGAGCGCCCAGGAGCCGCTCGCAGTGACACTCGTCTCAAGAGGCTGCCCTTGCTCACGCGCCTTTCTATTCCTCTCCACCCACCCTTCCCTCTGTGCGTCTGTAGTGGGCATACGAGCTGGGTCTGTGCAGCGAGGAGCCGGTTAGCATCCCGTTACATGCCTGCGAACACTTCTACCTTCTGACTCGCCCCTGGGAGGCCCCGCTGCCGAGCAGCACGCCAAGTGAGGACTTGCACTTTGTCTTTACTCTTGTCTCCTCGCCCCTGTTCCGTCCTCTGCCAAGAAAGGCTTTCTGCTGAGGACAGACTGCGCCCAGAAGAGTCTTTTCACTTCTTTTCTGGAGCATGTTACAGGGCAGTGGACCCCGTTCTAACTTGACTTGAATGTCTCTTTATGAAAGGATGGCCAAAGTGAGCGTACTGTTTGAGCAGTCTGGTTTCTTTGTTTGCAAGCTAGCTGTAGTCCCAGAAAGAGGTCTGAATTGAGTATGTTTGGAATATAACCTCCCGTCAACCTTGATTCCAGCTTGTGCTTCAACCAGTCCAGCATTTCGCATGATGTACTCTGCATGTAAGTTAAATAAGCAGGGTGACAATATACAGCCTTGACATACTCCTTTCCCAGTTAGGAACCAGCCTGTTGTTCCATGTCCTGTTCTAACTGTTGCTTCTTGACCTACATACAGATTTCTCAGGAAGCAGGTAAGGTGGTCTGGTATTCCCATCTCTTTCAGAATTTTCCAGTTTCTTGTGATCCACACAGGCATTGTTGTAGTCAATAAAGCAGAAGTAGATGTTTTTCTGGAACTCTCTTGCTTTTTCAATGATCCAGTGGATGTTTGCAATTTGATCTCTGGTTCCTCTGCCTTTTCTAAAATCAGCTTGAACATCTGGAAGTTCACGGTTCATGTATTGTTGAAGCCTGGCTTGGAGAATTTTGAGCATTAATTTGCTAGTGTGTGAGATGAGTGCAATTGTGTGGTAGTTTGAACATTCTTTGGCATTGTCTTTCTTTGGGATCAGAATGAAAACTGACCTTTTCCAGTCCTGTGGCCACTGCTGAGTTTTCCAAATTTGCTGACATGTGGAGTGCGGCACTTTCACAGCATCAACTTTTAGGATGTGAAATAGCTCAACTGGAATTCCATCACCTCCACTAATTTTGTTTGTAGTGATATTTCCTAAGGCCCACTGGACTTCGCATTCCAGGATGTCTGGCTCTAGATGAGTGATCACACCGTCGTGGTTATTTAGGTCATGAAGATCTTTTTTGTATAGTTCTCTGCCACCTCTCAGAAAACTAAGATCATGGCATCTGGACCCATCACTTCATGGGAAATAGATGGGGAAACAGTGGAAACAGTGACAGACTTTATTTTGGGGGGCTCCAAAATCACTGCAGATGGTGATTGCAGCCATGAAATTAAAAGATGCTTACTCCTTGGAAGGAAAGTTATGACCAACCTAGATAGCAGAATCAAAAGCAGAGACATTACTTTGCCAACAAAGGTCCGTCTAGTCGAGGCTATGGTTTTTCCAGTGGTCATGTATAGATGTGAGAGTTGGACTGTAAAGAGGGCTGAGTGCTGAAGAATTGATGTTTTTGAACTGTGGTGTTGGAGAAGACTCTTGAGAGTCCCTTGGACTACAAGGAGATCCAACCAGTCCATTCTAAAGGAAATAAGTCCTGGGTGTTCATTGGAAGGACTGATGCTAAAGCTGAAACTCCAGTACTCTGGCCACCTCATACAAAGAGTTGACTCATTGGAAAAGACTCTGAAGCTGGGAGGGATTGGGGGCAGGAGGAGAAGGGGACGACCGAGGATGAGATGGCTGGATGGCATCACAGACTCGATGGACATGAGTTTGGGTGAACTCCGGGAGTTGGTGATAGACGGGGAGGCCTGGCGTGCTGTGATTCATGGGGTCACAAAGAGTCGGACATGACTGAGTGACTGAACTGAACTGAACTGAACTTCTTAATATCTTCTGCTTCGGTTAGGTCCATACCATTTCTGTCCTTGATTGTGCCCATCTTTGCATGAAATATTCCCTTGGTATTCTAATTTTCCTGAAGAGATCTCTGGTCTTTCTGATTCTGTTGTTTTCCTCTATTTCTTTGCATTGATCGCTGAGGAAGGCTTTCTTCTCTTTCCTTGCTGTTGTTTGGATGTTCCTTGCTGTTCTTGCATTCTAATGGGTATATCTTTCCTTTTCTCCTTTGCCTTTCACGTCTCTTCTTTTCACAACTCTTTGTAAGACCTCCCCAGACAACCATTGTGCCTTTTTGCATTTATTTTTCTTGGGGATGGTCTTGATCACTGCCTCCTGTACAATGTCACAAACCTCCATCCATAGTTCTTCAGGCACTCTGTCTATCAGATCTAATCCCTTGAATCTGTTTGTCTCTTCTACTGTATAATTGTAAGGAATTATGATTTGGGTCATATCTGAATGGTCTAGTGGTTTTCCCTAGTTTCTTCAATTTAAGTCTGAATTTGGCAATTAGGAGTTCATGATCTGAGCCACAGTCAGCTCCTGGTCTTGTTTTTGCTGACTGTATAGAGCTTCTCCATTTTTGGCTGCAAAGAATATAATCAACTTGATTTTGGTGTTGGCCATCTGGTGATGTCCATGTGTAGAGTCTTCTCTTGTGTTGTTGGAAGAGGGTGTTTGCTATGACCAGTGCATTCTCTTGGCAAAACTCTATTAGTCTTTGCCCTGCTTCATTCCATACTCCAAGGCCAAATTTGCCTGTTACTCCAGGTGTTTCTTGACTTCCTACTTTTGCATTCCAGTCCCCTATAATGAAAAGGACATCTTTTGGGGGTGTTAGTTCTAGAAGGTCTTGTAGGTCTTCATAGAACCGTTCAGCTTCAGCTTCTTCAGCATTACCAGTTGGGGCATAGACTTCGATTACCATGATATTGCCTTGGAAATGAACAGAGATCATTTTCTCGTTTTTGAGACTGCACTCTAGTACTGCATTTCAGACTCTTATTGGCTATGAGGGCTACTCCATTTCTTCTAAGGGATTCTTGTCCACAGTAGTAGATACAATGGTCATCTGAGTTCAATTCACCCATTACGGTCCATCTTAGTTCACTGATACATAAAATGTCGATGTTCATTCTTGCCATCTTGTTTGACCACTTCCAATTTGCCTTGATTCATGGACCTAACATTCCAGGTTCCTATGCAACATTGCTTTTCACAGCATCGGACTTTACTTCTACCAACAATCACACCCACAACTGGGTGTTGTTTTTGCTTTGGTTCTGTCTCTTCATTCTTTCTGGAGTTATTTCTCCACTGTTCTCCAGCAGCATATTGGGCACCTACCGACCTGAGGAGTTCATCTTTCAGTTNTGGGTTCCGTGTCGGGACCCTAAACCCTGCAGCCCTGAGGGCAGACTGTCCCTTGCCCGCCTCCACGGTCTCAGGGGCGGCGGAGTACTTTCCGCCTCGTGGAGGTCTTCGTGGTTTGGGGTTCGAAGGGCCCGGCTCCCCACGGGCTCCCGTTCCGAGCTGGTGGCTCTGTCTTCTCTGCTCAGAAAGCAGACTCCGTGGCTCGCCCGGTACAGTGTTGCTCCCCTCCGAAAACGTCAGGAACTAAAGCTGGGAGTCAGCTTCCCACAGCTGACGCGGGAGCGGGAGCGCCCAGGAGCCGCTCGCAGTGACACTCGTCTCAAGAGGCTGCCCTTGCTCACGCGCCTTTCTATTCCTCTCCACCCACCCTTCCCTCTGTGCGTCTGTAGTGGGCATACGAGCTGGGTCTGTGCAGCGAGGAGCCGGTTAGCATCCCGTTACATGCCTGCGAACACTTCTACCTTCTGACTCGCCCCTGGGAGGCCCCGCTGCCGAGCAGCACGCCAAGTGAGGACTTGCACTTTGTCTTTACTCTTGTCTCCTCGCCCCTGTTCCGTCCTCTGCCAAGAAAGGCTTTCTGCTGAGGACAGACTGCGCCCAGAAGAGTCTTCACTTCTTTTCTGGAGCATGTTACAGGGCAGTGGACCCCGTTCTAACTTGACTTGAATGTCTCTTTATGAAAGGATGGCCAAAGTGAGCGTACTGTTTGAGCAGTCTGGTTTCTTTGTTTGCAAGCTAACTGTAGTCCCAGACAGAGGTCTGACTCGCCCATGTTTGGAGTGTAACCGAGAGTTGATGTAACGCTACCCCGTGTGCAGATGCCACTGGCGAGCTCTAAACTCCGGCTCACAGTGACTCCCAGCGCTGTAGGGAGGGCTCGATGCCACTTGGAGGTCTTCATCCCTAGAGTGGGCTCTGCAGCCCCCTCTCTCAGGCTTTCCTGTGGCACAGTGGCAGATATGTGGTTTGATTCTGAGAACTAGCCAAAGCTCCTAGGTTAGTGATTGGTATAGGGGTAATCTGGAAAACAGTCTCCACAATAAATCTGGAAGGAGCATCCTCACCCATGACCGGGAAGAGCATTTTAAAGCTAATGATGCTTGTGTTTACTGGACGCTGCCTGGTTAATAAGGGCAGTTATAGGTGTTTTTGTTTAACTTCTTTTTCTGTCCGTGTAGACAGCTGGCTTGCCTCTAAACCCTGTGTTCTCTTCTGCTCCCTACCCCCTTGTCATTTTTCCCTCTCAGCTGTTGTAGATGCCGATGGAAGAATTTATATTCGGAACTGGCAGGGTGGCATCCTGTCAGGGGGCTTTGAGAAAAACCCAAAACCAATTTTCACTGAGGGCAAGAACCAGCTGGAGATTCAGAATCTGCAGGAAGACTGGGATCATTTTGGTATGTAAACTAAATTTTAACATGAGAGCCTTGTATTTGTCTAAGATGTTACACATGAAAGCCTTTTCAGGAACACAGGCATGTCTCATTGTGCTTCGCAGATACTGAGTTTTTTTTTAATAAATTGAAGGTTTGTGGCAAACACTACACTGAACAAGTCTATTGGCACCATTTTCCAACTGCATTTTCTGACTTTGTATCTCTTGAATTTTGGTAATTACAGTAATAGTTTAGACTTTTTCACTGTCATGTGTGTTACTGGGTCTGTGATTTGTGGTCTGTATTTTTTCAGTGATGTCTGTTGTATTAATGATCTATCTGTTGTATCAGTGATCTATCAATTGCAAAAGATAGGATTCGCTGAAGGTTCCGATAATAGCATATTTTAGCAGTAAGGGTTTTTTTTTTTACCTTTTTATAGTTTTGATAATATGCTGAAATCTGAGTGAAAATTGTTTAATGTTCAGTGGCGTTTTTGAGATAAAATTGATGTACACAGTGTACAAGTTTCATGTGCACAAACAGTATAGCAGTTCTCAATTTTAAAAGGTCATGTTCCATTAATAGTTATGAAATACTATAGTCTGTGTTGTACAGTACATCCTTGTAGCCTATTTATTTCATACATAGTACTTTGTACCTCTATACTCCCTCCCCTTATCTCGCCCCTTCTCACTTCCCTCTCCCACTGATAACCACAAGTCTGTATCCGTTTCTTTTCTGTTATATTCACTAGTTTCTTTTCTGTTTAGATTCCACATATAGGTGATAGCATGCAGTATTTGTCTTTCTCTGACTCATTTTACTAAACATAATACCTTTCAAGTCTGTCCATGTTGTTGGAAGTAACACAAGAAATTTTTAATAGCTGCATAGCTGATGGACACTTAGGTTGCTTGTATATCTGGCCAAGTATTTTTTAATTTACCTTTTTTGGTATGTATATTGGTATTGTGTTTTTGCTTTTTTTGTTTTTGGTGTTCTTTTCCCAAAAGGCTTGCAGGATTTTAATTTCCTGACTAAGCTATTGAACTCCATGCACACACCAGTGAAAGTGTGGGGTCCTAATCACTGGATTGCCAGGGAATATCCTGTCCATTGGTTTTTTTAGACATAATTCTATTGAACACATAATACAATATAATTTTTATATGCACTATAACATAATTTTTATATGTGCTGAGGGAACCAAAACATTCACATAACTCACTATGGCAGTATTCACTTTATTACAGTAGTCTGGAAACAAATCAAGGTATACCTGTGGTTCCTTATTTTATCTTTGTAACAACCCCATTTGGTTGTCCACAGAGGTTGTCTGGTCTAAGGATACAGTTACTGGCAAGCCGATTCAGAGACCTAAAATTAAAATCTTGGTTAATTTTGCCTCCTCATTGTTTCGTCTAAACTCATTGCTGAAATTTTAGGCTAGGAGGAAACCTACTTTTTTTTTTTTTTTTGAAACCTTCTTTTGATAGGACTTCATTTAAGATGAATTTCTCTAATTTTTAAAAGCAAAACTGTTAGATGCTCTTTTACTCAGTTTTTAAATAATTTATTTAATAGGCAACATAGTCATGTAATTCCAAATTTAAAAGGTATGAAGGGTCTGTCATGAAGAGTGTCCTTTCTTCCACTTGAACTTAATTTTTTTTTCCCTTAATTTGGGGAAATTTCAGACTTCTACAAGTGAAGAGAATAGCATACAGACGTCCCATGTCCCTGCCAGCCGGCTTCAGTCTGGCTTCATCTTGATCCCTGTGCCACTGGATCTTTCCTGGATGATGGACTGACCTTAAAACAAGCTGAGTCTCTGTCTTTCGCAGCTGTTAGAACATAGGAAAACACTGCCTTTTATTGTGTGTCTCTTTGGGGGCCTTATAATTAAGAGCTTTTGTCCTACCACTGATGCCTATGAGATTTTATTGGGGGCCACACATAGTATCTGCTCTTCCATAGCACCTTTCCTTTCTACAGAGTCTCTTTTTATTTCCGTCTTTATGACTTTCTAGGGATGTTCTGTAATTCCATCAAGGCTTCTACTTCTGATAGATGGCCCAGTTGGCTCTTCTCACAAAACCTCCGCAAAACACTTTGAGAAAGGAGCAGGAGGCGAGGCGTTTAGGGGAAGGCAGTTTTGAGGCCCCTCAAGCTGAGGACTGGGTTTGGGTCTGTTGTGTCGCTCAGAGCCCCTGCTGAGTTCCCTGCTGCGCCGGATGCCACAGATGGAGACGCTGGAGATCGTGAAGTTGGTGAACTGCCCCGAGACCTTCACCCCCGACATGCGGTGCATCATGGGCGAGTCTCCCTCAGTGCGGGGCTACTTCGTCCTGGTGGGAATGAACTCTGCAGGCCTCTCGTTTGGTGGAGGAGCTGGAAAGTAAGTCCTTCCCACTCACACTCGGCTTGTTGGGCTTCCTCCTTTCTTGTTTACATGGTCTGTTGCCGGGATCCAGCCCCGGTGGATCCAGGGAATTTGAAGCGGGGACAGAGTCAGAGTCTGGGAAAGGACTATTTAATTAGAAATATAAAGATATTAGGAAAGAATAGTGTAGTAGGAAAATTAGTGGAGAAAAGATGCTGAATAACTTGGTTTACGTGGAAAACTAATAAAACCTCAAGACAAGAGGTTTGCACCATCTACGTTAGGCCACTGGCGCCCACTTGAATAGTGGAGGGTGCCCCGCCTAGGGCTCTCTCTCTCACGCGTGGATCTTAGAAGCCAGGACAAGTAAGTAGACTTGGCGAGCCTCCACGATCCAGATGGGAATTCAGCCGGAAAATGGGAGAAAAGAACGACATGGGGGAGCCCAGCATTGGTGTGAGACTCACAACTTCATTTTCAAAATCAGCTTATATACCCCAAGTTGTACATAAAGAAATAATGGAATATGCAGAGTTGTGCAGGGGCAGCAGTCCTGACCCTCATTGAGCCCAGGCTTTCTTTTTGCATACCTTCCCGTATACAAAAGGTCTCAGGTGGTTTACATTATCTTCTGGCCAAGAGACCTGTTAACATTTTTATGGCTCTCTTCCTAGATAAATGTCTATCAACCAGAAAAACTCTTTTTCCATAGAAGAGTGTTTTCTTTACTCTGCATCACCCTCAAAGTACTAAATCAAGTTACATTCCTGTAGAACAACGGTACAGTGGGTTATAACAAAGAAAGTACTTAACTCAAAGATCTAATGTTGCTAATAACCAGGTCTACTACCTGTTTTTTCTATATACCAACTATATCTACAAATAAAAGATAGGAAAATTCGGCAGCAAGTATTGATTCAACAAATGAAACCTTTAATCAGTCTTATTCTAATGATTTTGACTCCTCAGAAGCCCCTACATTCCTAGGATGATTTAAGCTTCCTGTGCCTCTTGTGGTTGGGAGGCTGCAAACAATCACGTGCGCAGCTGTAAGAGTCCGGCATGCAGGCTAGAAAGAAATCAGGAGGGGTTTTGGATTGAAACACTGTTATTATGCCCAGGAGATTTATTATCTAAAAGCTCTAAATTAACTTTTTCCAGAAAAAGGTGGTGGGGGGACAGCCCCCTTTGAATGTCAGAAGAGCAAGTGGAAAGCATAACACAGTAAAGCAGGCAGATTCTGGTTTTTGGGGGTGGATGCTCAGGAAATTCCATGGGAAACCCCTGAAGCCTGATCACACCCTTGCATTTCGTCAGGCTTCCTTCCTCGTGGCCTCATCCTGGCTCCCGGCAGTCTGTGATGTACTTAGTCCAGCACATTCGTAGTAAGCAGATGACATGTGTCCATAGAGAGCTCTGTTCCTGTAAAGGTACTCAGCCCTTGTTGCAGGCACGTCACTGTGAACCCCTCTCTTGGAGTTAGCCTGGGAACCAGTGGGGTGTTATCTGTACTACTTCAGTCATAACAAACGTTGGTCCTTTGAATGTGTTTCTTCGAGTTTGGAGGTAATGATGGTGAGTGGAGTAGAAGATCATGCTTATCGCCCAAGTTTTTATTTTAAAATTTGGTGCTAATAAAAATAAAGCTAGTGTCAAAAGGACAATACTATAAAACTCCACGTGTTTGAATACATAAGAGGAGTGCTGTTCATAGAGACAGACATAGAAGGGTGGTTGATGGGGGTGCGGGGCATGGTCTCTGTTTACTGGATATAGTTTGTTTGGGAAGTGAAAAGAATTCTGGAGGTGAATGGTGATGATCATTACAGACAGTGTGAAAATACTTAACATCCCTGATGTATGTACTTGTAAATGGTTGAGATGGTAAATTTCATATTGTCTGTATTTCACCACAATTAAAAAGAAGTTTTAATTAACTGACCAGTAAGTATACTTGGGTGAACTGTAGAATGGCTCTGAAGACAGTTATGGATTAGAAGTTACCAAAAATGTTTGGAGCAAAAGTGATAGGCCATATAACTATATAACCTCCTGAGATGACTGTTTTACAGGGGGGAAAAAAATCAAAATGTATAGAGTACATTTGTATGTTTGTTTTAGTCTTATTTCTTCATACATGTGTACTAAGTGTCCGTGGGATTTCCCAGGCAAGAATACTGGAGTGGGCTTCCGTGCCCTAATACTTCCCAGGCAGTCTTACAATTAGTGCTTATGTCCTCATGGTGGTCTTGTGAGAGCAGTAGGTAGATCTCATTTGCTTCCTCCAGAAGTCAAGGANATGCTCAGGAAATTCCATGGGAAACCCCTGAAGCCTGATCACACCCTTGCATTTCGTCAGGCTTCCTTCCTCGTGGCCTCATCCTGGCTCCCGGCAGTCTGTGATGTACTTAGTCCAGCACATTCGTAGTAAGCAGATGACATGTGTCCATAGAGAGCTCTGTTCCTGTAAAGGTACTCAGCCCTTGTTGCAGGCACGTCACTGTGAACCCCTCTCTTGGAGTTAGCCTGGGAACCAGTGGGGTGTTATCTGTACTACTTCAGTCATAACAAACGTTGGTCCTTTGAATGTGTTTCTTCGAGTTTGGAGGTAATGATGGTGAGTGGAGTAGAAGATCATGCTTATCGCCCAAGTTTTTATTTTAAAATTTGGTGCTAATAAAAATAAAGCTAGTGTCAAAAGGACAATACTATAAAACTCCACGTGTTTGAATACATAAGAGGAGTGCTGTTCATAGAGACAGACATAGAAGGGTGGTTGATGGGGGTGCGGGGCATGGTCTCTGTTTACTGGATATAGTTTGTTTGGGAAGTGAAAAGAATTCTGGAGGTGAATGGTGATGATCATTACAGACAGTGTGAAAATACTTAACATCCCTGATGTATGTACTTGTAAATGGTTGAGATGGTAAATTTCATATTGTCTGTATTTCACCACAATTAAAAAGAAGTTTTAATTAACTGACCAGTAAGTATACTTGGGTGAACTGTAGAATGGCTCTGAAGACAGTTATGGATTAGAAGTTACCAAAAATGTTTGGAGCAAAAGTGATAGGCCATATAACTATATAACCTCCTGAGATGACTGTTTTACAGGGGGGAAAAAAATCAAAATGTATAGAGTACATTTGTATGTTTGTTTTAGTCTTATTTCTTCATACATGTGTACTAAGTGTCCGTGGGATTTCCCAGGCAAGAATACTGGAGTGGGCTTCCGTGCCCTAATACTTCCCAGGCAGTCTTACAATTAGTGCTTATGTCCTCATGGTGGTCTTGTGAGAGCAGTAGGTAGATCTCATTTGCTTCCTCCAGAAGTCAAGGAATTAGAGAATCACTCAGCCAGTCTTGACAAGACAGGGTCTTTCGATCCCAATGGTGCTTGAGTCCTAGTCCTGCGCTGAGAGTGTCACGGCACTGAGAGGCCTGGCAACTTCCCCCTTTGCAGGTACCTCGCTGAATGGATGGTACACGGCTACCCCTCGGAAAACGTCTGGGAACTGGACCTGAAGCGGTTTGGGGCCCTCCAGAGCAGCCGAACCTTCCTGCGCCACCGTGTCATGGAGGTCATGCGTGAGTGAAGCTGCATCCCCACTGCCCCTCTCCACAGGCGTCTGACTGGCTCTGTCTCCACGGGACAGATTCTTCCCCGGTTCTTCAGCAGTCGCTTCAAGTTGGGCTTCTGGTGTTGGACCGTTCCAGGCCTGTGTTGGGGGCGTGATGCCCGTGACATGTGTGGACTGTCTTGTTTAGTGTGTTGTACAGACTTGCCTCCATGATCAGGAAGTGGACTGGGACACACGGGGGTCACTTCTGTCAGGCGCAGCAGCAGCTTCTGGAACGTTCTTGTCTTTGCCTTCTTTTCACTTTGCTGAGTCACAGTGAATGCTCGCACTCCCCACTTGATCTTTGAGATCATGGTTTGCTTTCTAAGGCAGAGAATTTGTCAAGTTAGTCTCAAAGCATAAGTGACTCTCATCATCAACCCACCATACGCTCACCAGATAGGAAACTACTTCTCTTGTAAATACCAGACATGCATTCCTGCTTTCTCTTTGTTTTTGCTTCTGACTTTGAAGAATTACTATCTTGTCTTGGCTTTTTATTTCCCAGTGAGCTCTTTAGAGATAGCTTTAAATATACACATATATATATTTATATATCATGTATTTACTTTTGGCTGTGCTGGGTATGTCAGGCTCCAGGCCACACCAGCTTCAGTGGTTGTGGTGCACGGGCTGGTAGCCATATGTGTGACTGCCAAGATTTTTTATTTTCTGTGCAAATCGTAATGAAGCTTGAGCTTCTTGAAGATACAGCACTTCGGGGGCCCTTCTCCGATTCTCATGAGTTGCAAGTTTCAGGCATGACAGAAAATGGGGAATTGGAAGGTAGAACCTAAAGCCCAGAAGAGATCTGGGCCGTTCAGAGGGCAGCACGGCTTGCTCCTGCCTCAGCCAAGTCCCTCTTGTTTGGCCTTGTGTGAAGTCCAGTCTTCTCTCTGGAAGACACTAAAGATCATATTCTTTCTGGATATTTTTACTTACTACTGTTGCAGATTGGACATTAGGAGAAGTGTCTGCCCCTAGCTTTGTTATGTAACAATGTCAATGGGACAAACTGTGCAACCTGTCAGGTTCCATATCAAGTGCTCTGTGTGCCCTTTTGCTTCAGAAATAGTTAAATACTAGGGCAAGTGTGGGACAGGTCTGAGACTCCAACCACACAGGCACTGGAAAAAAGCAGGTGCCAGTGTTTCATACTATATAACCTCCTGAGTCCTGTGTAGATGTGACTTTCATCCCTGCTGGGAGCTCAGCAAGGTTTTGAACCCTTTCTCCCATTGTTCCCACCTGCTAGCTTAAAAATAACTGTAAACAAAGATCTGGAGTCTTGACGTGACTCACAGCTGTACAACTCTGTGGAGGGGCGACACCAGCTCTTACAATGCAATCCTTTCTTCTGGAACATTCCTGTCACACTAGGTACTGTTGGGAAATTGGGCTACAGCAGCCTGGAAAGCATGCTCTTTTGAATGGAAGCAACTCCAGAGTCTCGTGGATAGGGGTGCTCAGCGCTGTGGCTTGGGCTCTCACAGCCTGCTCTTCCGTCTCCTAGCTCTGCTGTACGACCTGAAGGTTCCCCGTTGGGATTTCCAGACTGGAAGGCAGTTACGCACCTCGCCTCTCTATGACCGGCTGGATGCACAGGGAGCCAGGTGGATGGAGAAACATGGATTCGAGAGGCCAAAGTACTTCGTGCCACCAGACAAGGGTAAGAAGGCACGTTCTCATACTTGTTCTTTTTGTCCTAAGAATAATAAATCTTGGTTTGGTCTGGTTTTAAATTATGGATTTTTGGCTGTGCTGGGTCTCTGTTGCCGAGTGGGGGCTCCCTCAGCTGTGGCCAGCCCATGGGCCCGCTCTCCTGTTGGGGCCCACGGGCCCAGCTCTCTGGCTGTTTCCCGCGGCGTCTCGTTGCAGAGCACAGGCTCTCCAGCTCATGGGCTCCAGGAGTTGTGTGCACAGGTTATGTTGCTCCATGGCATGTGGGATCTTCCTGGGTCAGGAACCAAGCCTGTGTCCTCTTACTGACACTGGACCACTAGGGAAGTCCTAAACCTTATTTTTAAATCAGTATAGCTCGACTATGTTCCTGGGAGAATAAATAATAAAAACCAATTATACTATCCTAAGCTATCAAGGAAACTCACCAGGACAAGCTCGCTCCTTTTCCTTCTTCCTTTGGTTTTCTCTGTCCTATAGACCTCCTGGCCTTGGAGCAGAGCAAGACTTTCTACAAGCCAGACTGGTTTGAGATTGTGGAGTCAGAAGTCAAGTGCTGTAAGGAAGCCGTGTGTGTCATTGACATGTCCTCTTTCACCAAGTTTGAAATAACAGTAAGTATTTGAGAACCAAAAGAATAGACTTGGAAACGCATGTTTATTATATGCCTCTTGTTTTTCATCTGTCACTTCAAAACTGATTCTGTAAGAACTCAGGTATATTTTAGTGTGTCAACTGAATTATAACCTTTTCTGGAATTTTTAGCTCTTTGTTTCTGATTCTTTCTCTGCTTGTAGAGGCCCGTTTGACACTAGAATCAGTAGCTAGCTTACCTGAGCTCCTTGCAGTGGGGTGAATCTGCAGATATTGTTGCGCGAGGGCTAGCTAGTTGAATTTTCTCAGCAAATGGCCTTGCACATCAGGCCGCATTGCCAGCCAGAGGTTCTTACATCTGTTATCTCTTTTTCATTCCCTAATCCTACAGTCCACTGGGGATCAGGCATTAGAAATTCTCCAGTACCTCTTCTCCAACGACCTTGACGTGCCCGTGGGCCACATCGTGCATACTGGCATGCTCAACGAGCGTGGCGGGTACGAAAATGACTGCAGCATAGCCCGGCTGAGCAAGCGCAGGTGAGCCAGGCACCGCCCACTCCCTCCACACCTGGGCCCTAGATGGCGTGGCCACTTTTGCAGGACACTGTTAATAATACCGAGAACAAAAAACATTTCATTAATGCATGGCCAGTTCATCAGCAGTGCCCGTGCACGCGCGCGCACGCACACGCACACACTCCACCCCGCCACGAGGAGGGGGAAAAAACCACACCAGATTATGTAAAACCTAGTGTGCAGAATTAGTTATTCTACTTGGAGAAGGTGCCTTATCTTACGTTAGTAGGCTGTATGATTTTTTTGGCACTAGCAAGACATCAGACCTTGCTTTGTCCTGATGTGGTGTGTCCGAGAAGGGTGTGCTCTTGGCCCTTCTCGAAAGTGAAGAGATTGTTGGCCACGTTCTGTCCGTTGCTTTCACTCCAGCTGAGAACCCACTGCTTCCTAATCATTCTGCCACCTGGTTTTGATTACTTTTGGTCTCACTTTCAGTTTCTTCATGATTTCTCCAACCGACCAGCAGGTCCATTGTTGGGCTTGGCTTAAGAAGTACATGCCAGAAGACAGCAACCTGATTCTGGAGGACGTCACCTGGAAATACACTGGTAAGGGGCCCTCCAGGGTCGGGGCCTGCTGGGGTCAGGGGGCCCTCCGGGGTCAGCTGGCCCCGTGATCCAGGTTTGTCTTCTCCATTTGCCTTCTTCATATCTGATGTTCAGGAGTATCAGAATTAGCCTCTTGTAAGAGGCTCCTGGGCATAGCCAGTCGATCCCTGGCACTTCCGCACCTGTTATAAGTGAAGTGTGGGACGGCTTAGTGCTTCTGTGTTTGTGTTGTTATTGCTGTATCCCCTACAGTCAGCAAAGCAGAGTGCAAATATTTGTTGAATTAACGAATGACTCATTATTAAATTATTTTAATTCATTATGTAAATATTGTTTTCATCACAATTTCCCCTTAGTTTTTTTTAGTAAGTAAATACTTCTAAAGGATGGTTAACTTATTTCCTGATTATCTCCCCTTCAGCAATCCTCTCATGGAGCAGCCCTTTCTCTTCTGCCCCCAAATTCCAGCTTTAACCCCTCCCTGCTTCTCACTTAAAGGACCCTTGCCTCGCCTCCACCAGAGGCGAGTTCATCGTAGCAAACATGATGGCCTTCTTGCTGCTAGATTGGAAAACTAGAAGCTTACGGAATCCAGCCTGTTTTCCAGTCCGTCTGAGGGTATCTGATGTGTGATGCGCTCAGCGGCTGTCACAGATCCCGGCTAGGGGGCAGCTCTCCTCGGGGCGCTCCTGTTACTGATTTGTATTTGAGGCTTTTCCATCACACAGCTGCACTGGGAAGGAGGGGGGGGAACCTAGGCAGGTGTTCAGGGCCAGCCCTGGGAGTGGACTCCTGTCCTCTGGCTTCATGCTCCCAGTCTCCCAACAGAGAAGTCTGTAGAGATTCGTCTTCCTTTGTACCCAGGAAGAGGCCACAACTGGTCAGGCTCTCACAGGCCAGGAGTCAGTGGCAGCACTTAGCAGCCTTGTCAGGATAAGTGTGTTTGCCAGAATCTAGGTGCGTCCTAGGACTGCCTAAACACAGGAAGGTTTTCATGGTCTTGCCACCCAGACCCGGCCATAGGTGAGCAAGTCCAGAACAGACCTTCCCCATTGGCTCAGCTGTTCACCTGGAGCAGCCAGACATGTCCTGTTCTTTCCCCTTTAGCCCTCAACCTGATTGGTCCTCGAGCTGTGGACGTGCTGTCCGAGTTGTCCTATGCCCCTATGACTCCAGACCACTTCCCAAGTCTGTTTTGCAAGGTGAGTACTGGAAAACTTGTAGTTTTTAAATAAGCAGGGAATGTTCTTGTATAGAGATGGCAATTACATGTTCTCATTATGGTGTTAACATCCACAGAGTGTGTTCTTATGTTCATTAAGCAAACAAAATGAGTATATCCACTATTTTCCATTCTTCAGTCTTATTTAATAAACATTGATATCTTTAAAGTGGACCTAACTTTTCTCAATATCAGTTCTATATATTTATTGCTTTCTGTGAAAGTAAAAATCGCTCAGTCGTGTGCGACTCTTTGCGACCCCATGGACTGTATAGTCCACGGAATTCTCCAGGCCAGAATACTGGAGTGGGTAGCCTTTCCCTTCTCCAGGCGATCTTCCCAACTCAGGAATTGAACTGAGGTCTCCTGCATTCAGGCAGATTCTTTCCCAGCTGACCTATCAGGGAAGCCCATTGCTTTCTGAAGCAGTGGACTACATTTTTATGTTGTAATATTATGACACTGATGCCAAAAAACACCAGCCAAGGTCAGGTCCCTTCTCTCCTCTTTTCCACCCATGAGGTAACTTCTGTGTATGTGGCCTCTTCAGATAAGAAATGGCTAGGTGAATCCCTGAACAGCATACATAGTTTTCTTTCTTATACTTGACAAGTAGATCTGAGTGAAACAAAGTGCGACTGAGTGAAAGGAAGGACAGCGGAACACTCTGGGAAGCGGCTAATGGAGAGGTCTGCACAGACGGATGTTTTGGCAGCTGTCACAGGCAGCTCTGGGACAGTTACTGATGGGGTGCTCTTTGAAGTTCAGACTGAAGTCAGGTTCCTCTTAAGTGACTTCACAGCTCTGTCTTCTCTGTGGCACAGTTATAGCAGCAGAAAGCTCTGTTAGCTGTCGGTCGGCCCTGTCAGAGCCCTTTCTTTTCTCTGAGAAGAGGCTTGCCCCACACCCTTGTGCCCCCAGCACCTCGCCATGGAGGCGGCCTGCTGGGGGCCGTCTGGGGCTCCCCACACCCCGCCACAGAGTGCGGTCGAGTCCGAGGCCCTTTTGAGTCACTGCTGCTGGAAACGTGTTCAGAACACGGGGAGCCTGGTATCTGCCCCCACGGTAGCAGGTGAACCAGCATCTTCTCTGGGGCAGGTGCCCAGGGCTGGTCTGCCAGGTCCGCCAGGGAACATTTGCCTGCTCTTCATAGCTCCTGATGTCCTGACTAAAACTACAGCAGATCTTCAGCAGGACTTTGTGGAGAGAAGTGTTTCCTACTTGTCAAAGACTGCCTCCACTCCCCCAGTGGCTAGGCTGGCACTCCTGAGCTGGGCGTTGGGAGGCTGGGCTGTGTGCCTAGTGACCCCATTGCCTGGAAACAGACCACTGGGGAAGAAATTCCTTCATTCACATGTGTCTGTCTCCTCCAGGGTCAGATGCAGGGAGGGTGCAGAGCTAATGAGAGGGCTCCTGAGACCTTCATCCTCTGACACCTCCACGGTGACCCCCTCCCTTGGTCTCCACAGGAGATGAGCGTGGGCTACGCCAACGGGATCCGGGTGATGAGCATGACGCACACGGGCGAGCCGGGGTTCATGCTCTACATCCCCATAGAGGTGAGCACCGCGGGGCAGGGGTGGGGGCGCAGAGGGCCCGTCTGCCAGCCTTCCTCGCCGCAGCCGGTTGCGTGAGAGAGGGGGTGACATTTTTACTATTTTCTGTAGGTCTAGAACATTCACATGGTCTAAAATTAAACATCTCTAAAATGTGTTCAGCACCACTGACCAGTTCTCACCAGCCACCACCAGTGATATAATTGTTAGGTTATATCACGTCAGGTTTTGTACATGTGGAAGCAAGTTCAAAGACATCTTCACAACTCCCTTTTTAGAAACGCAAGTGGAAGCATACTGTGCTTCTTCATCTTGATTGTTTTACCGAACAATTTACAGATCTTCCCCTGCCAGGACCTAAGAATGAGCTTCCTTTTCCTTTTTTCCTTCATTTTTTAATTAAAGTGCTACAGTATTCCACTATATAATTGAGTCATTTATTTTTAAAATATTTATTTGGCTGTGCTGGGTCTTAGTTGCAACATGTGGGATCTTCAGTCTTTGTTGCAGCACGTTCTCTGACCAGGGATGGAACCCAGGCCTCCTGCATTGGGAGTGCAGTCTTAGCCACTGGACCCCCAGGGAAGGCCCTGAATCATAGTCTAACTAGTCTGCTATTAGACATTTACGGGGTTTCTCGTCCTCGGCTGTTACAAAAAGTTCTGCAGTATACAAGAGTCCCTTTTTCTTTATTGCTTGTACCGGCACCGGGTTGTCACGCTTTGGGCTGATGGGTGCAAAGCAGTTTGTCAGTGCAGTTTTATGCAAGAGATGGAGCTGCTTTTCAAAACCCGGCTCCCTCAGTAAAAGCCTGTCCGCAGGCCCACACTGCTCTGCCTGCCCTTCTCACTGCTGCTCCTATCTCCTGACTTCCTGCCTCTCACTCCGGCCCTTCACTCCCTGCTGGGCAAGCGTCTGAAGCCTCAGGGGCCTTTCTGCCTGCCCTCCGCTCTCCTTGGCGGTCCATCCTCCATAGCGCCACCAGGCTGAGGGCCACACCTGCTTCAGGTCTGCTCACACCTCTTCCCTTCTTGATGAGACCTTTAAAACTGCATCCACCAGCCCCCTGTTTTTCTTCAGGGTGCTTACCGGTATCTCTCAGAATATATATTTTCTTTATTTTGCTCAACAGTTTAACCCTTTTAAATACAGGTTTGCTGAATGCAGAGTTATTTAACTTCTGTATCACCAGCACAGGAGCGTGGCACATAATAAATGCTTAGTAAGTGCTATATGAATGAATATTCTGGCTCTATCTTTTGTCCATTTTTGTATTGAATTATTTATCTTTTTACCCAATTTCTCTGAACCAGACAGTCCTTACTATTAAGTTGTAATTTTTTTCCCCATTTGTCTTGATTTGTTGTGTTTTTTACCGTGTAGAAGGGTTTTTTTAATTTTACTTTTTATTATGGAAAATGTTCCATAATGTTCCAAATGTTGAAAACAAAAAATTTATTTTTTTGTAGGTGAATTGATCAACCTTTTGTGGCTTCCAAACTTTGATACATAGAAGGGGTTTCCCTACCCCAGAGTTATAAAATTTTTCCAGTTTTCTTCTTGTGTTTTCAGGTTTTAAAAAAAAAATTATTTATAGTTTGTGTTATTGCTATTTACGGGTTTTGGGGGCTTTTTAAATATTTAAATACACCAATCTTTGGCCCTGTCTCTTGGTACACTTTATGAGCTGTGGATCAAACTAGTTTTTCTAACATGGATGACCAATCAGCATGAGATTCTACCTTTATCACATACTAAGTTGCTACATTCGGGTATATTTCTGAACCTTTATTCTGTTCTGTTTATCCAGGACCACATTATCTTAATTATTGAGTCTTTATTGTTCATTTTAATACTTGGTAATGCTTTCCTCCCTCACAGCTTGGAAAACTCTGGAAAATAATTCCTATTTCCTTATGCTCCCTCATAAACATTTATAATCATCTAGTTAAAAACACCCTGATTTTTGGGGTTGTGTTATATTTGTCAATTAGGAAGAATTGACATTTCTTATATGTTTTGAATATTACAATCAAAATGTACCTTTTTTATTTGGGTTTGTGTGTGTGTGTTGCCGTCCTTTAATGGACCAGGACCTGGTGGTCCGGAGTCAATGATAAGAAAGTGAAAGAGAGAAAGAAGCTAATATTCCCTGGTTTATGCAGAGAACCAATAAAACCCTTGAACAGGGCTTGCATCACTCACGGAGGCACAGGGCGTCCTCTGAAAGAGGTCTTAAAAGCCCAGGCAGGAGAGTGAGCTCGGCAGTTTCCACACTCCAGAGAATTAGCCAGAGGGGGAGAGAGAGAGAGAAAGACACGGGGACCCAAGCCTCTGGTGGAGCAAGGGTGCTTTAATGATCTTTCTGTGAGTATATATAGGCTGTTGTGCAAGGAATTTCTTTCAACAATGATAAAGATAAGAAAACCAGATGTATAGCAACTGTTATCAAGGAAACAAGGAATTAACAATGGTCATAATGTCAGAAGACAGTCCATATCTCAAGAAAGAGGGTCATGACTAAGCAGTTTTGTCGTAAGGAGAATGTTTACTGAAGAAAATCCACGAATGCATTTTATCTCATGACCTCAGTCCTGGGAGCAGCATGCCACTCCAGTCGTTACCAGGAACTGATAAGGAACAGAGGATTTATGAGAGACAGAAAACAGCACACAGGAATCCTCTTGTTAAACATTCTCTGACATGTGTTTGTGACCTTCAGAGGTATTTTCAAGTTTTCTTCATGTAGATGTTATAAATTTATGTGAATAATATTTTGGTGGTATTGCTACTGTGAATAGGAAGGGTGTCTTTATTCTAGTATCTTCTAGGTGATTATGATTTCTAAAAGCTTTTTTCTTCTGTTTATTAATGCTTTAACCTGTTTTCTTCCTAAAAGGTGTTACTGTTTATAGCTGTTTTTTAGTTGTTTCTCTGGAATTTCCAGAGTTCGGTCTGACCATATACAAATAGTAATCATTTTTCTTGTTTCTTAGCAATTTTATTCCTGCATTTTCTTTCCTGTGTCCAGCTGTGACAAGCNATGTAGAAGGGTTTTTTTAATTTTACTTTTTATTATGGAAAATGTTCCATAATGTTCCAAATGTTGAAAACAAAAAATTTATTTTTTTGTAGGTGAATTGATCAACCTTTTGTGGCTTCCAAACTTTGATACATAGAAGGGGTTTCCCTACCCCAGAGTTATAAAATTTTTCCAGTTTTCTTCTTGTGTTTTCAGGTTTTAAAAAAAAAATTATTTATAGTTTGTGTTATTGCTATTTACGGGTTTTGGGGGCTTTTTAAATATTTAAATACACCAATCTTTGGCCCTGTCTCTTGGTACACTTTATGAGCTGTGGATCAAACTAGTTTTTCTAACATGGATGACCAATCAGCATGAGATTCTACCTTTATCACATACTAAGTTGCTACATTCGGGTATATTTCTGAACCTTTATTCTGTTCTGTTTATCCAGGACCACATTATCTTAATTATTGAGTCTTTATTGTTCATTTTAATACTTGGTAATGCTTTCCTCCCTCACAGCTTGGAAAACTCTGGAAAATAATTCCTATTTCCTTATGCTCCCTCATAAACATTTATAATCATCTAGTTAAAAACACCCTGATTTTTGGGGTTGTGTTATATTTGTCAATTAGGAAGAATTGACATTTCTTATATGTTTTGAATATTACAATCAAAATGTACCTTTTTTATTTGGGTTTGTGTGTGTGTGTTGCCGTCCTTTAATGGACCAGGACCTGGTGGTCCGGAGTCAATGATAAGAAAGTGAAAGAGAGAAAGAAGCTAATATTCCCTGGTTTATGCAGAGAACCAATAAAACCCTTGAACAGGGCTTGCATCACTCACGGAGGCACAGGGCGTCCTCTGAAAGAGGTCTTAAAAGCCCAGGCAGGAGAGTGAGCTCGGCAGTTTCCACACTCCAGAGAATTAGCCAGAGGGGGAGAGAGAGAGAGAAAGACACGGGGACCCAAGCCTCTGGTGGAGCAAGGGTGCTTTAATGATCTTTCTGTGAGTATATATAGGCTGTTGTGCAAGGAATTTCTTTCAACAATGATAAAGATAAGAAAACCAGACGTATAGCAACTGTTATCAAGGAAACAAGGAATTAACAATGGTCATAATGTCAGAAGACAGTCCATATCTCAAGAAAGAGGGTCATGACTAAGCAGTTTTGTCGTAAGGAGAATGTTTACTGAAGAAAATCCACGAATGCATTTTATCTCATGACCTCAGTCCTGGGAGCAGCATGCCACTCCAGTCGTTACCAGGAACTGATAAGGAACAGAGGATTTATGAGAGACAGAAAACAGCACACAGGAATCCTCTTGTTAAACATTCTCTGACATGTGTTTGTGACCTTCAGAGGTATTTTCAAGTTTTCTTCATGTAGATGTTATAAATTTATGTGAATAATATTTTGGTGGTATTGCTACTGTGAATAGGAAGGGTGTCTTTATTCTAGTATCTTCTAGGTGATTATGATTTCTAAAAGCTTTTTTCTTCTGTTTATTAATGCTTTAACCTGTTTTCTTCCTAAAAGGTGTTACTGTTTATAGCTGTTTTTTAGTTGTTTCTCTGGAATTTCCAGAGTTCGGTCTGACCATATACAAATAGTAATCATTTTTCTTGTTTCTTAGCAATTTTATTCCTGCATTTTCTTTCCTGTGTCCAGCTGTGACAAGCATGGATTTTCCATCCCATGAAATTTCATCTGCTTTTTCACACTCAAATGTTACAATTTGAGAAGAGCTGATACATTTTGCCTGTACTGACAGGGGATCAACTGTGAATATGGTCACTGAGGTGTTATCACCTGCTCCCGGGTCATTAATCAGCAAAGTCCATCAGGAGGGGGAAGCCCTGTTTCCTACCTGATTTTCTTGGTCTGGTTCTATTCTTACTCATGTTTTCCATGAGTTCAAGAGGTAATTTTTGCACTGCTTGGGTTCTTTCCAAGCTGGTTTTTGTCCTCGAGAAAGTTATACTTGTCTCTTAGAGGAGATGGCTTCCAGAAGCATGGTGGCAGATGGCAGATTGTTTGTTTACCCTCAATCCTTGGCATTTAGTGAGAAAGTGAGTAAACGGTGGGGACCTACTTTTCCCTTTGCACGTCTTCTCTAGTCCAAGACTAGTAACTTGCTTTCAGTCTTTTCTCCTCTGTCTTCCTCTTAACTCAGACACAGAGCATTCAGCTTGGAACACTGAACCCGCCTAAGATATGGCTCATTCTTACTCTCTTTGCCCAGCCAGTCCCCACTGGTCTCCTCCACCCACCTTTGCTATCTCCAGTGTTTGACTTACACACATACCACAGGCTGTGTTGTACCAATAGCTCAGACTCCCTTTTCCACATCTAAAATCGTCTTGACCACATTGTTCTGTTTAGTCAAGGCCTGTTTGGCTGCAGTAGTACAGTTTATAGAGCCATATACATTAAAGAATTGCAATACCAATGAAGCTGCTTTTCCTCCCCCCACCCCAGTTATATTGAGAGATAATTTATATGCATCACTGTGTAAGATTAAAGTGGACAGTATAATGGATTGACTTACATAGACTTACCATTCACTGTCTCATACAGCTTCAATAAAAAAGAAAAAAAAATTTTTCCTGTGATAACAGGAAATCTCAGGATTTACTCTTAACTTTGATATGTACCACACAGCAGTGTCAGTTGTCTTCACATGTTGTACACTACATCCCTAGTGCTTACAAGGAAGTTTGTACCTTTGACCACCTTCCTCCAGTCCTCACCCCTCTACCTACCAGTAACAATCTGCTCTCTTGTTCTATGAGTTTGGATGCTATTTGGGGGGTTTTTTGGTGTGTGTTTTTTTTTAAAGATTCCACACACAAGTATGGATTATATAACATCTGTCTTTCTCATTCTTCTGTGTCTTGTTTTCTCTGAGTTACAGTTTTTAAAGTAAACAGTATAGTTGTTAGGCTTTAGGCTTAACATAGTATGTTTAGATTATTTGCTTTCAATTTGGAAATCTTTCTGCTTTTAAGTTATCTGGTACTTAAACATATCTGGACCCAAAAACAAAGCAGTGTGAGAGCTGGCCACTGCGGGGCGTGGCGGCAGGGCTCTGCTTTCTGGGGCCCTCTGTGACCTACTCAGGGCTAAGGTGCCACAGTTGGTGTGACAGATCAGAGTTGTGCATGCACGCCTAGAGTTACATGCAATACTAGTTTCACAGCATGGGCCAGTGCACAAGGGAAGGCCCAGGGTTGGGGAGCAGGGGCAAGAGAGTACGGCAGGGAGGATGCATGGCTGTCGGAGAGGCGAGTATGAGACTGGTTGTTTGCTGAGTGGTAAGAGAGCTTCTGTGAGTTATGTCGTGCTGCTGTGTACTTAGATCCTAGACATTCTAGAGAAGTGAAGAGACGGGTGCTGCTTTTCCTGGAGCTTAAGTCTAGGCTGTGGCAGTGGGGCTCCTGAGGATTATAGCCAGCCTCCCACCCTGTCCAGGTAGCAGGGACAGCCATCCGTGCGCCATGCTCAGTGCTGAAGTTCTGCTCATTACTGACCTCTCGTCTCTCCCTCTAGTACGCCCTACACGTATACAATGAAGTGATGAGCGTGGGGCAGAAATACGGAATCCGGAATGCTGGGTATTACGCTCTTCGTAGTCTCCGAATTGAGAAGTTTTTTGCCTTCTGGGGTCAGGACTTAAACACCCTCACCACACCCCTGGAATGCGGAGGAGAGTCTCGCGTGAAGTTAGACAAGGTATTGTACTCGTGTGCATACTCCACTCTGCCCTCAGCTCTCCAGGCAGGGAGCCTGCAGGAGAACAGGTGTACAGGGGCTGAGGCTGCAGGATGGCTGAGGGATAAGACACTGACTAAGGAAACACGACGGATAGACAACACGTGTTTGGGGCACTGTGCTCTGTTTTAGACTGAGTGCTTTCTGGGCACTTTTTCAGAGTTGGTTATGGCGATTCATTAACCTGCCACAAACATGTACAAATGAGTCACATTACATTCAACTTCCTAATTTTTTTTGTTTCAAAATTAATATATAAAGATACTCTTTTAAAATCACCATTTAAGAGGATAAAATTCTCTTTCCCCGCTCTGAGCGCCCCCAGCCCACCTGCCAGCTTGACCAGAAGCACCAGTGCCCTGTCTCCTTGTAGAGCATCTGTGCAGAACATGCAGAGGAAGTCTCCCTTCACTGCTTTCTTAATTGTGGTGCTTGGACACTACACACTTGGTATATTGCACCTTACTTTTTTCACTTAACAAAATCTCTTAGCAGTCTGCTACTGCTGTTGCTAAGCTGCTAAGTCACTCCAGTCATGTCCGACTCTATGCGACCCCATAGACGGCAGCCTACCAGGCTCCCCTGTCCCTGGGATTCTCCAGGCAAGAACACTGGAGTGGGTACCAAACAACATAGTAGTTCTCTGCTGCTCTTTTTGAGTGATTAGGTAAGTATTTTTCTCTGATATAAAATTAAAGAATACTCAGTTTGGAAAATAAGGAAAAACAAAATTAAAATCACTCATTTTTTTCAGACACAATCACTGTTAAGTTTATTTTAGGGAAGAATGCGGGGAAGGGATAGTTGGGGAGTTTGGGATGGATGTGAACACACGGCTATATTTAAAATAGATAACCAACAGGGACTTACTGTATTGCGTAGAGAACTCTGCTCAGTTTTATGTGGCAGCNGAAAACCAGATGTATAGCAACTGTTATCAAGGAAACAAGGAATTAACAATGGTCATAATGTCAGAAGACAGTCCATATCTCAAGAAAGAGGGTCATGACTAAGCAGTTTTGTCGTAAGGAGAATGTTTACTGAAGAAAATCCACGAATGCATTTTATCTCATGACCTCAGTCCTGGGAGCAGCATGCCACTCCAGTCGTTACCAGGAACTGATAAGGAACAGAGGATTTATGAGAGACAGAAAACAGCACACAGGAATCCTCTTGTTAAACATTCTCTGACATGTGTTTGTGACCTTCAGAGGTATTTTCAAGTTTTCTTCATGTAGATGTTATAAATTTATGTGAATAATATTTTGGTGGTATTGCTACTGTGAATAGGAAGGGTGTCTTTATTCTAGTATCTTCTAGGTGATTATGATTTCTAAAAGCTTTTTTCTTCTGTTTATTAATGCTTTAACCTGTTTTCTTCCTAAAAGGTGTTACTGTTTATAGCTGTTTTTTAGTTGTTTCTCTGGAATTTCCAGAGTTCGGTCTGACCATATACAAATAGTAATCATTTTTCTTGTTTCTTAGCAATTTTATTCCTGCATTTTCTTTCCTGTGTCCAGCTGTGACAAGCATGGATTTTCCATCCCATGAAATTTCATCTGCTTTTTCACACTCAAATGTTACAATTTGAGAAGAGCTGATACATTTTGCCTGTACTGACAGGGGATCAACTGTGAATATGGTCACTGAGGTGTTATCACCTGCTCCCGGGTCATTAATCAGCAAAGTCCATCAGGAGGGGGAAGCCCTGTTTCCTACCTGATTTTCTTGGTCTGGTTCTATTCTTACTCATGTTTTCCATGAGTTCAAGAGGTAATTTTTGCACTGCTTGGGTTCTTTCCAAGCTGGTTTTTGTCCTCGAGAAAGTTATACTTGTCTCTTAGAGGAGATGGCTTCCAGAAGCATGGTGGCAGATGGCAGATTGTTTGTTTACCCTCAATCCTTGGCATTTAGTGAGAAAGTGAGTAAACGGTGGGGACCTACTTTTCCCTTTGCACGTCTTCTCTAGTCCAAGACTAGTAACTTGCTTTCAGTCTTTTCTCCTCTGTCTTCCTCTTAACTCAGACACAGAGCATTCAGCTTGGAACACTGAACCCGCCTAAGATATGGCTCATTCTTACTCTCTTTGCCCAGCCAGTCCCCACTGGTCTCCTCCACCCACCTTTGCTATCTCCAGTGTTTGACTTACACACATACCACAGGCTGTGTTGTACCAATAGCTCAGACTCCCTTTTCCACATCTAAAATCGTCTTGACCACATTGTTCTGTTTAGTCAAGGCCTGTTTGGCTGCAGTAGTACAGTTTATAGAGCCATATACATTAAAGAATTGCAATACCAATGAAGCTGCTTTTCCTCCCCCCACCCCAGTTATATTGAGAGATAATTTATATGCATCACTGTGTAAGATTAAAGTGGACAGTATAATGGATTGACTTACATAGACTTACCATTCACTGTCTCATACAGCTTCAATAAAAAAGAAAAAAAAATTTTTCCTGTGATAACAGGAAATCTCAGGATTTACTCTTAACTTTGATATGTACCACACAGCAGTGTCAGTTGTCTTCACATGTTGTACACTACATCCCTAGTGCTTACAAGGAAGTTTGTACCTTTGACCACCTTCCTCCAGTCCTCACCCCTCTACCTACCAGTAACAATCTGCTCTCTTGTTCTATGAGTTTGGATGCTATTTGGGGGGTTTTTTGGTGTGTGTTTTTTTTTAAAGATTCCACACACAAGTATGGATTATATAACATCTGTCTTTCTCATTCTTCTGTGTCTTGTTTTCTCTGAGTTACAGTTTTTAAAGTAAACAGTATAGTTGTTAGGCTTTAGGCTTAACATAGTATGTTTAGATTATTTGCTTTCAATTTGGAAATCTTTCTGCTTTTAAGTTATCTGGTACTTAAACATATCTGGACCCAAAAACAAAGCAGTGTGAGAGCTGGCCACTGCGGGGCGTGGCGGCAGGGCTCTGCTTTCTGGGGCCCTCTGTGACCTACTCAGGGCTAAGGTGCCACAGTTGGTGTGACAGATCAGAGTTGTGCATGCACGCCTAGAGTTACATGCAATACTAGTTTCACAGCATGGGCCAGTGCACAAGGGAAGGCCCAGGGTTGGGGAGCAGGGGCAAGAGAGTACGGCAGGGAGGATGCATGGCTGTCGGAGAGGCGAGTATGAGACTGGTTGTTTGCTGAGTGGTAAGAGAGCTTCTGTGAGT
The DNA here is from genome assembly GCA_006410735.1 of Raphicerus campestris. NCBI lineage: Eukaryota > Metazoa > Chordata > Mammalia > Artiodactyla > Bovidae > Raphicerus > Raphicerus campestris. Next base: position 672,418 of record SJYW01006372.1, on the reverse strand, counting down.
TATGTCGTGCTGCTGTGTACTTAGATCCTAGACATTCTAGAGAAGTGAAGAGACGGGTGCTGCTTTTCCTGGAGCTTAAGTCTAGGCTGTGGCAGTGGGGCTCCTGAGGATTATAGCCAGCCTCCCACCCTGTCCAGGTAGCAGGGACAGCCATCCGTGCGCCATGCTCAGTGCTGAAGTTCTGCTCATTACTGACCTCTCGTCTCTCCCTCTAGTACGCCCTACACGTATACAATGAAGTGATGAGCGTGGGGCAGAAATACGGAATCCGGAATGCTGGGTATTACGCTCTTCGTAGTCTCCGAATTGAGAAGTTTTTTGCCTTCTGGGGTCAGGACTTAAACACCCTCACCACACCCCTGGAATGCGGAGGAGAGTCTCGCGTGAAGTTAGACAAGGTATTGTACTCGTGTGCATACTCCACTCTGCCCTCAGCTCTCCAGGCAGGGAGCCTGCAGGAGAACAGGTGTACAGGGGCTGAGGCTGCAGGATGGCTGAGGGATAAGACACTGACTAAGGAAACACGACGGATAGACAACACGTGTTTGGGGCACTGTGCTCTGTTTTAGACTGAGTGCTTTCTGGGCACTTTTTCAGAGTTGGTTATGGCGATTCATTAACCTGCCACAAACATGTACAAATGAGTCACATTACATTCAACTTCCTAATTTTTTTTGTTTCAAAATTAATATATAAAGATACTCTTTTAAAATCACCATTTAAGAGGATAAAATTCTCTTTCCCCGCTCTGAGCGCCCCCAGCCCACCTGCCAGCTTGACCAGAAGCACCAGTGCCCTGTCTCCTTGTAGAGCATCTGTGCAGAACATGCAGAGGAAGTCTCCCTTCACTGCTTTCTTAATTGTGGTGCTTGGACACTACACACTTGGTATATTGCACCTTACTTTTTTCACTTAACAAAATCTCTTAGCAGTCTGCTACTGCTGTTGCTAAGCTGCTAAGTCACTCCAGTCATGTCCGACTCTATGCGACCCCATAGACGGCAGCCTACCAGGCTCCCCTGTCCCTGGGATTCTCCAGGCAAGAACACTGGAGTGGGTACCAAACAACATAGTAGTTCTCTGCTGCTCTTTTTGAGTGATTAGGTAAGTATTTTTCTCTGATATAAAATTAAAGAATACTCAGTTTGGAAAATAAGGAAAAACAAAATTAAAATCACTCATTTTTTTCAGACACAATCACTGTTAAGTTTATTTTAGGGAAGAATGCGGGGAAGGGATAGTTGGGGAGTTTGGGATGGATGTGAACACACGGCTATATTTAAAATAGATAACCAACAGGGACTTACTGTATTGCGTAGAGAACTCTGCTCAGTTTTATGTGGCAGCCTGGGGCGGGGGGCAGGGGGTAGGGGATAGACACATATATGGATCTATATATGGATACACGTATATGGCTGAGTCCCTTCACTGCTCACCTGAAACTATCACAACATTGTTATCTGGCTATCAGTCCAGTTCACTCCAGTTGCTCGGTTGTGTCCTACTCTTTGCAACCCCATGGACTACAGCACGCCAGGCCTCCCTGTCTGTCACCAACTCCCAGAGCTTGCTCAAACTCATGTCCATCAAGTCGGTGATGCCATCCAACCATCTCATCTTCTGTTGTCCCCTTCTCCTCCTGCCTTCAGTCTTTCCCAACATCAGGGTCTTTTCCAGTGAGTCAGCTCTTCGCATCAGGTGGCCAAAGTATTGGAGGTTCAGCATCAGTCCTTCCAGTGAATGTTCAGGACTGATTTCCTTTAGGATGGACTGGTTTGAGCTGTTTGTGATCCAAGGGACTGCAATTGGCTATATTCCAATTAATTGGCTAATCAGTTCAGTTCAGTTCAGTCCAGTCGCTCAGTCGTGTCTGACTCTTTACGACTCCATGAATCGCAGCATGCCAGGTCTCCCTGTCCATCACCAAGTCCCGGAGTTCACTCAGACTCCAGTCCATCGAATCAGTGATACCATCCAGCCATCTCATCCTCTGTCGTCCCCTTCTCCTCCTGCCCCCAATCCCTCCCAGCATATATCCCAATTAATTGGAATATTATATTGGAGTTAATATATTCCAAATAATTATAATATTCCAATATATTAATTGGCTATATTCCAGTATAAAATGAAAAAAATTTTAATTTTTTATTCTGCTTTTTTGTACATATGCATAAATATATATGTATACAATATATAAATGGACTTTTTGTTGAGATTATATAAAAACATTGGTTTTCTAAAACAGTTCAAACAAGCACTTTTAAGTGTAGATTTTTCTGCCTGTTTTTGTTCTATGTGGTCTCGTGATTGAAATGTGCTTATAAAATAGAACGATGTATACCTGTGCTGTTACAAGGATCCTCTGAAGGTGTCTCGTGTTGGGAATGCAGGTTTCCACACCACAGAGTGGGAAGCACGCCTTCTCCAGAGCCCCGGTGGGGCGGGGCGGGGCGAGGCGTGGGGGGCGAGGGGCGGTCCTCCGCGGTGACGCCGGGGCCTGACTGTCTGAGTGCCGCCTCTCTTTGCTAGGGCGTGGATTTCATCGGGCGCGACGCGCTGCTGCAGCAGAGGCAGAATGGAGTGTACAAGCGCCTCACCATGTTCATCCTGGACGACCATGACACAGACCTGGACCTCTGGCCGTGGTGGGGGGAGCCCATTTACCGGAATGGGCGATACGTGGGGAAGACCACCAGCAGCGCCTACGGCTACACCCTGGAGCGCCACGTGTGTCTGGGCTTC
>SJYW01006372.1:656119-669415 GCA_006410735.1 Raphicerus campestris | reverse complement strand
GGTGTTCAGTAGCTCAGTCATGCCGTACTCTTTGCAACCCCATGGACTACAGCACGCCAGGCCTCCCTGTCTGTCACCAACTCCCAGAGCTTGCTCAAACTCATGTCCATCAAGTCGGTGATGCCATCCAACCATCTCATCTTCTGTTGTCCCCTTCTCCTCCTGCCTTCAGTCTTTCCCAACATCAGGGTCTTTTCCAGTGAGTCAGCTCTTCGCATCAGGTGGCCAAAGTATTGGAGGTTCAGCATCAGTCCTTCCAGTGAATGTTCAGGACTGATTTCCTTTAGGATGGACTGGTTTGAGCTGTTTGTGATCCAAGGGACTGCAATTGGCTATATTCCAATTAATTGGCTAATCAGTTCAGTTCAGTTCAGTCCAGTCGCTCAGTCGTGTCTGACTCTTTACGACTCCATGAATCGCAGCATGCCAGGTCTCCCTGTCCATCACCAAGTCCCGGAGTTCACTCAGACTCCAGTCCATCGAATCAGTGATACCATCCAGCCATCTCATCCTCTGTCGTCCCCTTCTCCTCCTGCCCCCAATCCCTCCCAGCATATATCCCAATTAATTGGAATATTATATTGGAGTTAATATATTCCAAATAATTATAATATTCCAATATATTAATTGGCTATATTCCAGTATAAAATGAAAAAAATTTTAATTTTTTATTCTGCTTTTTTGTACATATGCATAAATATATATGTATACAATATATAAATGGACTTTTTGTTGAGATTATATAAAAACATTGGTTTTCTAAAACAGTTCAAACAAGCACTTTTAAGTGTAGATTTTTCTGCCTGTTTTTGTTCTATGTGGTCTCGTGATTGAAATGTGCTTATAAAATAGAACGATGTATACCTGTGCTGTTACAAGGATCCTCTGAAGGTGTCTCGTGTTGGGAATGCAGGTTTCCACACCACAGAGTGGGAAGCACGCCTTCTCCAGAGCCCCGGTGGGGCGGGGCGGGGCGAGGCGTGGGGGGCGAGGGGCGGTCCTCCGCGGTGACGCCGGGGCCTGACTGTCTGAGTGCCGCCTCTCTTTGCTAGGGCGTGGATTTCATCGGGCGCGACGCGCTGCTGCAGCAGAGGCAGAATGGAGTGTACAAGCGCCTCACCATGTTCATCCTGGACGACCACGACACAGACCTGGACCTCTGGCCGTGGTGGGGGGAGCCCATTTACCGGAATGGGCGATACGTGGGCAAGACCACCAGCAGCGCCTACGGCTACACCCTGGAGCGCCACGTGTGTCTGGGCTTCATACACAACTTCTCCGAGGACACAGGGGAGGAGCAGGTGGTGACAGCGGATTTCATCAACCGGGGAGAATATGAGATTGACATTGCAGGACACCGGTTCCAGGCCAAGGCCAAGCTCTACCCGGTCCCCTCCCTCCTCACCCATAAGCGCCGGAAGGAGGACGTGGAGCTAAGTGACTTGCACGGGAAGTGAGGCCGGGGGGCCTTGCTGCTACCCCTCCTTATCATCATCATAGGGGTTTTTCTCCTCCTCCTGACCCTCCCTTCTCTTCAGTTAAGCTTGGCCTCCCATCCCTTCTCTCCTGGTAGACTTTTCCCGCTTTTAACTCTCCCTTTGCTCCCTCCTATCTCCCTCCATCTCCTCCTCCCCCTGCAACTCCCATCTCCTGATACTCTGGGCTGGTCGCCACTGCTCCATCTCTCAGGTTCCCATCGTGGCAGAGGGTAGGAGCAGATTCCTTGTGAGGTGGGTTGTGCTGACAGCCTGACTTCACGTGCTGTGTCTTGAAGCAAGGCAGGCTGCAGGCTAAGTGTCCTTCTCTGTGGGGCTGTTTCCTTGGAAGAACCTGTAAATTCTGTGGGTTGCTGTCGTGGAACAGCTTATGCCTTTTAGCTGGGCAGGTCCTCCTCCCATTCCTTTGTGCTGTGGGTTGGCTCCCTGAGCCCTCTGTCAAGAGGATGACCACCTACCTCGCTGATGAGAGAGGCATCATGAGGACGATACCTGGGGATTAGCAGAGATAAACAGTTAACCCTCCTGGGCCTCCCCACTGACCCAGTTACCAGACTGTTGAGCAAGGGCCACCTGCCTGTAAGTTTCTTCATCTCTTGCTAACCTCTACAGTGTGTGTGGGGGGGTGGGTTTGGTTGGTTTGTTTGGCTGAGTAGACAAGTAAGCCACACTGTTTGAAGAGAAAGGCCAATTTGCCTTCTGGGTTGCTTTTCCCAGCTGACAGAGTCTCACCTCAAAGTACAGCTCAGCAATGCTGAGTCTTCTGGAAACAGTGCTGCTTTTCTTTCAGCTGCTCACAGTTCAGCCACCTCACCTTGATCATCCTCTTCTCCAAGGCCACATAACTTTCAGGTCAGCCTCCCATGTCCCTGCTGCAGGAGCCGCTGGTTCAGCAGACCTTCTCCCCTTTTAAGCAGGGCGAGGGAGGCAGGCTGGGCACCCTGGTTGAGGGAGTGAGCCTGGGGCCATGCTGAGTGGGTGGGAGCCACTGGCACCCCAGGTCTGGCTTCCCCCACAGAGAAGAGACAGAGCCATGTGGAGGTGCCCTCTGATCCCAGTGTGGGGAGAGTGTGTTACCTGACCCCGAGGTCTGCTTCCATCTTCTCTTTCCAGCCATCTCTCCACATCTTCTGGAATAGAAAGCGACTGGGGTGAGAAGGCCCTGCTTGCTTTAAGCATTGCCTATGTTTGCTAAAGATCTCCCAGACTGTGATATCCATCCCCACATGTCATTTCCCCTTGCAGACAAATTGCTGCTAGAGACTTGAACCGTAGCCTTTGGTGTCTTGGCTGCATTAGTCCTGACAGGTCTGTAAGTATATTCGAGATGATCCTTTATTAGAGAAGCTTAAACTTCTCAGATCTCTGCCTACTCTGGCATTTCTCTGGGATTTCTGTTTACCCACTTGATCACTGACTTCAGTGTCCACCTTCTTACAAGGTCTTCACTGATTAATGAGGGAGTACGTGATTAGAAATCTGTTAGGGGTTTGGTATTTTGATGTAAGTGTGTATTTAATGAGTTGAGAGGTGCTGCTTCCAGGCAGAGAGAAGGGGTGCTGCCCAGCTGGAGCGCACAGAACAGCAGCCATGAAACTTGGGGGAGCAGGACATGAGCCCTCGCCAACACGGGTGTTGCCTGCAGAGAGCTAACTGACCTGGGAAGATGGAGACTGATATAGAACTAAAGGTATCCCATGCTCAGCACCACTGCAAAGTTGTCTTTTAAATGAAAATTTATTTGGGACTGAATCCAAAGGAAATTCTAGATTTTAGATGTATGTGTAAAGTACAAGCTGTCAAGATTCTGGGGGCATCACTTGTTTTTTGAGTGCCCTGAAACTTACATATTTACCTTCTGGCACTTTACATTCACCCTAGAAGTCTCCTTTGTTTTACTGGAATAGGCAATATGAATCTGGTAGGTTTCTATGTTTGGTCCTAAACTGAAAAGAGTGACTCCCCCCTGCCTCAGGCATGGTTGACAATCAAAACATCCTCATTTCTGTATCACTTCCTTGACTTGGGGACTGGACCCGTGACAACTCATCTCTTTCTTCCTGGAGACTCGCAAGTTTGTTGAAGGGCTGGCTGGACTCTTTGTTTTAGGTGGATGAACTTTCTTCTCTGAAATGATTTGTCTTGTGAGAGGAGGTCCACAATCTTCTCAGCATATTCAGTTGAATTGTTTTGAACCTAGAAATACAAAATGTGTTGGCTTCAAACAGATGGAGAATCTAGGTTCCAAGTCTACTGGGAGTCGTCTTCTCCCTTGAGATAAGCCCCTAGTTACTTGTACCACGTTTAAGTCCCATGGTCATGTGATTGACATTGAAGATTTCTTGTCTGTGATAAAAGCTCTAATTGAGAAGGTTTTCACACACAAAGGGATAAGAAACCTACCTGGCTGGGTAGCCCGTTTGATGTCTCTTAGCTTGTGTTTTGGTCACACAGCACTGCGTGGGCAGGACACACTCCAGGATACAGAACCGAACAGTTCCCACTACGTTCAGGTGCTCTTCTGGGGAGTCCCTATACCCCCTAAATGCACACTATGCCATTTAGCCCAGTGATTAACCAGTCTCACCTTGGCCCCAGAGTTCCCATTTCTGTCGGAGCAGCACCAAGTCACTTCCGCGTGATTCTCCTCGGGAGGCATGCAGTCCTTGGACTCTACCTCCTGGTACAGACTAAGAGTTTTAGCTGCATCTTTTCTTTCCTGGGCTGTTGCTTCCAAGAAAGTAACAAAACGTGAAGAATAACTCTTCAGCTTACTTCTTTCCCCTGCCTTTGCATGCATTGGAGATGTTAATCCTGTCTCCCACCACCACGTGTGTGGCTGGAGTGACAGGCACTTCTGAAAAGTGATTTTGTGTCACTGAAGAGATGACCCCCACCTTGATTCCGCCGCTAAAACCACTATGTCAGCTGGCTTTCAGGCATTAACTACAAGGTCCTTTTTTTGTCTCTTTGTTGCCTCTTGGCCACTGTAGTCAGCGAGGATCGTCTTTAGTATCCAAGCTAGAGATCTTGTCAACAGTATTGAATACTCAAGTATAACCTGCTGTTTCCTTTCTTTGCACATCCACACTCATCCCTCACAAACCTTGATAAGAGCAGCATTTTCTCAACGTCATACAGAGGAAGTTCCTCCTGAGTGAGGATTCTTCCTCCTGCACATCATGTGCAGGCACGTGGCCTCAAACACAGCTGAGTGGGAGGGAGAGAGGGCAGGTGAAGTACACAGCAGTGACCAGGCCGGGCAGTGAGTCCTGAGGGGACTAGGGCTCCCCTGTGAGCACGTGCCCCATGCCCCTGCCACTCTGCCTTCCACGTTATGGTGCTGAGTTAGCTGTAAGGCTCCTTCATTGTCACTCTGGGGCTGGCATCTGCAGCCCCTCACCACTACAGAGACACTATTTTTTAAGAGGACTGATTATTTTTGTATGTCTTTGCCTTCTCTTTGTCCATTAAACACCAGAGTTTTTCCTTGTATAATATGATTCTTCTCTGAGCAAAACCCTTGGAGAATTACACATTTCTTCATGGGCCATTTTTCTCATGATATTTAGATATACCTGTTTTTATCCTTTGCAGACTTCCTCCCTTCTCATTTTTCTGTCTCTTAAGGACAGAAATTATAAGTCGTGGAGGGGATACTTTTAGCACCTGTTTCAACAGATTGATGTCAGGATTCCCTTTGCACACCAGGAACCCCTTTGCACACCAGGAACTGGGGCTTGGGGCCCTCCTCCACCCGGCTGGGTTCTAGTGCCTTACACTCCAGAGCGTCACACAGCGGGCAGAAATGGAAGAAGGACCTTCAGCCGGCGGGTGTGGTGGGGTCGAAAGCTTCCGCAGCTCATTCCAGTGAAGGGTTTTCCAGCAGCACAGCTAACACTACTCTCTGGTCAACCCCTGGGATGTATGAAAACACCACTGTAACTAGTGCAACAGATACAACTCATTCTTAGCATTTGTAAATGTGCAGTTCAGCTCAGCCCTTTCCCACTCTTGTCAGCATGTGGTCCTGCAGCTGTGCGAGGCCCTTTAGTAAACAAGCTCTTTCTCCTGCACCCTGGGGATGACAGGCACCCAGGGTGACTGAGCGTTTCTGCCCCATGAATGTGGCATTAACTTTGTGCACTGTGTTTCTATCAAGCCAGATTTCAATTAAGGTTTTCTTTTCATGTTACTAAGTTTGTAAATGAATAAACAGACATTTTCTCTACTCTTGCTATGTGTCCTTGAGAAATGTTCTGCATCTCTGGTAACCAGGTATGTGTATTTACCGTCACTAAGGATCAACATTGCACATAAAATCATTTGTACCTGTTACCAGAGTGTACCAGAGAATTTGGAAACAGGTAAAGAAGATGCCTGTCTAAATCCAAGGCTAACTCCAAAAGAGGGCTTCCAAACACATTCTGTACAGTGACGTGCCTGGAACAACGGACAAGTATCTTTAAGGGGACACGTGTCATCCGCTTACTACAAACATGCTGGACTAAGTACATCACAGACCATGTGAACAAGAAGAAAGGAGGAAGCCCAGCAAGCCGAGTCTGAGTGGGAGTCTTTCCAGCTCCTCCACCAAAAGAAAGGCCTGCAGAGTTCATTCCCACCAGGACGAAGTAGCCCCGCACTGAGGGAGACTCACCCATGATGCACCGCATGTCTGGGGTGAAGGTCTCAGGGCAGTTCACCAACTTCACGATTTCCAGCATCTCCAGCTGTGGCATCTGATGCAGCAGGGAACTNGCAGAGTTCATTCCCACCAGGACGAAGTAGCCCCGCACTGAGGGAGACTCACCCATGATGCACCGCATGTCTGGGGTGAAGGTCTCAGGGCAGTTCACCAACTTCACGATTTCCAGCATCTCCAGCTGTGGCATCTGATGCAGCAGGGACTCTGAACGACACAACAGACCCAGTCCTCAGCTTGAGGGGCCTCAAAACTGCCTTCCCCTACACGCCTCGCCTCCTGCTCCTTTCTCAAAGTATCTTGGGGAGGTTTTGTGAGAAGAGCCAACTGGGCCATCTATCAGAAGCAGAAGCCTTGGTGGAATTACGGAACATCCCTACAAAGACAGAGAAAAAAAGAGACTCTATAGAAAGGAAAGGTGCTATGGAAGAGCAGATACTATGTGTAGCCCTCAAATAAAATCTTACAGGCATCAATAATAGTAGGACAAAAGCTCTTAATTAACAGGCCCCAAAGAGATACGCAATAAAAGGCAGTGTTTTCCTATGTTCTAACAGCTGCAAAACACAGATCCTCAGCTTGTTTTAAGGTCAGTCCATCACCCAGGATCCAGTGGGACAGGGATCAAGATGAAGCCAAACTGAAGCCGGCTGGCAGGGACATGGGTTCTTTATATTATTCTCTCCACTTTTAAAAGTTAGAAATTTCCCCAAAGTCCACATAGACAGGGAGAATCTTTTCATTTATAAACTCTTTCATATATTTTGATTTTGAAATGGTATGAGTATGTTAACTATTCAATAAATTATTTTAAATGAGTAAAAGACCATATTAATAAAACAGTTCTCCTTTTTAAAGTGTCTTCAGTCTTATATGAAGTTCTACAAAAATGCTCCCCCCAGCGTAAAATAGCAGCACTGATTTTAAATAAGTAATAAGCCGAAAGTTCCTTAACAAGATTTTAGTTCCTTGAATCTGCTAAACAGTGACTGAAGCCTTCCAAGAGGCAAACTGTATGCTGCCCTTACGTTGTTACAAAGATAAATAAGGAACTCTTACTAAAAATGCGTTGAACATCTTAGACAAACATGAGGCATTCTTGTTATAATCTAGTTCATATGCCAAAGTGATCCCAGGCTTTCTATAGATTCTGAATCTCCAGCTGGTTCTTAACTTTAGTGAAAGTTGGTTTCCAGTTCTCAAAGCCCCCAGACAGTATGCCACCATGTCAGCTCCGAATATAAATTCTTCCGTCTGCATCCACAGCAGCGAAGGAAGAGAAATGATGAGGGAGTGGGGAGCAGAAGGGAAAAAACAGTTGAGAGGCAAGCCAGCTGTCTAAGTGGACAGGAAAGGCAAAACAAAAACACTACTGACTTTATTAAAACAACATCCAAAGAACACAAGCATTCATTGGCTTTCAAATACTTTTCCATCCCTCATGCCATATATGAAAATAAACTCAAAATAGTACCATAAAACTAAAAGAGAACATAGGCGAAACATTCTCTAATATAAACCATAACAGTATCTTCTGTCTCCCAAGATGACATAAAAGCAAATGGGACCTAATTTAGCTTATAAGCTTCTGCACAGCAAAGGAAACCAAAAACAAAATGAAAGCATAACCTATACACTGGGAGAAAATACTTGCAAACAATATGACAGACAAGGACTTAATTTCCAAAATATACAAATAGTGCAACAACAACCTAATCAAAAAAGGTACAGATCAAAATACACATAGAAATGAATGAAAATGAAAACAACCCAAAACCTATGGACACTAAAACCAGTGCTAAGGGGAAGGTTCATAGCAATACAGGCTTACCTCAAGAAACAAGGAAAAAGTCAAATAAATAACCTAACTACACCTAAAGCAACTAGAAGAAATGAAGAACCCCAGGGTTAGCAGAAGGAAAGAAATCTTAAAAATTAGGACAGAAGTGCAAAAGAAAAGAGACTATAGCAAAAATCAACAAAGCTAAAAGCTGGTTCTTTGAGAAGATAGAAGAAGTTGACAAACCATTAGCCAGACTCATCAAGAAACAAAGGGAGAAGAATCAAATCAACAAAATTAGAAATGAAAATGGAGAGATCACAACAGACAACACAGAAATACAAAGGATCATAAGAGACTACTATCAGCAATTATATGCCAATAAAATGGACAACGTGGAAGACATGGACAAATCCTTAGAAAAGTACAACTTTCCAAAACTGAACCAGGAAGAAATAGAAAATCTTAACAGACCCATCACAAGCACAGAAATTGAAACTGTAATCAGAAATCTTCCAGCAAACAAAAGCCCAGGACCAGATGGCTCCACAGCTGAATTCTTCCAAAAATTTAGAGAAGAGCTAACACCTGTCCTACTCAAAGTCTTCCAGAAAATTGCAGGGGAAGGTAAACTTCCAAACTCATTCTATGAGGCCACCATCACCCTAATACCAAAACCAGACAAAGATACCACACACACACACACACAAACTACAGGCCAATATCACTGATGAACACAGATGCAAAAATCCTTAACAAAATTCTAGCAAACAGAATCTAACAACATATTAAAAAGATCATACATCATGACCAAGTGGGTTTTATCCCAGGGATTCAAGGATTCTTCAATATCTGCAAATCAATCAACATAATACACCACATTAACAAATTGAAAGATAAAAACCATATGATTATCTCAATAGATGCACAGAAAGCCTTTGACAAAATTCAACATCCATTTATGATAAAAACCCTCCAGAAAGCAGGAATAGAAGGAACATACCTCAACATAATAAAAGCTATATATGACAAACCCACAGCAAACATTATCCTCAATGGTGAAAAATTGAAAGCATTTCCCTTAAAGTCAGGAACAAGACAAGGGTGCCCACTCTCACCTCTACTATTCAACATAGTTTTGAAAGTTTTCGCCATAGCAATCAGAGCAGAAAAAAGGAATCCAGAGTGGAAAAGAAGAAGTAAAACTCTCACTGTTTGCAGATGACATGATCCTTTACATAGAATACCCTAAAGACTCCACCAGAAAACTAGAGCTAATCAATGAATATAGTAAAGTTGCAGGATATAAAATTAACACACAGAAATCCCTTGCATTCTTATACACNAGAAAGAAAAACACCAATACAGTATACTAATGCATATATATGGAATTTAGAAAGATGGTAACGATAACCCTATATGTGAGACAGCAAAAGAGACACAGATGTATAGAACAGTCTTTTGGACTCTGTGGGAGAAGGCGAGGGTGGGATGATTTGAGAGAATAGCATTGAAACATATATATGAAACAGATTGCCAGTCCAGGTTGGATGCATGAGACAGAGTGCTCAGGGCTGGTGCACTGGGATGACCCAGAGGGATGGGATGGGGAGGGAGGTGGGAGCAGGGCTCACGATGGGGACACATGTACACCCATGGCTGATTCATGTCAATGTATGGCAAAACCACTACAATATTGTAATTAGCTTCCAATTAAAATAAGTTTAAAAAATAAAAAAGTACAGAATAACTGAATAGACATTTCTCCAAAGAAGACAGACAGATGGCCATGAAAAAATGCTCAACACTGCTAATTATTAGAGAAATGCAAATCAAAACTACAGTGAGTACCCCAGTGTTCATCGCAGCACTGTTTATAATGGCCAGGACATGGAAGCAACCTAGATGTCCATCAGCAGATGAATGGATAAGAAAGCTATGGGACATATACACAATGGAGTATTACTCAGTCATTAAAAAGAATACATTTGAATCAGTTCTAATGAAGTGGATGAAACTGGAGCCGATTATACAGAGTGAAGTAAGCCAGAAAGAAAAACACCCAATACAGTATATTAACACATATATATGGAATTTAGAAAGATGGTAATGTTAACCCTGTATGTGAGACAGCAAAAGAGACACAGATGTATAGAACAGATTTTTTGGACTCTGTGGGAGAGGGAGAAGGAGAGAGTGGGATGATTTGGGAGAATGGCATTGAAACATGTATAATATCATGTAAGAAATGAATTGCCAGTCTAGGTTCGATGCAGGATACTGGATGTTTGGGGCTGGTGCACTGGGAGGACCTAGAGAGATGGTATGGGGAGGGAGGTGGGAGGGGGTTTCAGGATTGGGAAGTCATGTATACCCATGGCGGATTCATGTTGATGTATGCCAAAACCAATACAGTATTGTAAAGTAAAAGTAAAATTTAAAAATAAATAAAACTTGCTTTCTAGAAAACACTAATAAAAGTTATATACCAAGAAAAAAAAAAAACTACAGTGAAATACCATCTTACCCAATCAGAATGGCGTTCATTAAAAAGTCTACAAACAATAAATACTGGAGAAAGTGTGGAGAAAGGGACCCCTGTACACTGCTGATGTGAATGTAAACTGCTGCAGCCACTATGAAAAGCTGTATGGAGGTTCCCTAAAAAACTAAAAATAAGAGTACCCAATGATCTAGCAATCCCACTCCTGGGCATATAGCTGAAAAAAATCGTAATTCAAAAAGAAATACGCACCCCTATGTTCAGACAGAAATAATTACAAGAGCAAAGACATGGAAGCAACCTAAATGTCCATTGACAGATGAATGGATAAAGTTTATAGTATATGTATACATAATGGAATATTTCTCAGCCATAAAAGAGAATAAAATAATACCATCTGCAGCAACATGATGGACCTAGAGATTTTCATACTAAGTAAAGTAAGATATGGACAAATGGATACTATATATGACTTACATGTGGAATTAGAAATGATACAAATGAATTATCTATAAAACAAACAGACTCACAGACATAGAAAACAAATTTATAATTACCAAAGGAGACAATGGGGAGGGAAGGGGAGGAATAAATTAGGAGTGCAGCATTAACGGTTACATACCACTATATGTTGTTGGAAGAGGGTGTTTGCTATGACCAGTGCATTTTCTTGGCAAAGCTTACTAGTTTTTGCCCTGCTTCATTCCGCATTCCAAGGCCAAATTTGCCTGTTGTTAATCCAGGTGTTTCTTGACTTCCTACTTTAGCATTCCAGTCCCCTATAATGAAAAGGATATCTTTTGGGGGTGTTAGTTCTAAAAGGTCTTGTAGGTCTTCATAAAACCATTCAACTTCAGCTTCTTCAGCATTACTGTTTGGGGCATAGACTTGGATAAGTGTGATATTGAATGGTTTGCCTTGGAGACGAACAGAGATCATTCTGTCGTTTTTGAGATTGCATCCAAGTACTGCATTTCGGACTCTTTTTGTTGACCACGATGGCTACTCCATTTCTTCTGAGGGATTCTTGCCCGCAGTAGTAGATATAATGGTCATCACAGTTAAATTCACCCATTCCAGTCCATTTTAGTTCGCTGATTCCTAGAATGTTGACATTCACGCTTGCCATCTCTTGTTTGACCACTTCCAATTTGCCTTGATTCATGGACCTGACATTCCAGGTTCCTATGCAATATTGCTCTTTACAGCATCGGATCTTGCTTCTATCACCAGTCACATGCACAACTGGGTATTGTTTTTGCTTTGACTCCATCCCTTCATTCTTTCTGGAGTTATTTCTCCACTGATCTCCAGTAGCATTTTGGGCACCTAATGACCTGGGGAGTTCCTCTTTTGGTATCCTATCATTTTGCCTTTTCATACTGTTCATGGGGTTCTCAAGGCAAGAATACTGAAGTGGTTTGCCATTCCCTTCTCCAGTGGACCACATTCTGTCAGACCTCTCCACCTTGACCCGCCCGTCTTGGGTTGCCCGCGGGCATGGCTTGGTTTCATTGAGTTAGACAAGGCTGTGGTCCTAGTGTGATTAGATTGACTAGTTTTCTGTGAGTATGGTTTCAGTGTGTCTGCCCTCTGATGCCTTCTTACAACATCTACCATCTTATTTGGGTTTCTCTTAAGTTGGGTGTGGGGTATCTCTTCACGGCTGCTCCAGCAAAGCACAGCTGCTGCTCCTTAACTTGACGAGAGGTGTCTCCTTACCGCTGCTCCTCGGGTTGCTCCTCTCTGCCCACCGGCCCTGGTCTCGGGCATGGGTGGCTCCTCCCAGCTGCCACCCCTGGCCTCGGGCTCAGTCATGGTGGCTCCTCAGGGTTACCGCCCCTGGCCTCTACATATGAAGACTCTACACATGAACATCACCAGATGGTCAACACCGGAATCAGATTGATTATATTCTATGCAGCCAAAGATGGAGAAGCTCTATACAGTCAACAAAAACAAGACCAGGAGCTGACTGTGGCTCAGATCATGAGCTCCTTATTACCAAATTCAGATTTAAATTGAAGAAAGTAGGGAAAACCGCTAGAACATTCAGGTATGACCTAAATCAAATCCCTTATGATTATACAGTAGAAGTGAGAAATAGATTTAAGGGCCTAGATCTGATAGATAGAGTGCCTGATGCACTATGGATGGAGGTTCATGACATTGTACAGGAGACAGGGATCAAGGCCATCCCCATGGAAAAGAAATGCAAAAAAAGCAAAATGGCTGTCTGGGGAGACCTTACAAATAGCTGTGAAAAGAAGAGAGGCAAAAAGCAAAAGAGAAAAGGAAAGATATAAGCATCTGAATGGAGAGTTCCAAATAATAGCAAGAAGAGATTAAAAAAAAAAAAAGCCTTCTTCAGCTATCATTGCAAAGAAATAGAGGAAAAGAACAGAATGGGAAAGACTAGAGATCTCTTCAAGAAAATTAGAGATACCAAGGGAACATTTCATGCAAAGATAGGCTCAACAAAGGACAGAAATGGTATGGACCTAACAGAAGCAGAAGATATTAAGAAGAGGTGGCAAGAATACACGGAAGAACTGTACAAAAAAGATCTTCACGATCCAGATAATCATGATGATGTGATCACTAATCTAGAGCCAGACATCTTGGAATGTGAAGTCAAGTGGGCCTTAGAAAGCATCACTACGAACAAAGCTAGTGGAGGTGATGGAAGTCCAGTGGAGCTGTTTCAAATCCTGAAAGATGATGCTGTGAAAGTGCTGTACTCAATATGCCAGCAAATTTGGAAAACTCAGCAGTGGCCACAGGACTGGAAAAGGTCAGTTTTCATTCCAAT
>SJYW01006372.1:576285-645834 GCA_006410735.1 Raphicerus campestris | reverse complement strand
GGTACTGGAGTTTCAGCTTTAGCATCAGTCCTTCCAATGAACACCCAGGACTTATTTCCTTTAGAATGGACTGGTTGGATCTCCTTGTAGTCCAAGGGACTCTCAAGAGTCTTCTCCAACACCACAGTTCAAAAACATCAATTCTTCAGCACTCAGCCCTCTTTACAGTCCAACTCTCACATCTATACATGACCACTGGAAAAACCATAGCCTCGACTAGACGGACCTTTGTTGGCAAAGTAATGTCTCTGCTTTTGATTCTGCTATCTAGGTTGGTCATAACTTTCCTTCCAAGGAGTAAGCATCTTTTAATTTCATGGCTGCAATCACCATCTGCAGTGATTTTGGAGCCCCCCAAAATAAAGTCTGTCACTGTTTCCACTGTTTCCCCATCTATTTCCCATGAAGTGATGGGTCCAGATGCCATGATCTTAGTTTTCTGAGAGGTGGCAGAGAACTATACAAAAAAGATCTTCATGACCTAAATAACCACGACGGTGTGATCACTCATCTAGAGCCAGACATCCTGGAATGCGAAGTCCAGTGGGCCTTAGGAAATATCACTACAAACAAAATTAGTGGAGGTGATGGAATTCCAGTTGAGCTATTTCACATCCTAAAAGTTGATGCTGTGAAAGTGCCGCACTCCACATGTCAGCAAATTTGGAAAACTCAGCAGTGGCCACAGGACTGGAAAAGGTCAGTTTTCATTCTGATCCCAAAGAAAGACAATGCCAAAGAATGTTCAAACTACCACACAATTGCACTCATCTCACACACTAGCAAATTAATGCTCAAAATTCTCCAAGCCAGGCTTCAACAATACATGAACCGTGAACTTCCAGATGTTCAAGCTGATTTTAGAAAAGGCAGAGGAACCAGAGATCAAATTGCAAACATCCACTGGATCATTGAAAAAGCAAGAGAGTTCCAGAAAAACATCTACTTCTGCTTTATTGACTACAACAATGCCTGTGTGGATCACAAGAAACTGGAAAATTCTGAAAGAGATGGGAATACCAGACCACCTTACCTGCTTCCTGAGAAATCTGTATGTAGGTCAAGAAGCAACAGTTAGAACAGGACATGGAACAACAGGCTGGTTCCTAACTGGGAAAGGAGTATGTCAAGGCTGTATATTGTCACCCTGCTTATTTAACTTACATGCAGAGTACATCATGCGAAATGCTGGACTGGTTGAAGCACAAGCTGGAATCAAGGTTGACGGGAGGTTATATTCCAAACATACTCAATTCAGACCTCTTTCTGGGACTACAGCTAGCTTGCAAACAAAGAAACCAGACTGCTCAAACAGTACGCTCACTTTGGCCATCCTTTCATAAAGAGACATTCAAGTCAAGTTAGAACGGGGTCCACTGCCCTGTAACATGCTCCAGAAAAGAAGTGAAAAGACTCTTCTGGGCGCAGTCTGTCCTCAGCAGAAAGCCTTTCTTGGCAGAGGACGGAACAGGGGCGAGGAGACAAGAGTAAAGACAAAGTGCAAGTCCTCACTTGGCGTGCTGCTCGGCAGCGGGGCCTCCCAGGGGCGAGTCAGAAGGTAGAAGTGTTCGCAGGCATGTAACGGGATGCTAACCGGCTCCTCGCTGCACAGACCCAGCTCGTATGCCCACTACAGACGCACAGAGGGAAGGGTGGGTGGAGAGGAATAGAAAGGCGCGTGAGCAAGGGCAGCCTCTTGAGACGAGTGTCACTGCGAGCGGCTCCTGGGCGCTCCCGCTCCCGCGTCAGCTGTGGGAAGCTGACTCCCAGCTTTAGTTCCTGACGTTTTCGGAGGGGAGCAACACTGTACCGGGCGAGCCACGGAGTCTGCTTTCTGAGCAGAGAAGACAGAGCCACCAGCTCGGAACGGGAGCCCGTGGGGAGCCGGGCCCTTCGAACCCCAAACCACGAAGAACTCCACGAGGCGGAAAGTACTCCGCCGCCCCTGAGACCGTGGAGGCGGGCAAGGGACAGTCTGCCCTCAGGGCTGCAGGGTTTAGGGTCCCGACACGGAACCCACGCTCCCGACATAGGGGCACCCCAACACTCGTCTGCTGGGTGGCAGGATGGCACGAACCGCCACACAGCCCCGACCGGGGACCAAGTGCTGTCCGCGCTGACTCTCTGGGCCTCCCTGAACAGGGCTGCCCCTCGGCCAGGGAGGAGGGGGACGGCGCCCGGCTTCCACACGAGGGGCGGGGGCAGGCTTCCCGTGTGGAGGGGGGATTCCGAGTTTTCCCGGCCACAGAAGAAACAGTGTGTCCCGGACGCCTGCTTAGTCCATCAGAAAACTAGGCTTACCTCTGTACCCCAAATCCTGGAGACAAAGTTAAATAAGAAAGTCAGTGACCCAGTCTTGTCACTAACCTACCTGACCTGCACAGTTGACAAAATGGCACTGGATCTGCCCTTTGTCTCCATGCCGGTGACTTGACCTCTTTTGACCATAACATGAAGAATACTTGTCCGGCTGTTTTTCAGAGGAACTGTAGTCCTGATGCAAGATCTTATTTCCCTGTCTAGGGACTGAACCTTGCCGGCCCACCAAGGGCTGGAGGCTAGACGCAAAGTTCCCTTCTTCTTACCCCATTTGAAAGCAAAAATTTTCAAGGAGGCAAAAACTGCAAAACAAGTACGAAGTTTATTATCAGAGAGACAGCACAATATACGAGAGAGCACACAGAGAAACATAAATCAGAAGCAGGGAAGAAATACACATGGAGAGGACTGTGGACAGGCCTCCTGGATGGGAGCACTTGTGTCTGTTCCTTCACACAGCTGGTCCTAGGACCCTGCCCAAGATGTGAGCACGGCTGTTTCTAAGATGATCCCACTACAGAGGACTGTGGTGCAGGTCCACCCTTATTATGGGGTGGCACCACTCCCTTTTGGACCCTCAAGAAGCCTTCCTGTGCATGCACAGATAGGGAAGTCTTTCTCGAGCTCGAGAGGGGGACCTTATCTCTTTACTTTAGCAGAGCTCAGCTTTTGACACTAGCTTTGTCCTTGGAGTGTCTGAGTGAGAACAAAGGATGAATTTTACTCCACTTGTCAAGCACCAGCTGTCTAGCCCAGAGGCTCATCTGTTTCCCACCTCACAGTCACAGATCTGAACTGAGACCCATTACTGGGTAACTGGGCCTTTCCCAAGACTGAAAACCAGGCCAACTGAAGTACACAATGAAATCTCAGGGATCATGGGACTTCCCTGGCAGTCCGGTGGTTCGGGTCCATGCTTCCACTGCAGGGGCCTGGGTTCCATCCCTGGCTGGGAATCAAAGGCCCACTAGGGGCATGGCGTAGCCAAACAAAAATCCAGGGATCCTTAAAGGGGCAGGAGATAAACAGTGTCACAGGGCCCCTCAATCCTGACCGACCCACACCACGAGGCAGTTCATCCAGAGCGGACACCACCGCAGATCAGCCTTCCCCTCGTTCACTCCAACCCCAGGCCATGACCCCAGCTGTGCACTGAATCCCCCAGGCACGTGCCAGCCTTGGCGTTTCTCAAGTCCTGTGGAGAGAGAAAGGCCCTCACACCTAAAATGCTCTAAAGCAGGACTGAAGGCCGTGCCTGGGATACCTAACAAGAAAAACGCGGCCCTGAGGGGAACTGTGCTGACAGGTACCGCGCTGAGACAAAGACTCAGAGCCGCGAGCCAGGGTTCCGTGCAGAGGCTGTCTGGTGCCCCTGCCGCAGCTGAGCCACTCTCCTGGATCACCCCTCTCCACACCCCGCGCCCACTCACCGCTCTGGGAGGCGGCATTGGCCAGGGCGAGCGCCACATCGGTGGAGGACACCACCGCATCCTCGGGGACGTGCGTGGCCCCCACCAGGTCGTGCACGTTTNCAGGAAAATTAGAATACCAAGGGAATATTTCATGCAAAGATGGGCACAATCAAGGACAGAAATGGTATGGACCTAACCGAAGCAGAAGATATTAAGAAGTTCAGTTCAGTTCAGTTCAGTCACTCAGTCATGTCCGACTCTTTGTGACCCCATGAATCACAGCACGCCAGGCCTCCCCGTCTATCACCAACTCCCGGAGTTCACCCAAACTCATGTCCATCGAGTCTGTGATGCCATCCAGCCATCTCATCCTCGGTCGTCCCCTTCTCCTCCTGCCCCCAATCCCTCCCAGCTTCAGAGTCTTTTCCAATGAGTCAACTCTTTGTATGAGGTGGCCAGAGTACTGGAGTTTCAGCTTTAGCATCAGTCCTTCCAATGAACACCCAGGACTTATTTCCTTTAGAATGGACTGGTTGGATCTCCTTGTAGTCCAAGGGACTCTCAAGAGTCTTCTCCAACACCACAGTTCAAAAACATCAATTCTTCAGCACTCAGCCCTCTTTACAGTCCAACTCTCACATCTATACATGACCACTGGAAAAACCATAGCCTCGACTAGACGGACCTTTGTTGGCAAAGTAATGTCTCTGCTTTTGATTCTGCTATCTAGGTTGGTCATAACTTTCCTTCCAAGGAGTAAGCATCTTTTAATTTCATGGCTGCAATCACCATCTGCAGTGATTTTGGAGCCCCCCAAAATAAAGTCTGTCACTGTTTCCACTGTTTCCCCATCTATTTCCCATGAAGTGATGGGTCCAGATGCCATGATCTTAGTTTTCTGAGAGGTGGCAGAGAACTATACAAAAAAGATCTTCATGACCTAAATAACCACGACGGTGTGATCACTCATCTAGAGCCAGACATCCTGGAATGCGAAGTCCAGTGGGCCTTAGGAAATATCACTACAAACAAAATTAGTGGAGGTGATGGAATTCCAGTTGAGCTATTTCACATCCTAAAAGTTGATGCTGTGAAAGTGCCGCACTCCACATGTCAGCAAATTTGGAAAACTCAGCAGTGGCCACAGGACTGGAAAAGGTCAGTTTTCATTCTGATCCCAAAGAAAGACAATGCCAAAGAATGTTCAAACTACCACACAATTGCACTCATCTCACACACTAGCAAATTAATGCTCAAAATTCTCCAAGCCAGGCTTCAACAATACATGAACCGTGAACTTCCAGATGTTCAAGCTGATTTTAGAAAAGGCAGAGGAACCAGAGATCAAATTGCAAACATCCACTGGATCATTGAAAAAGCAAGAGAGTTCCAGAAAAACATCTACTTCTGCTTTATTGACTACAACAATGCCTGTGTGGATCACAAGAAACTGGAAAATTCTGAAAGAGATGGGAATACCAGACCACCTTACCTGCTTCCTGAGAAATCTGTATGTAGGTCAAGAAGCAACAGTTAGAACAGGACATGGAACAACAGGCTGGTTCCTAACTGGGAAAGGAGTATGTCAAGGCTGTATATTGTCACCCTGCTTATTTAACTTACATGCAGAGTACATCATGCGAAATGCTGGACTGGTTGAAGCACAAGCTGGAATCAAGGTTGACGGGAGGTTATATTCCAAACATACTCAATTCAGACCTCTTTCTGGGACTACAGCTAGCTTGCAAACAAAGAAACCAGACTGCTCAAACAGTACGCTCACTTTGGCCATCCTTTCATAAAGAGACATTCAAGTCAAGTTAGAACGGGGTCCACTGCCCTGTAACATGCTCCAGAAAAGAAGTGAAAAGACTCTTCTGGGCGCAGTCTGTCCTCAGCAGAAAGCCTTTCTTGGCAGAGGACGGAACAGGGGCGAGGAGACAAGAGTAAAGACAAAGTGCAAGTCCTCACTTGGCGTGCTGCTCGGCAGCGGGGCCTCCCAGGGGCGAGTCAGAAGGTAGAAGTGTTCGCAGGCATGTAACGGGATGCTAACCGGCTCCTCGCTGCACAGACCCAGCTCGTATGCCCACTACAGACGCACAGAGGGAAGGGTGGGTGGAGAGGAATAGAAAGGCGCGTGAGCAAGGGCAGCCTCTTGAGACGAGTGTCACTGCGAGCGGCTCCTGGGCGCTCCCGCTCCCGCGTCAGCTGTGGGAAGCTGACTCCCAGCTTTAGTTCCTGACGTTTTCGGAGGGGAGCAACACTGTACCGGGCGAGCCACGGAGTCTGCTTTCTGAGCAGAGAAGACAGAGCCACCAGCTCGGAACGGGAGCCCGTGGGGAGCCGGGCCCTTCGAACCCCAAACCACGAAGAACTCCACGAGGCGGAAAGTACTCCGCCGCCCCTGAGACCGTGGAGGCGGGCAAGGGACAGTCTGCCCTCAGGGCTGCAGGGTTTAGGGTCCCGACACGGAACCCACGCTCCCGACATAGGGGCACCCCAACACTCGTCTGCTGGGTGGCAGGATGGCACGAACCGCCACACAGCCCCGACCGGGGACCAAGTGCTGTCCGCGCTGACTCTCTGGGCCTCCCTGAACAGGGCTGCCCCTCGGCCAGGGAGGAGGGGGACGGCGCCCGGCTTCCACACGAGGGGCGGGGGCAGGCTTCCCGTGTGGAGGGGGGATTCCGAGTTTTCCCAGCCACAGAAGAAACAGTGTGTCCCGGACGCCTGCTTAGTCCATCAGAAAACTAGGCTTACCTCTGTACCCCAAATCCTGGAGACAAAGTTAAATAAGAAAGTCAGTGACCCAGTCTTGTCACTAACCTACCTGACCTGCACAGTTGACAAAATGGCACTGGATCTGCCCTTTGTCTCCATGCCGGTGACTTGACCTCTTTTGACCATAACATGAAGAATACTTGTCCGGCTGTTTTTCAGAGGAACTGTAGTCCTGATGCAAGATCTTATTTCCCTGTCTAGGGACTGAACCTTGCCGGCCCACCAAGGGCTGGAGGCTAGACGCAAAGTTCCCTTCTTCTTACCCCATTTGAAAGCAAAAATTTTCAAGGAGGCAAAAACTGCAAAACAAGTACGAAGTTTATTATCAGAGAGACAGCACAATATACGAGAGAGCACACAGAGAAACATAAATCAGAAGCAGGGAAGAAATACACATGGAGAGGACTGTGGACAGGCCTCCTGGATGGGAGCACTTGTGTCTGTTCCTTCACACAGCTGGTCCTAGGACCCTGCCCAAGATGTGAGCACGGCTGTTTCTAAGATGATCCCACTACAGAGGACTGTGGTGCAGGTCCACCCTTATTATGGGGTGGCACCACTCCCTTTTGGACCCTCAAGAAGCCTTCCTGTGCATGCACAGATAGGGAAGTCTTTCTCGAGCTCGAGAGGGGGACCTTATCTCTTTACTTTAGCAGAGCTCAGCTTTTGACACTAGCTTTGTCCTTGGAGTGTCTGAGTGAGAACAAAGGATGAATTTTACTCCACTTGTCAAGCACCAGCTGTCTAGCCCAGAGGCTCATCTGTTTCCCACCTCACAGTCACAGATCTGAACTGAGACCCATTACTGGGTAACTGGGCCTTTCCCAAGACTGAAAACCAGGCCAACTGAAGTACACAATGAAATCTCAGGGATCATGGGACTTCCCTGGCAGTCCGGTGGTTCGGGTCCATGCTTCCACTGCAGGGGCCTGGGTTCCATCCCTGGCTGGGAATCAAAGGCCCACTAGGGGCATGGCGTAGCCAAACAAAAATCCAGGGATCCTTAAAGGGGCAGGAGATAAACAGTGTCACAGGGCCCCTCAATCCTGACCGACCCACACCACGAGGCAGTTCATCCAGAGCGGACACCACCGCAGATCAGCCTTCCCCTCGTTCACTCCAACCCCAGGCCATGACCCCAGCTGTGCACTGAATCCCCCAGGCACGTGCCAGCCTTGGCGTTTCTCAAGTCCTGTGGAGAGAGAAAGGCCCTCACACCTAAAATGCTCTAAAGCAGGACTGAAGGCCGTGCCTGGGATACCTAACAAGAAAAACGCGGCCCTGAGGGGAACTGTGCTGACAGGTACCGCGCTGAGACAAAGACTCAGAGCCGCGAGCCAGGGTTCCGTGCAGAGGCTGTCTGGTGCCCCTGCCGCAGCTGAGCCACTCTCCTGGATCACCCCTCTCCACACCCCGCGCCCACTCACCGCTCTGGGAGGCGGCATTGGCCAGGGCGAGCGCCACATCGGTGGAGGACACCACCGCATCCTCGGGGACGTGCGTGGCCCCCACCAGGTCGTGCACGTTTAGCAGAGGGTGCAGCTCGGCCACTTTCTTGGGGGAGATGATCTCGCAGGGGATGCCTATGACACTGGCACAGAACACAGGGGCACAATGACATTCCCCGGCCTCCGCAGAGGCCAGCTGACAGGAAGTCGGGCCGGGCTCAGCCTCATACGTACTTCAGCCTCGAGTTGATGCGCTTCAGGGAGATGAGCCGGTCCTGAGTTTGGGCCAGAAAGATGGAGCCCGTCCTAGTGTAACCTGGAAGGAAAAGCAGCCCAAACTCAGACAGACCGGGCCCCCTGTGGGGGCACAGTGGGAGCCCACCAGACTGTCAGGCAGGCCACCCGCAGGGAGTTCTGGATGGGCTCAGCTCACAGCTCTGCGAGGGATGTAACTGTGACCCCTCTCTCCTTCACCCCTTTGGGTAACCAGGCCCTTTCTCCTCGGTCCTTGGCGGGCACGTAACCATGGCAATGGCTGCCCTCAGCGCAGCCACAGGCCTGTGACCTGCGCTCAGCTGGTCTGACCTCCTGGAACATTGGGGCTTGAGCCAGGAGAGAAGGCGGAGGTCCCTCCTCTCATCTCAGGAGCAGCAGTGTCCTGGCCAGCCCACCCCCCTTCCAGCTGAGGGCCTGGGTCCTCACCACCCGGCTCCACCCTGCCTCCAGCTGGCAGCCGCCTCCCACTCCACAGGCCCCAGTGGCCTTCCAGAAGCTCCTTGTTGACCAGCTTAGCCCTGGGTGATTCCTGCCATTTGCAGTGAACGTACTGGATGTGCCCGCTCAGACACCTGAGTCAATGACAATCCTCCTAGAGTGCAATGTCTTATCAGTTCTCATGAAGAAAAGCTTGACTCAGTCAGCTGTCTTTTTAAAAGGAAATAGTCATGATTTAAGTATTTTCTTATTCCTTTGAAATCATCAAATAAATATGGCCTTTGCTGACATGACAAGAGTGTTAACTTTGGAGAGCTGAAATTTCAGAGCCTGTTTTTTATAAGTGGTAGATGTATCCTCAATATATTTACTCCTTTGCTCAATCTTACAATACACAGAAAGCAGAAATGTTCATACCCCTGTGAAAAATAAACTTGCTAATTACAGTCAATGTTTGTTCCATTTCCTTTCGCCTTTTGACTGAAGGTAGACTCAAAACCTTCAGAAGGTTTTGGTATGGTCAGAAGTCCTTGGGTTTGTTCTTTTTTCCCTCTACAGTAAAGCTGTTATTCATCTGAAATGCAAGTAGGTTATTTCTGGTAGTGTTCCAATGTAGACTCCCCGCAACCCTGATGGTTTTGAGTATGCAGAATGTCCACATCATTCTAAAAGTCTAAACTACACAAAGTCAAGCCGGAAATATCAGTACCCCCCACGCCCCAACCTTGCACCTCGTTTCCCACTTACTCTGGGAGGTAACCAACCTCAGCACTTTCTGCTTTAGCCTTCAAATATTTATTTTTTGCAAAAATAGCTATACATTTGCATATTTTCTTATTTCTTCTTAGCTGTTACACAAATGTAGCACATTTTACAATACTTTTTAGCACCTTCTTTTTCTCATATAACAATGTATCCCAGAGATTACTTCATAGCAGTTCACAGACATCTTCCTCCTTCTTTTCACATCTACCTAATAGTCCTCTGTGTGGCTGTTCCACTTTATTTTATCAAAATCATATCAGTTCAGTTCAGTCACTCAGTCCTGCCCAACTTTTTGACCCCATGGACTGCAGCATGCCAGGCCTCCGTGTCCATCACCAACTTCGGGAGTTTACTCAAACTCATGTCCATTGAGTCAGCGATGCCATCCAGCCATCTCATCCTCTGTCGTCCCCTTCTCCTCCCGCCTTCAAACTTTCCCAGCATCAGGGTAATTTCAAATGAGTCAATTCTTTACATCAGGTGGCCAAAGTATTGGAGTTTCAGCTTCAGCATCAGTCCTTTCAATGGACATTCAGGACTGATTTCCTTTGGATTGACTGGTTGGATCTCCTTGCAGTCCAAGGGACTCTCAAGAGTCTTCTCCAACATCACAGTTCAAAAGCATCAATTCTTCACTGCTCAGCTTTCTTTATAGTCCAACTCTCACATCCATAATGACCACTGGAAAAACCATAGTTTTGACTAGATGGAACTTTGTCGCCAATGTCTCTGCTTTTTAATACGCTGTTTAGGTTGGTCATAGCTTTTCTTCCAAGGAGCAAGCATCTTTTAATTTCATAGCTGCAGTAACCATCTGCAGTGATTTTGGAGCCCCCCCCCCAAATAAAATCTGTCACTGTTTCCATCATTTCCCCATCTATTTCCCATGAAGTGATGGGACCAGATGCCATGATCTTCGTTTTCTGAATGTTGAGCTTTAAGCCAACTTTTTCAACTCTCCTCTTTCACTTTTATCAAGAGGTTCTTTAGTTCTTCTTCACTTTCTGCCTTAAGTGTGGTATCATCTGCACATCTGAGGTTATCGATATTTCTCCTGGCAATCTTGATTCCAGCTTGTGCTTCATCCAGCCCAGCGTTTCTCATGGTGTTCTCTGCATATAAGTTAAATAAGCAGGGTTACAATATACAGCCTTGGTGTACTCCTTTCCCAATTTGGAACCAGTTTGTTGTTCTATGTACGGTTCTAACTGTTGCTTCCTAACCTGCATACAGATTTCTCAAGAGGCAGGTCAGGTGGTCTATACGTATTCTGGTGATTCAAACCAGGTCTCCTGCATGACAAGAAGATACTTTACCCTCTGAGCCACCAGGGAAGCCCCCCAATAATGTATGGGTATCATTTAAATGTAATCTTACAGTTGCATTATAATAGTGTTACAATAAGCAATCTTGTACATGTATATTTTTATAGAAGACATTCTTAAATGGAAAAAAACAAGGTATATAATAAACATAATAAGATGCTTAATACCATCTCAGTTTTGGTTAGAAGAAAAAGTATACCTGCATACACATATAGACTAACTTTTTGTGAGTATTCAGTGGGGAGATTCACTTTTTATATTTCTGTATCATTCACATTTATTATGATGAGTATATAACTTATTACATATGTTTTAAACTTTTAAGAAGTTCCATGTAACCCAAAGTAATTTTTAAAAATTGATTTATCACTATATTGGTTAATTGGCTTAGTCTACCTCCATCTAGATTTATCATCTGTAAAAAAATGATCCTTCCTTATTAGAGGATCAATATGTGGAAGACTTTCAAAAGGTTATTAAAACTTTTAGATTATCACATTTGATCACTTGATAAAAGTTGTACCAAGTAGAAAAAAAGCACTTCAGACACTAATTTTGCATACTGAGGACTTTTGAAGTGACCCAGCAACTCCAGGTAGAAAGCAGTTAACACAGCTCACATGAATGAACTATTTTCAGACAATTAGCTTATTATATGTTATCATTAAATCTAGGCTGCACAGATGTCATTTATTTAACGTCTCAAGCAGTCCACTGGAGGATCACGGTCATGGGAGTGCACACCCCGTCCATCCTGCCGGACAGCAGACTCCTCCATCAGGGAAGCCCCCGCGTCGTGTCTCACTGCGGCCCTGGTGGACAGCACTGGGGTGACACACCGCAGGGGTGCCCTTGCTCTCGGCTGCCTGACTTCCTCACCGCCCCACAGACACCAGGGAGAGATCAGGCCCAAAACGGGGTTCCAGACGGTGACGCAGAACAAAGGCTAGACTCAGTTATCTTGCAGAAGTCTCCATCCCTCTGGACTCTAATAGCGGAGGAGTGCCAGGTGCAGCAAAGCACAAGTCACTGAACCAAGGGACCAGGAGTCAGCAGTGGTCCCTCTGGGCCTGTAGTGGACCCTCTTCAGACTCAAACCCTGGTTAATGCCTGATTCCAGGACCTTGTCATTGAATTAAATCCAACCAAAAAGGACTATTTCCCAGCTACCCTGCCTATAGCAGGCCCTGTCCCTTGTAAAAGCCATAAACAGCACAGGAGCAGGAACTACATTCTCTACATTCACTCAAGAGCCTCCGCCTCTCGGAGGGCGCCTGGCCAAGCACCACCAAAGCCCGACTCGGGCTCCCACAGCGGCAGGAGCCAGGGGGAGGGCAGCTGGGTCTGTAGGGCACGCCGGGTCCGAGGCGTACGCGGCATCCGAGGGCCACACCGTGTCCGTGGGGCACACAGCCACGCGCCAGCATGCGGTCAGGCCAGGGCCATGCTGGCCTCACTGGGGCCCCGGGCCAGCCACACCCCGGAGAGCACAGCGTGCCCCTCTCCTTCTCCGCTTCTTTGCTCTCTTGGCATCTCCTTGATCCGCTGCCAGTTAAAACAGGCTAGTGTTTTGGAAACACTCGTCTCTAGACGTTTCATCTTAATTGGCACTTCACAAATAAGGCTATGCTTCCTAGAAGTATGAATTATATGAAATGAAAAAGTGGCAAAGCCTTACTTTGAAATCAAAATTTCATAGAAGTCAATTTTCATTGCACTGACGCACATGGCCACCTGCGCCCGGGCGGGCAAGGCGACGGGCGGCCGTGGCCGCTGACACGCTGCCATCCTCGGCGGCTTCCTGGTCCTCGGACCACCGCCAGCACCAGTGCAGCATCACGTCTGTCAGCAACGGGGGCCATGCTCCCGCTCAGCCATGCAGCAGATCCCAGGAATTCACACTAGACAGAAGAAAACAAGTGTGTCATCCCGCTGTACCAGAGCACAGGATTAACCAGAAAAGGCTGAAACCCAGAACGCTAACTGTTCACTCAGCCAACGTTTCAGGACTTCCTGATTCCAGACACGCTGCCAGTGCAACAGTGGTGAAGACAAACAAGGAGGTCCCTGCCTTTACACAACTTACACCTGAGACAGACAGACAAGCAGCCAATATACGAACAACATAAGCACCAGAGCTACCAGGACAGGGCCACTGGGGGCAGCCTCAAAACACAGTGGTCAGGGAGGAGACATCTGAAAAGACCTGGATGACAAAGAACCAGCTACGTGAGGTCAGAAAGAAGCAGCGTGTGCGAAGGCCTGGAGAGGCGGAGCTTGAGGAGTCAGCACAGAAGAGGGGACATTGTGTGCACAGCACGCAAGAGGGGGCCACCTGAGGGCACACTGGAGGGGCAGGGACCAACCACACAGGGGCTCCAGATCACCAGGAGAGGCCGCGCTGGAGGGGCAGGGACCAACCACATAGGGGCTCCAGGATTCCCACGAGAGGCCACACTGGAGGGGCAAGGACCAACCACGCGGGGGGCTCCCGGATCCCCAGGAGAGGCACGATGGAGGGACAGGGACCAGCCACTCGGGGCTCCAGGATCCCCAGGAGAGGCGTGCTGGAGGGGCAGGGACCAGACACACGGGCTCCAGGATCCCCGCGAGCAGCGGAGCTTACTCCAAGTGCAGAGGAACACACTACAGCAGGGGCATGGCACGGTTGCTCCGCTCCTCCAGGGTGAGGCTGGCTCCACAGAAGGCTCCCAGGAGGACAGGGAAAGCAGAGCTGAGCCAGGAAGCTGTCGCACTTCTCAGGGAAACGCCAGGCTGGCTCAGATGATGGGGGCAGCGGAGCCAGAGCAACGACTGGATTGCTTGGGAAACAGATGACAGAACTTATCTGCCAACAACTGATGCTAAAATGGGAAAAAACGGAGAAATAAGGAGGAAGGCCAAGTCTGAGGGTTAAACAACCATGTTTAAGNGGGAGAGATCAGGCCCAAAACGGGGTTCCAGACGGTGACGCAGAACAAAGGCTAGACTCAGTTATCTTGCAGAAGTCTCCATCCCTCTGGACTCTAATAGCGGAGGAGTGCCAGGTGCAGCAAAGCACAAGTCACTGAACCAAGGGACCAGGAGTCAGCAGTGGTCCCTCTGGGCCTGTAGTGGACCCTCTTCAGACTCAAACCCTGGTTAATGCCTGATTCCAGGACCTTGTCATTGAATTAAATCCAACCAAAAAGGACTATTTCCCAGCTACCCTGCCTATAGCAGGCCCTGTCCCTTGTAAAAGCCATAAACAGCACAGGAGCAGGAACTACATTCTCTACATTCACTCAAGAGCCTCCGCCTCTCGGAGGGCGCCTGGCCAAGCACCACCAAAGCCCGACTCGGGCTCCCACAGCGGCAGGAGCCAGGGGGAGGGCAGCTGGGTCTGTAGGGCACGCCGGGTCCGAGGCGTACACGGCATCCGAGGGCCACACCGTGTCCGTGGGGCACACAGCCACGCGCCAGCATGCGGTCAGGCCAGGGCCATGCTGGCCTCACCGGGGCCCCGGGCCAGCCACACCCCGGAGAGCACAGCGTGCCCCTCTCCTTCTCCGCTTCTTTGCTCTCTTGGCATCTCCTTGATCCGCTGCCAGTTAAAACAGGCTAGTGTTTTGGAAACACTCGTCTCTAGACGTTTCATCTTAATTGGCACTTCACAAATAAGGCTATGCTTCCTAGAAGTATGAATTATATGAAATGAAAAAGTGGCAAAGCCTTACTTTGAAATCAAAATTTCATAGAAGTCAATTTTCATTGCACTGACGCACATGGCCACCTGCGCCCGGGCGGGCAAGGCGACGGGCGGCCGTGGCCGCTGACACGCTGCCATCCTCGGCGGCTTCCTGGTCCTCGGACCACCGCCAGCACCAGTGCAGCATCACGTCTGTCAGCAACGGGGGCCATGCTCCCGCTCAGCCATGCAGCAGATCCCAGGAATTCACACTAGACAGAAGAAAACAAGTGTGTCATCCCGCTGTACCAGAGCACAGGATTAACCAGAAAAGGCTGAAACCCAGAACGCTAACTGTTCACTCAGCCAACGTTTCAGGACTTCCTGATTCCAGACACGCTGCCAGTGCAACAGTGGTGAAGACAAACAAGGAGGTCCCTGCCTTTACACAACTTACACCTGAGACAGACAGACAAGCAGCCAATATACGAACAACATAAGCACCAGAGCTACCAGGACAGGGCCACTGGGGGCAGCCTCAAAACACAGTGGTCAGGGAGGAGACATCTGAAAAGACCTGGATGACAAAGAACCAGCTACGTGAGGTCAGAAAGAAGCAGCGTGTGCGAAGGCCTGGAGAGGCGGAGCTTGAGGAGTCAGCACAGAAGAGGGGACATTGTGTGCACAGCACGCAAGAGGGGGCCACCTGAGGGCACACTGGAGGGGCAGGGACCAACCACACAGGGGCTCCAGATCACCAGGAGAGGCCGCGCTGGAGGGGCAGGGACCAACCACATAGGGGCTCCAGGATTCCCACGAGAGGCCACACTGGAGGGGCAAGGACCAACCACGCGGGGGGCTCCCGGATCCCCAGGAGAGGCACGATGGAGGGACAGGGACCAGCCACTCGGGGCTCCAGGATCCCCAGGAGAGGCGTGCTGGAGGGGCAGGGACCAGACACACGGGCTCCAGGATCCCCGCGAGCAGCGGAGCTTACTCCAAGTGCAGAGGAACACACTACAGCAGGGGCATGGCACGGTTGCTCCGCTCCTCCAGGGTGAGGCTGGCTCCACAGAAGGCTCCCAGGAGGACAGGGAAAGCAGAGCTGAGCCAGGAAGCTGTCGCACTTCTCAGGGAAACGCCAGGCTGGCTCAGATGATGGGGGCAGCGGAGCCAGAGCAACGACTGGATTGCTTGGGAAACAGATGACAGAACTTATCTGCCAACAACTGATGCTAAAATGGGAAAAAACGGAGAAATAAGGAGGAAGGCCAAGTCTGAGGGTTAAACAACCATGTTTAAGCTGAGAAGGATCAGACATGGCCAAGGCTGTGAGGGTGTCTGTGAGCACAGTGGAAGGTTCCACAGAGTCAACAGCCGGAGAGCCAGCAGGCAGCGTGGGAAATTCGGAGCAGCTGGTGCCCAAGCCTGAGACTGCCATCTCTGAGGTGCCCGGAGCAGAAGCAGGAATGGACCCCTTGCACAGCAGCACCGAGCGGGTGGGCAGCCTGCTGTCCTCCGCAGGAGCCACCAAGGGCCCCTGCTGCTGGTTTTCGTGCTCATGTCTCAGCACGACCCCCAAGAAAGCTGCGCCTGAACTTCTACTGATTAGCGAGTCCCAGAACCCACTTTGACACCGAGGGACCCGGCCTGGAGGCTGCTGCGTCCGTGAACCCGGGGCAGTGGCAGGAACGGACCAAGGAGACCCCGCTCCTCGGCCCACAGGCTGCACACGACCAAGGCAGGGTTCTAACAGAACTGACGGGACAGCGAAACGCAGAGCTCGTCAAGCTTCAGGTAGCTGCAGACAGAGCTGCCGGCAGACCAGAGTCGCGATGCACAGGAGAGGCGGCCTGAGGAGCAGAGGGGGCGCCCAGCAGACGTCAGGGCGGACCGCGGCACGCAAGCCCTCACCTCCTCCACGACAGGCCTCACCCGTGTGCCACAGGCAGCCAGAATCGTCGTCCGTCAAGGACTCTCGGATCTGTGACCAAGGCAGACCCAGACCTTGTCCCAGGGACCGACCATCCTGGCCACCTGTGTCCTGCCGCGCCTCAGGTCCCTGGCAGACTCTGCCTCAGGATGTAAAGTTGTCCACACAGCGAGCCGTGTTGTAAAAGCTCAACTCCACATCACCAGTTTCTCTCCCCAGTTCCAGTCCCTCTCTGCTGTCCTCCCCTTCAAACATCTCCACTGCGCCCTCGAGAACATCCTTTCTGAAGTAATTCACCCACCCCTTTCAGATAGGCTGGAACCTGAGACTTGGGAACCTTTCCTGAAATGCTTTACCAGGAAATCTCCTTGCACAGCAAAATATAAAGAAACCATATGTTCCTGCATGCTCAATCGTGTCAAACTCTTCAATCCCAGGGACTATAGGCCACCAAGCTCCTCTGTCCATGGAAATTTTCCAGACAAGAATACTGGAATGGGTTGCCATTTCCTACTCCAGGGGATCTTCCCAATCCAGGGATTGAACCCACATCTCTTGGGCCTCCTGCATTCCCAGGAGGATTCTATGCCACTGCCCCACCTGGGAATCGCAAAAGAAACTATAAGGGACTAAAAGTAAGGGTGTGCGTGTGCAGCTGGGGCTAATTATGGACAAGANACGATGGAGGGACAGGGACCAGCCACTCGGGGCTCCAGGATCCCCAGGAGAGGCGTGCTGGAGGGGCAGGGACCAGACACACGGGCTCCAGGATCCCCGCGAGCAGCGGAGCTTACTCCAAGTGCAGAGGAACACACTACAGCAGGGGCATGGCACGGTTGCTCCGCTCCTCCAGGGTGAGGCTGGCTCCACAGAAGGCTCCCAGGAGGACAGGGAAAGCAGAGCTGAGCCAGGAAGCTGTCGCACTTCTCAGGGAAACGCCAGGCTGGCTCAGATGATGGGGGCAGCGGAGCCAGAGCAACGACTGGATTGCTTGGGAAACAGATGACAGAACTTATCTGCCAACAACTGATGCTAAAATGGGAAAAAACGGAGAAATAAGGAGGAAGGCCAAGTCTGAGGGTTAAACAACCATGTTTAAGCTGAGAAGGATCAGACATGGCCAAGGCTGTGAGGGTGTCTGTGAGCACAGTGGAAGGTTCCACAGAGTCAACAGCCGGAGAGCCAGCAGGCAGCGTGGGAAATTCGGAGCAGCTGGTGCCCAAGCCTGAGACTGCCATCTCTGAGGTGCCCGGAGCAGAAGCAGGAATGGACCCCTTGCACAGCAGCACCGAGCGGGTGGGCAGCCTGCTGTCCTCCGCAGGAGCCACCAAGGGCCCCTGCTGCTGGTTTTCGTGCTCATGTCTCAGCACGACCCCCAAGAAAGCTGCGCCTGAACTTCTACTGATTAGCGAGTCCCAGAACCCACTTTGACACCGAGGGACCCGGCCTGGAGGCTGCTGCGTCCGTGAACCCGGGGCAGTGGCAGGAACGGACCAAGGAGACCCCGCTCCTCGGCCCACAGGCTGCACACGACCAAGGCAGGGTTCTAACAGAACTGACGGGACAGCGAAACGCAGAGCTCGTCAAGCTTCAGGTAGCTGCAGACAGAGCTGCCGGCAGACCAGAGTCGCGATGCACAGGAGAGGCGGCCTGAGGAGCAGAGGGGGCGCCCAGCAGACGTCAGGGCGGACCGCGGCACGCAAGCCCTCACCTCCTCCACGACAGGCCTCACCCGTGTGCCACAGGCAGCCAGAATCGTCGTCCGTCAAGGACTCTCGGATCTGTGACCAAGGCAGACCCAGACCTTGTCCCAGGGACCGACCATCCTGGCCACCTGTGTCCTGCCGCGCCTCAGGTCCCTGGCAGACTCTGCCTCAGGATGTAAAGTTGTCCACACAGCGAGCCGTGTTGTAAAAGCTCAACTCCACATCACCAGTTTCTCTCCCCAGTTCCAGTCCCTCTCTGCTGTCCTCCCCTTCAAACATCTCCACTGCGCCCTCGAGAACATCCTTTCTGAAGTAATTCACCCACCCCTTTCAGATAGGCTGGAACCTGAGACTTGGGAACCTTTCCTGAAATGCTTTACCAGGAAATCTCCTTGCACAGCAAAATATAAAGAAACCATATGTTCCTGCATGCTCAATCGTGTCAAACTCTTCAATCCCAGGGACTATAGGCCACCAAGCTCCTCTGTCCATGGAAATTTTCCAGACAAGAATACTGGAATGGGTTGCCATTTCCTACTCCAGGGGATCTTCCCAATCCAGGGATTGAACCCACATCTCTTGGGCCTCCTGCATTCCCAGGAGGATTCTATGCCACTGCCCCACCTGGGAATCGCAAAAGAAACTATAAGGGACTAAAAGTAAGGGTGTGCGTGTGCAGCTGGGGCTAATTATGGACAAGATACATAAAGACCAAAGAAGCCCAACTGCCACCTTTGAAGGGCCAGGAGCAGCAGCAGGGCACTGCACACGCCGCTGCGCGTCACACCGCCCCAGGGGCTGGCAGCCCCCCAGCCAGCCCTCCAGCAGGGGCAGGCAGCCCCCCAGCCAGCCCAGCCAGCCCTCCAGCAGGGGCAGGCAGCCCCCTCAGCCAGCCCTCCAGCAGGGGCAGGCAGCTCCCCAGCCCCCCAGCCAGCCCTCCAGCAGGGGCAGGCAGCCCCCCAGCCAGTCCTCCAGCAGGGGCAGGCAGCCCCCAGCCCCCCAGCCAGCCCTCCAGCAGGGGCAGGCAGCCCCCCAGCCAGCCCTCCAGCAGGAGCCCTGGACCCTCCCCTACTCCCACGTCATGAAGGGAACAGGCTGCGCCCCCTAGGGGAGCAAACAAGCAAGGGAAACTGATACTTGCTGTCCTTCCCTCTGGCTGCAGCATGGACCCGATAAAGCCACGCCTGCATTTCTTGTCCGGCCTCTAGTCAATTTCCATTGATCAAGGAGGCCAGAGAACCTGGTTGGTAACATACACTGTGGGGACACCACGAAGAGACCACAAAGGGACAAATGTGCCCTCCCAGGGGAGGATCTGGGCACCCCCGGCGCTCGAGCGCAGCTTCTCCATGGGTGACAAGCCTGAGGCTCCTGTGTCAACGTCACTGCGCTTGGTAAGTCTGCCCCAACTGGCCCCCGCTTCTTGCCGATCTCCCAGATGAGAGTCCCGCACACTGACGGGGCCCCAGAACCTGCCCAGCTCCAGATCCCACCCGATCCATCCTCATCACTCCAGCAGAGCCTCAAGTCACCCTCAATGTGGCAGGCAGGAGAAGTGAAATTCCTCTAGACCCTGGAGCTGCCTGCTCTGATCTGACTTGGCCAGCTGGCCACTCTCCAACTGTGACTGTACTGTGGCAGGAGTTGATGGACAGCCAAAGGTAAGGTGATTCACATCTCCCTTTGCCTGTGGAACCAGGTCCATTATTATTACTCACTCCTTTTTGTATTAATATATGCCAGATGCCCTGTCCTCCTCCTCAAGACAGATCTGCTAAATAAATTGAGAACTAGTATATTCTTAGGACAGAGTGAAGTCCAAGGAGGTAGAGAATTCAAACAGAGAATGCGTCTCCCAGTAGCCGCAGATGACCCACCTGCTGGTCATCAAAATATTCCCCTAGACATTCCCCAAGAAGTTAGAAAACAAGCAGATCCTGAAGTCTGGGACACCTCTGGGCCAGAAAGAGCAACATGTGTTCCCCCAATAAACTAATGTTAAGGTCTGGGGGAGAAAGACCCTTAGAAAAGGCAATATCCTTTAAAGCCTAAAAGGAACCCAGTAACTGCTCACGGTCCTAAAACACAGACTTATCAGGGCCTGCCAACCCCCTTACAACACCTTGAGCCTGTCTGCTCCCAAGCTTCACAGGAGTGCCAGTTTGTTCAGGACTTACAAGCAGTGAAGAAGCAGCCATCCCTATTCACCCACTGCCAATCCATACACTCTCCCAACGCAAGAGACAGGAGCGCTAGGAATTTCTCTGGACTGGACCTCAAAGATGCATTTTCCTGTATTTCCCTACATCCAGACTCTCAATATCCTTTGCCTCTGAATGGAAGGACACTGATACCCTGAAGGCTACCCAGTATACCTGGACCATGCTTCCTCAGGGTTCTGGGGATGGCCTCCGTGTTTTTGGAAATGCATTAGCAAGGGAACTGAGCTTTGAGGACAGAACTCTGCCACAACGCGTTTATGATTAATGATAAGTAGTGAGACCAAAGAAGATTCAGATCAAAATACTATTAGGGTCCTAAACTTTCAGGCAAAAAGGAGATATAAAGTCTCCGCAAACAAGGCTCACAAGATTTCACAACAAGTGGTTCAATATTTAGGATTTGTTTTCACCTTAAGGGCATAAGCTCTGGCCACAGATTGAAAAACAGCAATTAGTGCATTACCATCTCCAACCACAAACAGGCAACCCAGAAGCTTTCTCAGGACGGCTGGGTTCTGTCACATCTGTATTCCCAGTTATGGCCTTGAAGCAAAATCCCTGTAAGAGGCTCTCAAGAGAGGAGAAAGTGGACCCCTTCAATGGAATAGGGATCACCAGGTGGGCTTCGAGACGCTATAAAGCCTGAGTACAGCACCAGCACCGGGGCTTCCGAATCTGGACAAGCCCCTTGCCCTGTTACATCCACGAGTGGCCAGGAAAAGGATTAGGAGTCCTGACCCAAAACCTGGGCCCAGAGCAGGGGCCAGTGACTGGCTTTTCAAAACAGCTAGGTTCAGTGACCCTGGGATGGCCAAGCTGCCTGCAGGCAGCTCCAGCCCGAGCCATGCTGGCTAACAAGGCCTCCAAGCTTCCCCTGGGACAACACGTAGATGCATTAACCCTCACCAGGTCCAGTCTGTGCTGGAAGTCAAAGGGCATACTGGTTGACTGAAGGAAGGTTAACAAGTTATCAGGCTCTGCTAATGGATACCCTGACATTACCTTAAAGGTGTGCCAAGCCCTGAGAGCAGCAACTCTGCTTCCAGCAGTCAAGAGTGGAGACTCAGTGCATCAGTGTATAGAAAGCCTAGAACAAACTTACTCCAGCAAATCCAGTCTTCTAGATCAATCTTTTGACAGCCCTGAGGGCCAGTGGTTTACTAGTGGGAGCAGTTTTATAGAGAGGGGAACTCGAAAGGCAGTGTATGACAGAGTTAGCCTAGATGAAGTCATAGAAATCAAGGTTCTGACACCCAAGACATCAGTCCAGGAGGTGGAACTAACTGCATTGATGAGTCCTTTGCAACTGGGGAAGGATAAGAAATTAAATATTTTCAGTGACTTTAAATATGGATTCCACGTGCTACATGCACATCTGCCAGTGGGAAAGCAAAATACTCCCCAAAACATAAAGATTTGAGTCTGGATCTTTTAGAAGAGTGCAGCTCCTGACCCAGGGAGCAGGAACCAACTGCAGGGCCCATCAGAGGGATGGGTCTTTGTGAGCCAAGAGAACAGCAATGCTGATCAAACTGCAAACCAGGGCGCTTGACTGCAGGAGTCTACATGAGTTACAGCCCTAGAGGTTGGCCCCCCAGCCTCCCCAAGCCAGCCCCAGGAGTCCCCAGAGGAAAAAGAACATGCTGAGAAATGGAGCTATGAGAAAGGAAGTACCGGCTGGTATATAAAGGAGAATAAGGTGCTAATCCCTGAGGCCCATCAATGGAAACTCTCCAAGAGCTGACATGATGCCACCCACTATGGGAGGGACACACTAATGGAATACTGGCCTGTGATTACGTCCTTTAATAAACCCCAGGCCCATCCAAGTCCCCCTTCCTCACTCGGGCCAATTCAACACTGAGGGACATGTCTGGCGGAAGACTAGATTTCACCCAAATGCCCCACAATCAGGATATAAATATCTTCTGGTGCTCGTTGATACTTCCATGGATGAGTGAAATATTTCCCATACAATCTAAAAAGGCTATGGAAGCCTGTAAATTCCTTTTAAAAGAAATAATTCCTTGATTTGGATTTCTGAAGTGCCTCTAGAGCAACAAAGGACCCTCTTTTATAGCCAAAATCACACAGTGGCTCACAACGACCCTAGCGATAAACGACGAGCCTCTGGTCACATCCAGCCTTCAGGGAAGGGAAAGAAAATAAACCATACTTTAAAAGACTTTAGCAAGCCTCTGCCAAGAAGCTCATCAACCCTAGACCAACTTGCATCCCACTGCACTCCTCAGGGTCAATGTAGACCCTAGGAGTGGTCTGAGGCTTAGCCCATTTAAAATGACTTACAGAACTTACCTGGTGGCCCAGTGGCTAAGAATTCGCCTGCCAATGCAGGCGACATGGGTTCGATCCCTGGTCTAGGAGGATCCCACAGGCATGGGGCAGCTAAGCCCATGTGCCACAGCTGCTGAAGCTCCCCTGCCTTAGCACCTGTGCTCTGCAGTGAGAAGCCTGCCACCCGCGACTAGACAGTAGCCCCTGCGTGCCACGACTAGAGAGAGCCTGTGCAGCAGGGAAGACCCAGCACAGCCAAAACT
Source organism: Raphicerus campestris (assembly GCA_006410735.1). Classification (NCBI taxonomy): domain Eukaryota; kingdom Metazoa; phylum Chordata; class Mammalia; order Artiodactyla; family Bovidae; genus Raphicerus; species Raphicerus campestris. The sequence continues at coordinate 622,984 of SJYW01006372.1, read as the reverse complement.
AAAAACGCAGAAGCCCAGGCACCACCCCAAGGAGGAGCCCTGCCTGCCATAACGATGGAAACCCAGTACATCCAAAAATAAACACACATAAATAAATGAACAGTTAATAAAAGACGATTACTCTAAAAATAAATAAAATGACCTATGGATTCCTATACACCAACAAAGGAAGATCAGAAAGAGAAGTTAAGGAAACAATCCCACTTACCATCATATCAAAAAGAATTAAATATCTAGGAATACACCTACCTAAGGAGGCAAAAGACCTATACTCTAAAAACTGTAAGATGCTGATGTAAGAAATCAAAGATGACAGAAACAGATGGAAAGATATACCATGGTATTGGATTGGAAGAACCAATATGGAGTCTTCATTTAATCCAACTCAAATTGGCTTAAAGACCTAAATGTAAGGCCGGATACTATAAAACTATGAGAAAAAAAACATAAGTAGAATAGTCTCTGATATAAATGACAACACTTATCTTTTGTGATCTACCTCTTAGAATAATGAAAATAAAAACAAAAATAAACAAGTAAGACCTAATTAAACTTAAATCGTTTTGTACAGCAAAAAAGTGAAAATGTTAGTTGTTCAGTCATGTCCAACTCTTTGCAGAATACTGGAGTGGGTTGTCATTCCCTTCTCCAGGGGATCTTCCTGACCCAGGGATCAAACCCAGGTCTCCTGCATTGCAGGCTGATTCTTTACCATCTGAGCCACCAGGGAAGCCCAAAGGAAACCATAAACAAAATGAAAAGAAAATCCACACAATGGGAGAAAATATTTGCAAACAAAGAGAACAACAAGGGATCAAACTCCAAAATATACCAGCAGCCCATGCAGATCAGTATCACAAACAACCCAATTAAAAAATATGCCGAAGACTTAAACAGACATTTCTCCAAAGACAGACAGACAGATTGTCAAAAAGCACAAGAAAAGATGTGCATCGCTAATTATTAGAGAGATGAAAAACAAAACTACAGTGAGGTATCATGTCACACAAGTCAGAATGGCCATCATCAAAAAATCTACAAACACCGGACGCTAGAGAGGATGTGGAGGAAAGGGAACCACGCTAGAGAGGATGTGGAGGAAAGGGAACCACCTTACCCCTGCACACACCACCACCACAGAGGCGGGCAGACCACTTAAGCCCCTCCTCCAGCCCAACCCCTGGACCCACTTCTACACTCACCTCCTGTAAAGAACCTCATTGCCACCAATAAAGGGAATCTGCTACATGCTTTCACTCCCTCCTGGTGCAGCCTGGCCTGAATCTCTTGTCTGGCCTCTTTTCAATTTCTGTTGATTAAAGAGGCCAAGAACCCTGGCTGGTGACACCGTCAATGATGCTCTCTCCACCGGCTGTCTCAGTGGACTGAGGGCATCGTCAGTCACGTGGCCAGCCCTGTCCCATGGGTCTCACCATCAAGAGGTACGCTCAGCGTCCTCCTAGCTTCTGAGCCATTACCACTCGGTCTTGCTTGAAAAAGACCCTGTTCCTCTGTGGCGTAAGCTAGCAAGCACCCCTACCTAGCTCCAGGCTACTTCCTGTTAAGCACAGGCACATCTCTGTTATATCCCGGTTCTGAACCCATAAGGTCCTATCCTGACCTTTGACCCCATCCCTTCTATTTGGGCTTCCCTGGTGACTCAGACAGTGAAGAATCTGCCTGTAATGCGGAAGACCAGGGTTATTGGCTGTGCTGGGTTTTAACGAAGCAGAGGGAATTTCGATCTTCATCGTGGCGTGTAGTACCTTTTAGTTGCGGCCTGTGGGATCTTGTTCCCTGAACCCAGGGCCCCTGCACTGGGAGGGCAAAGTCCTACCCACTGGACCACCAGGCCCTCCTCTCTTCCTTCTCAGGAGCAGACAACCTGTCTCATCTCATCCCTGAGGCCCTCCGGTAAACCTCCTTGCATCTGCAGCCCTGTCTTCTCCGCCCCTCGCCCCCCGACCCCGTCGGGTCTCGCGAGGCCCCGCCTCTGTCGAGGGACGCCGCCTCGGCCAAGACGCAGGCGGAAGGCGGGCTGGGTCTTTCGGAGCCGCCCTGGACTCTGCCCTGGACGGCCCTCAGACCCCGGTGATTCCTGCAGGTGCAACGAGGCGCCGGGGCCGCCGACGGTCGCCTCTCCGCTGAGCGTGGCCCCGCCCTGCAGGCGAGTTGCCAAGACTGATCCCCGGTTGTCCGCCGCCCAAGGACGCTCTTCATTAATTACTAAGTCGGCTCTCACTCTTTTGCGATCTCTTGCACTGTAGCTCACCAGGCTCCTCTGTCCAGGGGATTCCAGGCAAGAGTACTGGAGCGGATTGTCATTTCCTTCTCCAGGGGATCTTCCCGACCCGCGGGTGGAACGCATGTCTCCTGTATTGCAGGAGGACTGTTTACCACTGGGCCACTTGGGAAGCCCCAAAACATTCTAGTCCAGGGCTTGAAGAAGGTTCTTTGGACTTCCCTGGGGGTCCAGTGGTTAGGAATCCACCTGCCAATACAGGGGACACAGGTTGGATCCCAGGGAAGGGAAGATCCCACAGGCTGGGGAGCAACTAAGCTTGTGGTCCACAACCAGTGAACCCCTACACTCTAGAGCAGGTGCTTTGCAACGAGAAGCCACTGCACCTAGAGAAATCCGCTGCAGCTAGAGAAAGCCACGGCCCAGCAATGAGGACCCAACACAGCTAAAGATTCAAGAGAAGAGGGAGATTTCAAATGTACCGCAAAGTTGAAAGTACCTTGCACCAAAATCCCTAAGCTACATATATATATACACACAGTCCCTCAGTCGTGTCCCACTCTCTGCAACCCCATGGACTGTAGCCCGCCAGACTTCTCTGTCCATGAGATTGTCCAGACAAGGATACTAGAATGGGTTGCCATTTCCTCCTCCAGAGGATCTTGCCCGACCCAGTGATCAAACTGGCATCCTCTGTGTCTCCTATATTGGCAGGTGGATTCTTTACCACTGAGCCGCCTGGGAAGCCCACACTACTATACATAAAATAGATAATCAACAAGGGAACTCACAGAGGGAACTCAATATTCTATAATAACCTGATTCAGAAAAGAATCTGAAAAAGGATGAATATATGTATATGTATAACCGAATAACTTTGCTGTACACCTAAAACTAACACAACATTATAAATCAACCATACTCCAGTAAATTTTTACAGTAAATCAATTGACCATAAGTTTAGCTCTTTATTTCTAGGGTGTCTGTTCTGTTCTCTTGATCTATAGACCTATCTTTTCTCCATACCACATAGTTATGTTTATTATAGTTTCATAGCAAGTTTTGAAATCCGGTAGTATTAGTTCTCCCAGTTTTTTCTTTTTCAGATTTGTTTTGGTTATTCTGATTCCTTTGCCTTTCCATATACATTTTAGGACCTAGTTCTCATTCAAAAAAAGAACAAGAAAAAAAAGAGGGACTTCTGTGGTGGTCCACTGATTAAGAATCTGCCTGCCGATGCAGGAGACATGAGTTTGACCCCTGGTCCAGGAAGATCACACATGCCAAGAGGCAGCTAAGCCCCCTCGCCACAAATACTAAAGTCCACATGCTCCAGAACACATGCTCCAGAACGGAAGCCACCGCAGTGAGGAGCCCGTGTGCCACACCCAGAGAGTAGCCCCCACTTGGCGCACCTGGAGAAGCCCGAGGACAGCAACAGTGGCCCAGCACAGCCAAGAATAGTGATAAATAAAATCACTGTCCTTTCAAAAAACAAGGTTGTGAGATTTTGATAGGAATTGCATTGAATCAGTAGATGAATCTGGACTTAACCGGTATCTTAACAATATTGAATTGTTTAATCCATAAATGTGCAATGGCTCTCCAAGTATTTAGATCTTCTTTCATTTCTCTCAGTAACGCTCTTTAGTCTTAGGCATTTAGGTCTATACTTGCTATGCTATTGTGAATGGAAATATTTTGTCAACTTCATTTTTGTATTATTTGTAGTTTATTCAAATACAATTGATTTTTACATATTTATTTTGTATCCTGAGAACCTTGTCCTAGTAAGTTTAAAGTTTAAAAAAAATTGCCTAGGATTTTCTACATTCAGCATCATATCATTTGCAGGCCATTTTACCTCTTCCTTTCCAATCTGGATACCTTTGTTTTTCTTGCACTAACTGCACATTCAACAGTATAGTGTTGAGTAGAAGTGGTGAGAGTAGACATCCTTGCCTTATTTCTGCTGTTAACTGAGGAGCACATTTAGTCTTTCACCATTAAATACAGTGTTGGCTGCAGTGTTTCCATAGGGGCTGTATGAACTTACTAGGTTGCCGTAACAAGGTACCACAGACTGAGTGGCTGAAACAACAGAAGTGTATTTACTCGCAGTTCTGGAGGCTAGAAAGCAAAGATCAAGACATCAGCAGGGTTAGTTTATTCTGAGTTCTCTCCTAAGCTTTTTGTTGTTTAGTTGCTAAGTCATGTCTGACCCTTTTGCGACCCCATGCAGTGCAGCCCACCAGGCTCCTCTGTCCATGGGATTTTCTAGGCAAGAATATTGGAGCAGGTTGCCATTTCCTTCTCCAGATCTTCCTGACCCAGGGATTGGATCTGTGTCTACTGCATTGAAGGCGGATTCTTTGCCACTGAGACACCAGGGAAACCTCTCCTAGGCTTACAGATGGCCATTTTCTACGTCTTCAAGGAGTCTTCCCTCTGGGGATATGTATCCTAACCTCTTCTTCTTATAAGTTCAGTTCAGTTTAGTCCAGTCACTCAGTCATGTCCGACTCTTTGCGACCCCGTGAATCGCAGCATGCCAGGCCTCCCTGTCCATCACCAATTCCTGGAGCTCTCTCAGACTCACGACCATTGAGGCAGTGATGCCATCCAGCCATCTCATCCTTGGTCATCCCCTTCTCCTCCTGCCTCCAATCCCTCCCAGCATCAGAGTCTTTTCCAGTGAGTCAACTCTTTGCATGAGGTGGCCAAAGTACTGGAGTTTCAGCTTCAGCATCATTCCTTCCAAAGAAATCCCAGGGCTGATCTCCTTCAGAATGGACTGGTTGGATCTCCTTGCAGTCCAAGGGACTCTCAAGAGTCTTCTCCAACACCACAGTTCAAAAGCGTCAATTCTTCAGCGCTCAGCTTTCTTCACAGTCCAACTCTCACATCCATACACTACCACTGGAAAAACCATAGCCTTGGCTAGACGGACCTTTGTTGGCAAAGTAGTGTCTGTGCTTTTCAATATGCTATCTAGGTTGGTCATAACTTTTCTTCTAAGGAGTAAGCATCTTCTCATTTCATGGCTGCTAGCACCATCTGCAGTGATTTTGGAGCCCAGAAAAATAAAGTCTGACATTGTTTCCACTGTTTCCCCATCTATTTCCCATGAAGCGATGGGACCAGATGCCATGATCTTCGTTTTCTGAATGTTGAGCTTTAAGCCAACTTTTTCACTCTCCACTTTCACTTTCGTCAGGCTTTTTAGCTCCTCTTCACTTTCTGCCATAAGGGTAGATGTGTATAAGAGACAGCCTCTCTTCCTTCTCAGGAGCAGACAACCTGTCTCATCTCATCCCTGAGGCCCTCCGGTAAACCTCCTTGCATCTGCAGCCCTGTCTTCTCCGCCCCTCGCCCCCCGACCCCGTCGGGTCTCGCGAGGCCCCGCCTCTGTCGAGGGACGCCGCCTCGGCCAAGACGCAGGCGGAAGGCGGGCTGGGTCTTTCGGAGCCGCCCTGGACTCTGCCCTGGACGGCCCTCAGACCCCGGTGATTCCTGCAGGTGCAACGAGGCGCCGGGGCCGCCGACGGTCGCCTCTCCGCTGAGCGTGGCCCCGCCCTGCAGGCGAGTTGCCAAGACTGATCCCCGGTTGTCCGCCGCCCAAGGACGCTCTTCATTAATTACTAAGTCGGCTCTCACTCTTTTGCGATCTCTTGCACTGTAGCTCACCAGGCTCCTCTGTCCAGGGGATTCCAGGCAAGAGTACTGGAGCGGATTGTCATTTCCTTCTCCAGGGGATCTTCCCGACCCGCGGGTGGAACGCATGTCTCCTGTATTGCAGGAGGACTGTTTACCACTGGGCCACTTGGGAAGCCCCAAAACATTCTAGTCCAGGGCTTGAAGAAGGTTCTTTGGACTTCCCTGGGGGTCCAGTGGTTAGGAATCCACCTGCCAATACAGGGGACACAGGTTGGATCCCAGGGAAGGGAAGATCCCACAGGCTGGGGAGCAACTAAGCTTGTGGTCCACAACCAGTGAACCCCTACACTCTAGAGCAGGTGCTTTGCAACGAGAAGCCACTGCACCTAGAGAAATCCGCTGCAGCTAGAGAAAGCCACGGCCCAGCAATGAGGACCCAACACAGCTAAAGATTCAAGAGAAGAGGGAGATTTCAAATGTACCGCAAAGTTGAAAGTACCTTGCACCAAAATCCCTAAGCTACATATATATATACACACAGTCCCTCAGTCGTGTCCCACTCTCTGCAACCCCATGGACTGTAGCCCGCCAGACTTCTCTGTCCATGAGATTGTCCAGACAAGGATACTAGAATGGGTTGCCATTTCCTCCTCCAGAGGATCTTGCCCGACCCAGTGATCAAACTGGCATCCTCTGTGTCTCCTATATTGGCAGGTGGATTCTTTACCACTGAGCCGCCTGGGAAGCCCACACTACTATACATAAAATAGATAATCAACAAGGGAACTCACAGAGGGAACTCAATATTCTATAATAACCTGATTCAGAAAAGAATCTGAAAAAGGATGAATATATGTATATGTATAACCGAATAACTTTGCTGTACACCTAAAACTAACACAACATTATAAATCAACCATACTCCAGTAAATTTTTACAGTAAATCAATTGACCATAAGTTTAGCTCTTTATTTCTAGGGTGTCTGTTCTGTTCTCTTGATCTATAGACCTATCTTTTCTCCATACCACATAGTTATGTTTATTATAGTTTCATAGCAAGTTTTGAAATCCGGTAGTATTAGTTCTCCCAGTTTTTTCTTTTTCAGATTTGTTTTGGTTATTCTGATTCCTTTGCCTTTCCATATACATTTTAGGACCTAGTTCTCATTCAAAAAAAGAACAAGAAAAAAAAGAGGGACTTCTGTGGTGGTCCACTGATTAAGAATCTGCCTGCCGATGCAGGAGACATGAGTTTGACCCCTGGTCCAGGAAGATCACACATGCCAAGAGGCAGCTAAGCCCCCTCGCCACAAATACTAAAGTCCACATGCTCCAGAACACATGCTCCAGAACGGAAGCCACCGCAGTGAGGAGCCCGTGTGCCACACCCAGAGAGTAGCCCCCACTTGGCGCACCTGGAGAAGCCCGAGGACAGCAACAGTGGCCCAGCACAGCCAAGAATAGTGATAAATAAAATCACTGTCCTTTCAAAAAACAAGGTTGTGAGATTTTGATAGGAATTGCATTGAATCAGTAGATGAATCTGGACTTAACCGGTATCTTAACAATATTGAATTGTTTAATCCATAAATGTGCAATGGCTCTCCAAGTATTTAGATCTTCTTTCATTTCTCTCAGTAACGCTCTTTAGTCTTAGGCATTTAGGTCTATACTTGCTATGCTATTGTGAATGGAAATATTTTGTCAACTTCATTTTTGTATTATTTGTAGTTTATTCAAATACAATTGATTTTTACATATTTATTTTGTATCCTGAGAACCTTGTCCTAGTAAGTTTAAAGTTTAAAAAAAATTGCCTAGGATTTTCTACATTCAGCATCATATCATTTGCAGGCCATTTTACCTCTTCCTTTCCAATCTGGATACCTTTGTTTTTCTTGCACTAACTGCACATTCAACAGTATAGTGTTGAGTAGAAGTGGTGAGAGTAGACATCCTTGCCTTATTTCTGCTGTTAACTGAGGAGCACATTTAGTCTTTCACCATTAAATACAGTGTTGGCTGCAGTGTTTCCATAGGGGCTGTATGAACTTACTAGGTTGCCGTAACAAGGTACCACAGACTGAGTGGCTGAAACAACAGAAGTGTATTTACTCGCAGTTCTGGAGGCTAGAAAGCAAAGATCAAGACATCAGCAGGGTTAGTTTATTCTGAGTTCTCTCCTAAGCTTTTTGTTGTTTAGTTGCTAAGTCATGTCTGACCCTTTTGCGACCCCATGCAGTGCAGCCCACCAGGCTCCTCTGTCCATGGGATTTTCTAGGCAAGAATATTGGAGCAGGTTGCCATTTCCTTCTCCAGATCTTCCTGACCCAGGGATTGGATCTGTGTCTACTGCATTGAAGGCGGATTCTTTGCCACTGAGACACCAGGGAAACCTCTCCTAGGCTTACAGATGGCCATTTTCTACGTCTTCAAGGAGTCTTCCCTCTGGGGATATGTATCCTAACCTCTTCTTCTTATAAGTTCAGTTCAGTTTAGTCCAGTCACTCAGTCATGTCCGACTCTTTGCGACCCCGTGAATCGCAGCATGCCAGGCCTCCCTGTCCATCACCAATTCCTGGAGCTCTCTCAGACTCACGACCATTGAGGCAGTGATGCCATCCAGCCATCTCATCCTTGGTCATCCCCTTCTCCTCCTGCCTCCAATCCCTCCCAGCATCAGAGTCTTTTCCAGTGAGTCAACTCTTTGCATGAGGTGGCCAAAGTACTGGAGTTTCAGCTTCAGCATCATTCCTTCCAAAGAAATCCCAGGGCTGATCTCCTTCAGAATGGACTGGTTGGATCTCCTTGCAGTCCAAGGGACTCTCAAGAGTCTTCTCCAACACCACAGTTCAAAAGCGTCAATTCTTCAGCGCTCAGCTTTCTTCACAGTCCAACTCTCACATCCATACACTACCACTGGAAAAACCATAGCCTTGGCTAGACGGACCTTTGTTGGCAAAGTAGTGTCTGTGCTTTTCAATATGCTATCTAGGTTGGTCATAACTTTTCTTCTAAGGAGTAAGCATCTTCTCATTTCATGGCTGCTAGCACCATCTGCAGTGATTTTGGAGCCCAGAAAAATAAAGTCTGACATTGTTTCCACTGTTTCCCCATCTATTTCCCATGAAGCGATGGGACCAGATGCCATGATCTTCGTTTTCTGAATGTTGAGCTTTAAGCCAACTTTTTCACTCTCCACTTTCACTTTCGTCAGGCTTTTTAGCTCCTCTTCACTTTCTGCCATAAGGGTAGATGTGTATAAGAGACAGCCTCTCTTCCTTCTCAGGAGCAGACAACCTGTCTCATCTCATCCCTGAGGCCCTCCGGTAAACCTCCTTGCATCTGCAGCCCTGTCTTCTCCGCCCCTCGCCCCCCGACCCCGTCGGGTCTCGCGAGGCCCCGCCTCTGTCGAGGGACGCCGCCTCGGCCAAGACGCAGGCGGAAGGCGGGCTGGGTCTTTCGGAGCCGCCCTGGACTCTGCCCTGGACGGCCCTCAGACCCCGGTGATTCCTGCAGGTGCAACGAGGCGCCGGGGCCNATCAATAAAGCAGAAATCGATGTTTTTTTGATGAGCACCTGTCATATTGAGTTGGGACCCACTCAATGACTCCTTTAACCTTATTTTCCTCTTTAAAAACTCTTATCTCCAAATGCAGTTACATCTTGAAGTACCAGGATTAGTATTTCAAGATATAAATTTGGGAGAATGCAAATCATATAAGCCCATAACTGGAACCCTTTATCAAGATAAGAAATTTCCTTTCTATTCCTAGTCTGTTGAGAATCTTCATGCAGGATGGGTTTGGAATGTTATCAAATGCTCTTTCTGTACCTTTGAAAGGATCACGAGTTTCATCCTGTGTTCTGTCATTACGGGGTGTGCATGCTCAGGCTTTCTAGTGTCTGCTTCTTTGCAACCCCATGGGCTGGGCCCACCAGGCTTCTTTGTCCATGGAATGTCACAGGCAAGAATACTGGAGTGGGCTGCCATTTCCTGCTGCAGGGGATCGTCCCAAACCAGGGATCAAACCCACATCTCTTACTCCTACAGTGGCAAGTGGATTCTTTACCTCTGCGCTAGCTGGGAAGTCCTTCTATTAATACAATACATTAATTGACTTCCATTTTAAACTAACCTTGTATTCCTACAATAAATCTTACCTGGTCATGATGTTAATCCTTTTACACAATGCTAGATTTTTATAATATTTCACTGAGGATTTTTGGTTTTGTATTCATGAGTGATCTTGATCTATAGTTTTCTTGAGATGTCTTTGCCTTTGGTATCAGGATAATATTGATCTTGTAAGATGAGTTGGAAAATCTTCCTCTTCTGATTTCTGGAAATGTTTATACATGATTGGTATTATTTCTCCTTTAAATATTGATAGAATTCCCCAGTAAAGTTAGTTGCACTTAAGCTTTTCTTTGTGGGAAGATTTTTCCATCCAATTTCTTTTGCTGTGATGGATGTACTTAGATTTTCTATTTCTTTTTTTTAGATTTTCTATTTCTTCCTGACTCAATTTTGGTAATTTATCTTTCTAGAAATTTGTCCATTGTACTTGTCTGTTTTGTTGACATAAAGGTGCTCTTAACACTCTCTTACCTTTCTGATTTCTATAGGCTCCGTTGAGGTGCTGTCCCCTCTTCCCTTCATGCTTTGGACAACTTTGTCTTTTCTCTATTTTACAGGTATTTATTAAATAAAAATTTTAAACTGTACAAGGTGTATAGTCGCTTTATCCATAATAAACAAAAGCTTAAAACAACCTCATATTCATCAATAGTAGAATGAAAATAGAGTGAAACACTATCATCTATTAAAGCAGCAGTGGAAACAACCAACTGATACAGGCAGCAACACAGACGAATCTCGCAGCATTCCACAGAAGTCCGTTTACATGAAATGTGGGGGCTCCCCAGGGGGCGCTAGTGGTAAAGAATCTGTCTGCCAATGCAGGAGATGCAAGAGATGCAGGCTTGATCCCTAGGCTGGGACAATCCCCTGGAGCAGGAAATGGCAACCCACTCCACTACTCTTGTCTGGGAAATCCCACGGACAGAGGACCCTAGTGGGCTACAGTCCATGGGGTTGCAGAGAGTCGGACAAGACTGAGTAACTAAGTACCACACACATTACAAATAAATGGTGATAGAATGGTGATAGTAAGTGGCAATAGAATGAATAGTGATTTCTATGGTGACAGAAATCAGAAGAGAGGTTTCAGACTTCCCTGGTGGTCCAGGGGTTAAGAATCCCCATGCCAATGGATGGTGCATGGCTTGGATCCCTGGTCCAGGAAGGTTCCACACGCTGTGGGGTAACCACGCCTGTGCACCACAGCTCCTGAAGCCTGGGCACCTAGAGCCCATGCTCTGCAACAGGAGAAGGTACCCCGAAGAAAGCCCTCGCTCTGCAACGAGAGAGGCCGCTGCTCACTGCAACCAAAGCCCACACACATCAGCAGACCCAGAGCAGCCGAAATAAAAAAGCCAATATGTAAATAATTAAGTTTTTAAAAGAAGAGAAGTTGCTTATTGGGGAACACTTTTTACAAGAAGGGGAATGCATGCCCATTCTCAAAACCCATCCCAGCCACTCAGCAGGCTCCTGGAAAAGGTCTGGACCCAGGAGGAAATACTACGTACACCACGGTGCAATGCCCCAGGCAGGGAGTCCAGTGAGGCTGTCACCCTGCCTCACACTGCTGCCCCGAGACCCGGGGTGGCAGTGACGCTCCCAGGGTCGCACAGGGCTCCTTGGTTGGAACCTGGTTCTGACATCTGGTCTGGCCTTTGCTCTGCTCTGGTTCNTGTTGAGAATCTTCATGCAGGATGGGTTTGGAATGTTATCAAATGCTCTTTCTGTACCTTTGAAAGGATCACGAGTTTCATCCTGTGTTCTGTCATTACGGGGTGTGCATGCTCAGGCTTTCTAGTGTCTGCTTCTTTGCAACCCCATGGGCTGGGCCCACCAGGCTTCTTTGTCCATGGAATGTCACAGGCAAGAATACTGGAGTGGGCTGCCATTTCCTGCTGCAGGGGATCGTCCCAAACCAGGGATCAAACCCACATCTCTTACTCCTACAGTGGCAAGTGGATTCTTTACCTCTGCGCTAGCTGGGAAGTCCTTCTATTAATACAATACATTAATTGACTTCCATTTTAAACTAACCTTGTATTCCTACAATAAATCTTACCTGGTCATGATGTTAATCCTTTTACACAATGCTAGATTTTTATAATATTTCACTGAGGATTTTTGGTTTTGTATTCATGAGTGATCTTGATCTATAGTTTTCTTGAGATGTCTTTGCCTTTGGTATCAGGATAATATTGATCTTGTAAGATGAGTTGGAAAATCTTCCTCTTCTGATTTCTGGAAATGTTTATACATGATTGGTATTATTTCTCCTTTAAATATTGATAGAATTCCCCAGTAAAGTTAGTTGCACTTAAGCTTTTCTTTGTGGGAAGATTTTTCCATCCAATTTCTTTTGCTGTGATGGATGTACTTAGATTTTCTATTTCTTTTTTTTAGATTTTCTATTTCTTCCTGACTCAATTTTGGTAATTTATCTTTCTAGAAATTTGTCCATTGTACTTGTCTGTTTTGTTGACATAAAGGTGCTCTTAACACTCTCTTACCTTTCTGATTTCTATAGGCTCCGTTGAGGTGCTGTCCCCTCTTCCCTTCATGCTTTGGACAACTTTGTCTTTTCTCTATTTTACAGGTATTTATTAAATAAAAATTTTAAACTGTACAAGGTGTATAGTCGCTTTATCCATAATAAACAAAAGCTTAAAACAACCTCATATTCATCAATAGTAGAATGAAAATAGAGTGAAACACTATCATCTATTAAAGCAGCAGTGGAAACAACCAACTGATACAGGCAGCAACACAGACGAATCTCGCAGCATTCCACAGAAGTCCGTTTACATGAAATGTGGGGGCTCCCCAGGGGGCGCTAGTGGTAAAGAATCTGTCTGCCAATGCAGGAGATGCAAGAGATGCAGGCTTGATCCCTAGGCTGGGACAATCCCCTGGAGCAGGAAATGGCAACCCACTCCACTACTCTTGTCTGGGAAATCCCACGGACAGAGGACCCTAGTGGGCTACAGTCCATGGGGTTGCAGAGAGTCGGACAAGACTGAGTAACTAAGTACCACACACATTACAAATAAATGGTGATAGAATGGTGATAGTAAGTGGCAATAGAATGAATAGTGATTTCTATGGTGACAGAAATCAGAAGAGAGGTTTCAGACTTCCCTGGTGGTCCAGGGGTTAAGAATCCCCATGCCAATGGATGGTGCATGGCTTGGATCCCTGGTCCAGGAAGGTTCCACACGCTGTGGGGTAACCACGCCTGTGCACCACAGCTCCTGAAGCCTGGGCACCTAGAGCCCATGCTCTGCAACAAGAGAAGGTACCCCGAAGAAAGCCCTCGCTCTGCAACGAGAGAGGCCGCTGCTCACTGCAACCAAAGCCCACACACATCAGCAGACCCAGAGCAGCCGAAATAAAAAAGCCAATATGTAAATAATTAAGTTTTTAAAAGAAGAGAAGTTGCTTATTGGGGAACACTTTTTACAAGAAGGGGAATGCATGCCCATTCTCAAAACCCATCCCAGCCACTCAGCAGGCTCCTGGAAAAGGTCTGGACCCAGGAGGAAATACTACGTACACCACGGTGCAATGCCCCAGGCAGGGAGTCCAGTGAGGCTGTCACCCTGCCTCACACTGCTGCCCCGAGACCCGGGGTGGCAGTGACGCTCCCAGGGTCGCACAGGGCTCCTTGGTTGGAACCTGGTTCTGACATCTGGTCTGGCCTTTGCTCTGCTCTGGTTCTTCCCTTCTGGCTCCTTCACGCGGGGCTCACCCTGGCCTCCTCTCACAGTGAGCCAGGGCTGCTCAAGGCACCCCCCCCTCCAGACCCCAAGGTATAGCTTCCTCCCACCTGCGCTGCTGCCCTGCATGGTATTCCAGGAAAACCAGCCACGTTTATCTTCAAAGCCCAGGAGCAGGAATTGGGTCTTCTGTTAGGTGGAGCAGAGCAGGGCTGTGGGAATTGAATTCACAGGGCCAAGATGGGAACTAAGGCAGGTTGGCACCACGGTCTGGGAGTGTGAAGACGGGGCCTCTCGATCAGCCGCAGGCACCCTGTGCTTGCTGGGTGACCTGGGGCCAGGCCTGAGACACACTGACCCCAGCTTCCCCAACTACAGACTGACCACCTCGTCTTCCCTGCCCAAGTGAACTCACATATTTGAAGCTGCTTTGTAGACTCTATAGAAAAAGATCCCTATTTTATTAAGCATTGCTGGGATCCAGACAGGGTGACCTTGAGTTTGTCCGGTCATCGGTCTGAGAGAGAAGAAATGCCTCAGGCCCTGAGACATCTAGGGGGACACCCAACCCCAGGCTGGCTTTGGGGGCACCCAAAGGTAACCACATTCCATCGTGTTCCCTGCCCCCAGCCCCAGCTGCAAAAGCCAGGCCCACTGGCATCTCAGGAAAGCTTCTGAGGAATTGACACCTGGCCTGGCCCAGAGTTCAGGGGTCACACAAACTCCAGGAGGAGGAAGCACCTGGCTCACTGGCCTGTCCCCTGCAAATGGCTGAATAACTTTGGATCTGCCCGAGGGGGACACACTTTTATTTTCTAGGAGCTGTGGGCACCTTCCAGCTGATTCTGCAGGGACCCTGCCAGGCCGGTGTAGTCGGGTCCCGGAGCACCAGGGCAGCCAGCGGCCCTCCTGCCTGTGGGCCCAGAGGCTGACTTGTTCCCCGAGGACTGCAGCCAGCAAGGAGCATCACGTGCTCCCCTCTTTCCCCGCTCCAGGCCGGCAGTCACATGGGTGGGGGCACCAGGGCTGGGGCCCAGCCCCCGACATCGCTCAGAAGGATCATCCTAAGGCACCCATGGAGCAGCCCCCGCCCACTCCCCTACAAACCCACTGCCCTGGTGCACCCACCCACCAGTGGCACCTGACTGGTGTGCAGTTACCACCTGCTTATGTTTAATTCATGGCTGGGGGTTGGGACAAGCTTCCCAAGAAAGGAAAGAACTCCCCTGGGGTCTTGCCCAGTTCCTGCCGGCCCATAGAGCACGAGGCCCCCAGCCTCCCCGGGCCAGGGGCTGGGAAAAGAAGCTGCTGATGAGCCTGGAGGACACCATTCCAGCCTGGGCATTGCTATTATTCGTTAATCTGCAGCCCTGGAATGTCTGCAGGCCAATCAGCAGTGTCTCCGAGGGCTCCCCGAGGGCTCCAATAATCCTGCAATGATTAGCAAGGGCCACGGGGTCACTGCGAACCACTCAGTAGGTTGGTCGACTGGCTGTTGGCGGGCGGGCAGGCGGGCAGGCCCACGGCTGGGGGAGGGAGGGCGCTCCGGGATGGGAGCTGTCTGCCTCCTTCCATGCCAGGGCTGACAACGAGGGCTGTCGGGACACCGATTACTCAGCAGCCTCCCCTTTGTCTGCCAGCCCCGTGCTACTCCTTGAGATCGTGAATAGCTCCGTCCAGTCTGGGAAGCAAGCTGGACTGCTGAGCCAGGCAGAGCCCAGAGCCACCACCAGGCCCATGCTGAGGCTGGAGCCCTCGCCCAGGCCTGGAGGCCACCGGCCTGGCCTCCTGCCCTTGCTCCTAGCTTTCCTTGGCACAACCTGGGCAGCGGTGCAGCCACTCCAGCTGCAGGAGCAGCGGGTTCCAATGGCTGAAGGTAAGGGGACCACGGGGTGAGGAAAACATGGAGATGCTCTGAGGGTCCCAGGGGGCTTCCGGGACCCAGTTCCCAGTCCTGAGCCCCGGGCACCCAGGTGCAGTTGAAAGAGCCACTCTGGAACATTCCGGGGGACCTGAGAGGGGTGCAGGAGGATGGAGCTGGGGCAGGAGAATGAAGGGGGGAAAGGAAGAACAAGGAGGTGCCCTGCAAGCCGTGGGGGAGGCTGGCTGAGAGGAGCCCCAGGCAGAGGGGCTGCCACGAGCCCAGGCTGCAGCCCCTCCTCATGCCCAGCCCCCGGGGGCACATCCCCTCGGTCACCCCACCCCAGCTCTCAGCCTCCTTTACACCCACACCTGTCTGTCTCAGTCCCCCTCCTTTCGCTGCCTCTCTCCTTCTCCCCACCCTCTGCTCCGGTCCCTGCATGTGCCCACCGGCATCTGCCCCGTCTGGGATTTTGCACCATAAGTGCAGGGCTGCACCTCATTGCGCCGCGGTGGCCCCACCTTATCTCCCACCCCAGTCCTGAGCAAGAAGGAGAGCTTCCTCCTCGTCTCCCTGCACAACCGCTTGCGAAGCCGGGTCCACCCGCCTGCGGCCAACATGCAGAGAATGGTGCGTACCGGTACCCGTCCGGCTCACGGGGCGGAAGGGCGACCCTGACAGGCTGGGAGGCCGTTCTGCGACCAGGCGCCCCTGCACCGGCAGGGCGGGAGGGGCGGCCGGCCCTGGCCCACGGCGGGCGCCCTCGGGCTTTGCTTGCCTCCCTTCCCGTTGCCCCGGAGACCAGAAGACAGGGATGGAGTGTGGGCCCCTCCTCCGGGAAAGCGGAGGTCACAAAGGCGTCCCAGCGGGACGGGAGGCCCGTCGGGGCGGGAAAGGCAGCCCCCTGGGCGGGGGCGGGGGGCCTGTGTGCGACTTCTGCAGCAGTTTATCCAGGCGACCAGGAGTGGCCCCTTCTCCCGGGCCAGGGACGGGGTGCAGGGTTTCCCAGGGGCTGCGGGGTCGCAGGTGTCACCTTGGGGCCCCCCAGTACGGCCCCGGCTGCCCCCGCCCACGTAACGGTCCAGGGAGCGAGGTGGGCCCAGCGTGGGGCCGGCCAGGTTCCCCATGGCTGCTTCCCACAAACTCCTCCGAGGCGGCGCGGCTGCGGCGACCTTGAGCGCTGAGGGTCAGTTTCCCAGGAGGTGGGGGCGGGGGTCGCCGCTCCCCTTTCCCGCCTCTGCATGTGCTCAGCCCCTCCCAGGGGCCCAGGCCCTGGCTCCCGACTCCCACACGCGCAGCCCCAGTGCCTGGAGTGAGGATCCTTCTGGTCAGGCCCTGCACTTCCCACGGCCCTTGTGCCTGAGGCTAAGAAAAGAGCATCTCATTAAAAACGCAAGTGAAGCCCCACGACTCAGCCTCTGTCACACGCACAGCTCTGGCCCTGGGCACCCAAGGGAGGCTGAGGCCCTGATGGGGCTGAGGCCCCATCAGCAGTGAAATCACAACCACCGTCTGCTGGGGTCAGGCCCTAAGTGCAGCACTTTGCTTCCTGCAGCCATGTAATCCTCATATCATCTTATCCTGTGGTTACCTTATTACCCCCCATCTTTTTTTGGCCGTGCCGGATGGCTTGTGGGATCTCAGTTCTCTGACCAGGGACTGAACCAGGGCCCTGAAAACCCAGAATCCTAACCACTAGGCAACCAGGGAGCTCCCACCTTACTATCCCATTTTACAGAAGAGTATGTTGAGTCTCATGGAGATTAGGAGATGGCTGGAGGTCACAACTGGAATGAGGTGGCAGGGCTGGACCAGGACACATGTCATCTTAGTTGCTGAGGTCCCTGTTTCAGAGGAGGGGGCTGATGGATGGGGGCAGGGACGCCTGGTTGGGGAGATTGGATTGGGTCGACTCCAGAGAGCTCTGCCTGCTGAGACCAAAGCAGAGGCCCTGGAGACCTCTTACACCTTCTCGGGTCCGGTTTCCCAGCTGGAGCCCCTACACACTCCGAAACCAGACTTAGGAAATAAGACACAGCAGCACGGCTGTTGCAACTTTTTACATCACAGAATGGACGCCAAGAGGGAGCCTTTCTGACAGTAACAGGGCCAGGTTTACCTAGCACAGAACCAGTTCGGAAGCCCCGGGCACGGCCGAGCTCACATTAGGGATGGGAAAGATTACAGCAGAGGCCCACCCCTTTTCCTGGGCTAGCACTCGCCCCCAGGAACACCCGGCCCCTTAGTGGGGTGGAGTCCTGAGTATGGCCTGAGGGCCATCACCGGAGGCTCTCAGTGCTGAGCGAGCCAGGCTCTCGGGTGAGGGGACCAGATGAGCAGGTGGCTTTCCCACAGCCTGGAGCGCCCCCTGCAGGTCCTGCCTGCCTTTCCCTGGCCCCGAGAAATGGGCGAAACCAGCTCAGAGCGCTCAAGTCGCCAAGCGCGATCCCTGCTCGAGGGCTGTCCTTGTAGGCGCACGGCCTCTGGTCATGCTGCGGTGCGGAGCCGGGGTGGGTCAGTCGGGCCTGGCCCGGGGCCCCAACTGATGCTGCTGTGTGTGTCTCCCGCCCCCCAGGACTGGAGCGACAGCCTGGCCCGGCAAGCCCAGGCCCGGGCGGCCCTCTGCGGTGCCCCCGCCCCAAGCCCGGCCTCCATCCCGCGGGCCGCCCGGCACGTGGGCTGGAACGCGCAGCTGCTGCCCGCGGGCTCCGCGACCTTCGTGCACGTAGTGGGCCTGTGGTTCTCCGAGGGGCGGCAGTACAGCCATGCAGCGGCCGAGTGCGCCCCCAACGCCACCTGCGCCCGCTACACTCAGGTGAGGCCGGCCTTCCCGCCCGGGGCCCCTGCTCGAAGGGTCTACTGCTGCTGCTGCTGCTAAGTCGCGTCAGTCGTGTTCGACTCTGTGAGACTCCATAGACGGCACCCAAAGGGCTCCTCCGTCCCTGGGATTCTCCAGGCAAGAATACTGGAGTGGGTTGCCATTGCTCGAGGGTCTACAGTTTGTCCTAAAACTGGTGGTCGCTTTTCCTCCCGTTAGTTGTCCTTTTTTCAGCTTTAAACGTGAAATATTTCAAAACTAAATCAAATAACGGACTCCCTCTTACCCACTCTACACTTCACGGAATTCTTCAGGCCAGAATACTGGAGTGGATGGGGTCACAGAGTCGGACACAACTGAGCGACTTGCACTTTCTTACCCACTACCTAGATTTAGACAATGTTAACTATATTTGCTTTTTTAAAATAATTTCTTAAAAAGAAATAAAGCTAAGCCAAAGCCCTCCTCTTCCACTCACCTCCGTCCCTCCCCAGAGGTAAATTTCCTGCCCTCCAGGAGTCCAGGTGGATCACCCCCTTCCCCAAGCGTGTTTCCTTTTTCTCTCCCCTTCACAAAATTGTTTGTATCTTCACTATGACTGGTGTCATTTAGGTGCCAAGGTCCAGCCCTGAAAAACACAGGCAAAATCTCAAGCAATTCCCTGACCAGGGATCAAACACTGTCCCCCACACTGAAAGCACCCAGTCCTAACTGCTGGACTACAGGCAATTCCCCCAAGCATGTTGGAATACCTTTGCTACACGTGGAAGGGTTTTGATGCCTTTTCTCCTTATGCAAGTGGGTTGTGTGTTATTAAATCCTAAGTGCGGGACTTCCTGGTGGTCCAGTGGTTAAGACTCTGTGCTCCTAATGCAGGGGCCCTGGGTTTGATCCCTGCCCAGGGAACTAGATCCCACATCTAATGAGTTTTCATGTTGAAACTAAAACCTAGTTCAGTCAAATAAATAAATAAAAAGAGAAAAATAAAATAAATAAATCCTAAATGCTCTCTAAACGTACCTAAATGTACACTTCTTTTTGCCATTTGTGTTCATCACTTCAGATCACATTTGTAAGATTTACTTCCATTGATTTGAGCAAGCATGGGAGATTCACTATGAATAAACTACAATTTTGGGGCATCTGGGGTTACTTTTTAAATTTTTTAAACTATTCCAAGTCACACCATAACACATAAATCCCAGCTCAGGCCCTCTTGCACACACGGGTCCAGAGTTCCTCAAAGATAGCAGTCCCCAACCTTTTTGACATCAAAGACAGGTTTTGTAAAAGACAGTTTTTCCAGACTGGAATTGAGAGAGATGGTTTCCAGATGATTCAAGTGCATTATATTTATTGTGCACTTTATGTCTATTATTATTACATCAGCTCCACCTCAGATCATCAGGTACTGGATCCTGGAGACTGGGGACTCCTGCCCTAGGATACACTTAGAAGGGAAGTGGCTGGGTCAGAGGGAGCACGCACCTACAGCCTTGCTACCTGTGGTCAAAGTGGTGTCCCCTACTCCACTGCTCTTCGCAAACCAGTTCTCACTTCCCAGTCCTGTCAGCTCCTTAGTTTTTGCCAACTTGATGCTGTGGAACACTACCTCATTCTGTTTTTAATTTCCATTTCCCTGATTACCTGTGAGATTGAGCCTCTTTTCTGTTCTGCTTCATTGCTGGCTAATTTCATCTTTCCCTTAATAATTTATAAGCATCTTTTTTCTATATTCTTTATACTTTTGTTGGTCATATTGGTTGCAGATACTTTTTTCTAACATATGGCTTGTATTTTCTCTTTGTTTATGTGACTTTTATAAGAAATTTTCAGAGAATTTTAATATTAATGTAATCAAACTTATGTTTTTCATTATGGTTCATCCATTTGTTGTACTATGTTTAAGAAATCCTACTCAACTTTGACATCAGGAAGATATTCTTTCTTTTCTTCCAAAGTTTAAATGTTTTCCTTTTTTCATATTGAAGTCATTAAGCCACCAGGTGATGCAGAATTTCATTTTATCTTTTTTTTTTAATTTCTGTATTAAGTATTGACTCTTTCCCCCACGGACTTTAATGCTATCTCAGTCATATACCAAGCTCCTATATCTGCTGTGTTCTCTCTTCTTGTTGCCTTTTTTTTTTATTACTCTGTACATATGTGCTTTAATTATTATGGCTTCATAAAAAGGTTTTTGACAGGAAAGTCCCCCATATTATTATTATTGCTCAAAAGTTTCCTGGCTATTCTTGATTCTTTCTACTAATCTTTTCATATGAACTTACAAGTAGCCTTTACAGGCATTTCTTCCCAATGTAAATTTGTTAAGATTTTTAAAGTCATGTTCTAATATTATTTTTTCACATATGTTGTCCAGTTTCCCGGCACCACTTATTGAATAGACTGTCTTTTCTCCATTGTATATTCTTGTCATGGCTCATTTTGTTTCATCTACAGCCTTACCTATTTCCCTTTCCTCCCATATTATTTTTAAGCAAATTTTAGATTTATTATTTTATCCATAAATAAGCATATATGTCTAAAAGATAACTTTTTCATTCCACACTCTACCAGTGTAGAGGGCCCAGGTTCAATCCCTGGTCAGGGAACTAGATCCCACACTCCAGAACTAAAAACAGCTTTCTAAGAAATAATCACAGTACCAACATTAACATATATCTTTAAACGTTAACACTTCCCTGCCTTCCCACTTGCAGGACTGTAATTCATCTGTGTACCATCTGTTATAATAGGTAATCAAACACTAAAATACTTATGTATTAGTAAACAGTTGTTATCCCACGTTCCCAGAAGGAGCCTGTCCTAGCCTCTTCCCTGGAACACCTGGGATTTCAGTAGTGGGTCTCTAGGATCCTGCTCCAGCCCAGCGTCTATTCTGATTGACAAGCCACTGGACCAGCAGGGAAGTCCCTCCATTATAATGTTGTCTGTGATTTGAAGTGTATACTTAAATTTCCTAACTAGGTTTTTTCCTTTGTTGTTTAGTCGCTAAGTCATATCTGACTCTTTTGTGACCCCATGGACTGTGGCCCGCCAGGCTCCTCTGTCCATGGGATTTCCAGGCAAGAATACTGGAGTGGGGTGCCATTTTCCTTCTCCAGGGGATCGTCCTGACCCAGGGATCAAACCCAAGGCTTCTACATTGGCAGGAAGATTCTTTACCGCGAGCCACCAGGGAAGCCTTATTTTCTCCTTTACTTACTTCTAAATTGTTTACTTTAGATTTTATTATGTTGAATTCGTAGAATGTGATCTGTAAGACATTGGTTATCTGGTAGTTATTGAATCTTGCTTTGCAGCTATTAGGCTTCCCTGAGAGCTCAGCTGGTAAAGAATCTGCCTGCAATGCAGAAGACCCCGGTTTCATTCCTGGGTTGGGGAGATCTGCTGGAGAAGGGATAAGCTACCCACTCCAGTATTCTTGGGCTTCCCTCGTGGCTTAGCTGTTAAAGAATCTGCCTGCAATGGGGGAGATCTAGGTTCAGTTCATGGCTTGGGAAGATCCCCTGGAGAAGGGAAAGGCTATCCACTCCAGTATTCTGGCCTGGAGAATTCTATGGACTATATAGTCCATGGGGTCACAAAGAGTCAGACAGGACTGAGCAACTTTCACTTTCACTTTGCTGTTTAGTGAGGGATCAATGTCTGCAAAATTCCATGCACTCCTAAAAAGAATGCACATTTTCTACTTGTTGGAGATATATATATATGATTACATAGGCATATCTCCCAGCCTCATGCTGATCATTTTTAGTAACTACTGGAGTTTGCTGGGCTGTTCTTGGGTATTGACCATTTGTGTTATTTCCAAGTGGCCACTGATTCTAATACTTTAAACCTAAGTTTTGAATACTATTAAAAAACCTGTGTCAGGTAGCTATTGATGCCTGACACACTATCCCAAAATTTAGCATCCTGTGATTTTGCAGGCTGGCAGTTTGGGTTGGGCTCGGTTGGGAGTTTCCTGTGGTCTTGGCAGCACTCACTCTTGCAACCGCAACCAGCTGCTGGGTGGGCTAGGAGCTGGCTGTCCACAGTTGCCTCAGTGGATCATCTCTGCCCTCTAAGGTTTTTCAGCCTCCAGCAGGCTTGTTCACATGGTGGCTGAGCATGAGAGAGAATGAGTGGAAACTGCAGGCTCTCCTGAGACCTAGGTTTAAAACAGCTAGAATATCATTTCCCCAGCATTGTGTTGAGCAACACAAGCCATGGGGCCAGCCATTTTCGAGGCATGGGAGACTCCTCTTAATGCAAAACCACATTTTGTAAAGAATGGGCCGTGGGGACAGGTAAAGCGTTGGGGCCATTTTTGCAACCATCACAAGGCCTTTGATGTCCAGGTCTTCCTGTTGCTACTCTCCTCCAGCCGCCCAGTCTCCCCACCCTTTGGGTATCTGTAGACCCTCATCTCCCCACCTAAGAGGCCTTTCTAGACTATTGCCACCCATCCTTATAGCCCTTCCCAGCACAGCTGCTCTGCTCCTGGGGTTCCCAGGGAGGTGACAAACTGTTTATCTGCCTGGTTTGGGGCAAAAATGCCTGCCCTCCCCAGGGGAGCATCCTGCAGGCTGCAGGTCCCCAGACTGGGAGTGGAGGGGGGCGCGCGATGGAGTGTCTGAGCCTCCGTGTCTTCTGCAGCTCGTGTGGGCCACCTCGAGCCAGCTGGGCTGTGGGCGGCACCTCTGCTCTGGGGCCCAGGGTGAGCTGGAAGCCTTTGTCTGCGCCTACTCTCCCGGGTAAGCCCCCTGCATAGCAGAGCCCTGCTGTGTCCTGCTGCGCTGCAGGGCAGGGATGCTCTCAGCCAGGGTGAGACACCCACACACCCACCCATAGGCCTCTTCCCCTGGGTCTGCACCCCTGGTGGGAGGGAGCAGCACCCAGGACTCTGGCCATGCTTCTGCTCAGTTGCCCATTCCTGGAAGCACCACCCTGCATTCAGGAAATCTGCCCAGTATTCGTTTGGAGGTCATCTTTTCTCTCCTGGGAAATCTCCCTGTCTTACCCAGCTCCTTGACTCCCTGGCGGGGCAGGAAAGAACTGACAGGGGCTGGGGGGCAGGCAGCACGGCCTGTCCCTGCCACGGCCAAGGCCAGGTCCTTGCAGCCCTCCGCTGCTTGCTTTCGCAGAGGGAACTGGGAGGTCAACGGGAAGACCATCGTCCCCTACAAGAAGGGCGCCTGGTGTTCGCTCTGCACAGCCA
Source organism: Raphicerus campestris (assembly GCA_006410735.1). Lineage (NCBI taxonomy): Eukaryota > Metazoa > Chordata > Mammalia > Artiodactyla > Bovidae > Raphicerus > Raphicerus campestris. Next base: position 599,319 of record SJYW01006372.1, on the reverse strand, counting down.
GCGTCTCGGGCTGCTTTAAAGCCTGGGATCACGCAGGGGGGCTCTGTGGTAAGTGCCCTCACCAGCCAGTCTGATCCAGTGATGCAGAGGAAGGTGACAGGCTGTCTCGGAAGCCCTGGCCCTCAGCACCCAGGGAGGCACCGGCCTGGCCTGCCCAGAGGAGGCCCGCTCAGCGTTTCCTTTCCGTCTGACCAGAGGTCCCCAGGAACCCGTGTCGCATGAGCTGCCGGAACCACGGCCATCTCAACGTTAGCACCTGCCACTGCCTGTGCCCCCCCGGATACACAGGCAGATACTGTCAAGGTGAGGGGCACCTGGAGCCGGGTCAGGGCCCCCGGGTGAGTGAAGCGCACACAGTGTATCCTCATCCAGTAGGCATCCACTGAGCACCGACTGTCTCAGCCAGACCCTGCGCCATGCAGGAGGATTGCAGGTGAAACCAGATCTGGCCAGTAGGCTCTGGGAGGGTGCAGAGAGGGCCGCTAAGAATCCTGGCTGGATTCCTTTCCCGCCCATCCCCCAGCTCTGTGACCACGAGCAGCTCCTCCCCCAGCTCTGATTCGCTTCTCTTGACAAGNCTGTGGCCCGCCAGGCTCCTCTGTCCATGGGATTTCCAGGCAAGAATACTGGAGTGGGGTGCCATTTTCCTTCTCCAGGGGATCGTCCTGACCCAGGGATCAAACCCAAGGCTTCTACATTGGCAGGAAGATTCTTTACCGCGAGCCACCAGGGAAGCCTTATTTTCTCCTTTACTTACTTCTAAATTGTTTACTTTAGATTTTATTATGTTGAATTCGTAGAATGTGATCTGTAAGACATTGGTTATCTGGTAGTTATTGAATCTTGCTTTGCAGCTATTAGGCTTCCCTGAGAGCTCAGCTGGTAAAGAATCTGCCTGCAATGCAGAAGACCCCGGTTTCATTCCTGGGTTGGGGAGATCTGCTGGAGAAGGGATAAGCTACCCACTCCAGTATTCTTGGGCTTCCCTCGTGGCTTAGCTGTTAAAGAATCTGCCTGCAATGGGGGAGATCTAGGTTCAGTTCATGGCTTGGGAAGATCCCCTGGAGAAGGGAAAGGCTATCCACTCCAGTATTCTGGCCTGGAGAATTCTATGGACTATATAGTCCATGGGGTCACAAAGAGTCAGACAGGACTGAGCAACTTTCACTTTCACTTTGCTGTTTAGTGAGGGATCAATGTCTGCAAAATTCCATGCACTCCTAAAAAGAATGCACATTTTCTACTTGTTGGAGATATATATATATGATTACATAGGCATATCTCCCAGCCTCATGCTGATCATTTTTAGTAACTACTGGAGTTTGCTGGGCTGTTCTTGGGTATTGACCATTTGTGTTATTTCCAAGTGGCCACTGATTCTAATACTTTAAACCTAAGTTTTGAATACTATTAAAAAACCTGTGTCAGGTAGCTATTGATGCCTGACACACTATCCCAAAATTTAGCATCCTGTGATTTTGCAGGCTGGCAGTTTGGGTTGGGCTCGGTTGGGAGTTTCCTGTGGTCTTGGCAGCACTCACTCTTGCAACCGCAACCAGCTGCTGGGTGGGCTAGGAGCTGGCTGTCCACAGTTGCCTCAGTGGATCATCTCTGCCCTCTAAGGTTTTTCAGCCTCCAGCAGGCTTGTTCACATGGTGGCTGAGCATGAGAGAGAATGAGTGGAAACTGCAGGCTCTCCTGAGACCTAGGTTTAAAACAGCTAGAATATCATTTCCCCAGCATTGTGTTGAGCAACACAAGCCATGGGGCCAGCCATTTTCGAGGCATGGGAGACTCCTCTTAATGCAAAACCACATTTTGTAAAGAATGGGCCGTGGGGACAGGTAAAGCGTTGGGGCCATTTTTGCAACCATCACAAGGCCTTTGATGTCCAGGTCTTCCTGTTGCTACTCTCCTCCAGCCGCCCAGTCTCCCCACCCTTTGGGTATCTGTAGACCCTCATCTCCCCACCTAAGAGGCCTTTCTAGACTATTGCCACCCATCCTTATAGCCCTTCCCAGCACAGCTGCTCTGCTCCTGGGGTTCCCAGGGAGGTGACAAACTGTTTATCTGCCTGGTTTGGGGCAAAAATGCCTGCCCTCCCCAGGGGAGCATCCTGCAGGCTGCAGGTCCCCAGACTGGGAGTGGAGGGGGGCGCGCGATGGAGTGTCTGAGCCTCCGTGTCTTCTGCAGCTCGTGTGGGCCACCTCGAGCCAGCTGGGCTGTGGGCGGCACCTCTGCTCTGGGGCCCAGGGTGAGCTGGAAGCCTTTGTCTGCGCCTACTCTCCCGGGTAAGCCCCCTGCATAGCAGAGCCCTGCTGTGTCCTGCTGCGCTGCAGGGCAGGGATGCTCTCAGCCAGGGTGAGACACCCACACACCCACCCATAGGCCTCTTCCCCTGGGTCTGCACCCCTGGTGGGAGGGAGCAGCACCCAGGACTCTGGCCATGCTTCTGCTCAGTTGCCCATTCCTGGAAGCACCACCCTGCATTCAGGAAATCTGCCCAGTATTCGTTTGGAGGTCATTCTTTTCTCTCCTGGGAAATCTCCCTGTCTTACCCAGCTCCTTGACTCCCTGGCGGGGCAGGAAAGAACTGACAGGGGCTGGGGGGCAGGCAGCACGGCCTGTCCCTGCCACGGCCAAGGCCAGGTCCTTGCAGCCCTCCGCTGCTTGCTTTCGCAGAGGGAACTGGGAGGTCAACGGGAAGACCATCGTCCCCTACAAGAAGGGCGCCTGGTGTTCGCTCTGCACAGCCAGCGTCTCGGGCTGCTTTAAAGCCTGGGATCACGCAGGGGGGCTCTGTGGTAAGTGCCCTCACCAGCCAGTCTGATCCAGTGATGCAGAGGAAGGTGACAGGCTGTCTCGGAAGCCCTGGCCCTCAGCACCCAGGGAGGCACCGGCCTGGCCTGCCCAGAGGAGGCCCGCTCAGCGTTTCCTTTCCGTCTGACCAGAGGTCCCCAGGAACCCGTGTCGCATGAGCTGCCGGAACCACGGCCATCTCAACGTTAGCACCTGCCACTGCCTGTGCCCCCCCGGATACACAGGCAGATACTGTCAAGGTGAGGGGCACCTGGAGCCGGGTCAGGGCCCCCGGGTGAGTGAAGCGCACACAGTGTATCCTCATCCAGTAGGCATCCACTGAGCACCGACTGTCTCAGCCAGACCCTGCGCCATGCAGGAGGATTGCAGGTGAAACCAGATCTGGCCAGTAGGCTCTGGGAGGGTGCAGAGAGGGCCGCTAAGAATCCTGGCTGGATTCCTTTCCCGCCCATCCCCCAGCTCTGTGACCACGAGCAGCTCCTCCCCCAGCTCTGATTCGCTTCTCTTGACAAGATCAAACCAAAGATGCCAAAGAGCACGGACGAGCCCCAGGCGGGTGTTCTCACTGGGGTTGGCATCCGTGCACATCCTCCGCCCCCCATCCTGGCAGTGCGGTGCAGCGTGCAGTGCGTGCACGGCCGGTTCCGGGAAGAGGAGTGTTCCTGCATCTGTGACGTTGGCTTCGGGGGAGCCCAGTGCGACAGTGAGTCCCACCACACAGCCCCCAACTGGCTAGGCCCGCCCTGGACCCCTCAGTGAGGGCTGGGTCCCGCCTGGACCAGCCCACAGACACCCATGGTGTGCACTCTAGCCCACTCCCTGAGTGAACTTGGCCCATGGTGGAGGGTCTTTACACCTCAGAAACAGAACTGCTGCAGATTATCTTTTTTGAGAGAGAGAGCTGGTTGTTACATATTTACCAGTTTGGAGCAGGTAGCTGGGGAAGGGGTACCTGAGCCTAACACCCTGCAGGACAGGAAGCGTGACTACACTCTGAGGTCCTACACAAAGTCAGGCTCCCCTCCCGCCAGCCAAGGTGCGCTTTCCCTTCCACACCTGCGATCTGAGGATCGACGGAGACTGCTTCACAGTGTCCTCGGAGGCGGACACCTACTATGGCGCCAAGATGAAATGCCAGGTAACGGCTCACCCCTCCTTCCCAGCAGCTGCCCCCTGGGCCCAAGCAGGGGTCTTAACGGAGGGACCCTGGATTAAGAGATGTATTCCTTCGACCTCTCAACTTACTAATGCTGGCAAGCAATCCCGATGTATTTAAGACACTGAGCAGGTGAAACAAACCCTTCCCAGGCTGGGACCCTGCCAGAGGAGAGGTGGGCAGGAGAGAGGAAGGCAGGAGGCTTTGGTGGGATGGCTGGCTGGGGACAGCCTGGCCGGCACATAGGTTTGATGTCCGTGGCCATGGAGTGTGGTGGAAGGAAGAGGAGGGGCTGGCCTGCGCTCGGGGGCCAGCGTGACTCAGAGTGGGGGTTACAGGGCAAGGGCGGGGTGCTCGCCCAGATTGAGAGCCAGAAAGTACAGGACATCCTGGCCTTCTACCTGGGCCGCCTGGAGACCACCAACGAGGTGACTGACAGTGACTTTGAGACCAGGAACTTCTGGATCGGTGAGTGCCTGGGTGATGTGGGGGAACGTGTGTGTCCATGCGCGTGCGGTGCTCGTGGGGCTGGGACGCCCACGCCCCTCCAGGGATCTGGGCCGTGGTAACCCGGAGTGCTGCCAGCAGTCAGGGCGTGGTGAGGGCTTGGAGCTGGAAGGGAGCCACAAGTCAGGCTGATGCGTCCCCTCCCCAGGGAGAGAGCTGACAGGAGTCGGAAGTGCTGGGAACGGGGTCTCAGGGCCAGGGGCCCACTGGGCATCGGGCAGCAGGCTCTGGGCAGGCCCTCAGCCCAGGAGCGGGCAGGGTCCAGGACCTTGGGTGCGGGGCCAACTTTGGCTGCTGTGGCCCAGGGCTCACCTACAAAAGCGCCAAGGACTCCTTCCGCTGGACCACGGGCGAGCACCAGTCCTTCACCAGCTTTGCCTTTGGGCAGCCGGACAACCAGGGGTGAGCCCTCTGCTGCCCACCTCCCCACCGGGGCCTGCGTGCTGAACCCTCAGATACGACCAGACCCCCACCCGCCTGCCTCCTGCCCGAGAGCCCTGAGGGCCTGGGCCTCCCTGGGGCCCTCATGCCGGGAGGTGCAAGCGCGGCTGGGTGTGGGCCCGGTGCTAGACGAGGCACGTCCCTGACCCAGGGACTTAGAAGATGGGGACCCCAGAAGGCTGCATCCCCCCACCGTCCCCATAGTCCCCTCAGCTGCCTCTCCGTCTCCCTCTTATCTACCCTGCCCTGCCCCCGGCGGCCCCTCCGCCTGCATCAATATGCTAAAGCTGCCCTCCGCTGGCTACCCCCAGCATCAGCCCTCACACTCCTCTGCCCACCAGCCACCCTGCCCTGCCTGGCCTTCAAAGCCTGGGGATGCCCGGGGCAGGGGTCGAGGGGGTCAGGAGGTGCACAGGGCAAAGGTGGGGGGAGTCAGGGGGTGCACAGGGCAAAGGTGGAGGCGGTCAGGGGGTGCCCGGGGTGGGGGTGGAGGCGTCAGGAGAGGGCCGAGTGGGGGTGGAGGTGGTCAGGCTGTGTGCCCACTGAGACTCACAAGTGCCCCGATCTCTCCTTGACCTCCCTGAGGGCAGCCATGCCAGGCCTGAGTCCACCCCTAGACGGCCTTGGCCTGGTGGGAGCAAGGACACAGCCNCAGCACCCAGGGAGGCACCGGCCTGGCCTGCCCAGAGGAGGCCCGCTCAGCGTTTCCTTTCCGTCTGACCAGAGGTCCCCAGGAACCCGTGTCGCATGAGCTGCCGGAACCACGGCCATCTCAACGTTAGCACCTGCCACTGCCTGTGCCCCCCCGGATACACAGGCAGATACTGTCAAGGTGAGGGGCACCTGGAGCCGGGTCAGGGCCCCCGGGTGAGTGAAGCGCACACAGTGTATCCTCATCCAGTAGGCATCCACTGAGCACCGACTGTCTCAGCCAGACCCTGCGCCATGCAGGAGGATTGCAGGTGAAACCAGATCTGGCCAGTAGGCTCTGGGAGGGTGCAGAGAGGGCCGCTAAGAATCCTGGCTGGATTCCTTTCCCGCCCATCCCCCAGCTCTGTGACCACGAGCAGCTCCTCCCCCAGCTCTGATTCGCTTCTCTTGACAAGATCAAACCAAAGATGCCAAAGAGCACGGACGAGCCCCAGGCGGGTGTTCTCACTGGGGTTGGCATCCGTGCACATCCTCTGCCCCCCATCCTGGCAGTGCGGTGCAGCGTGCAGTGCGTGCACGGCCGGTTCCGGGAAGAGGAGTGTTCCTGCATCTGTGACGTTGGCTTCGGGGGAGCCCAGTGCGACAGTGAGTCCCACCACACAGCCCCCAACTGGCTAGGCCCGCCCTGGACCCCTCAGTGAGGGCTGGGTCCCGCCTGGACCAGCCCACAGACACCCATGGTGTGCACTCTAGCCCACTCCCTGAGTGAACTTGGCCCATGGTGGAGGGTCTTTACACCTCAGAAACAGAACTGCTGCAGATTATCTTTTTTGAGAGAGAGAGCTGGTTGTTACATATTTACCAGTTTGGAGCAGGTAGCTGGGGAAGGGGTACCTGAGCCTAACACCCTGCAGGACAGGAAGCGTGACTACACTCTGAGGTCCTACACAAAGTCAGGCTCCCCTCCCGCCAGCCAAGGTGCGCTTTCCCTTCCACACCTGCGATCTGAGGATCGACGGAGACTGCTTCACAGTGTCCTCGGAGGCGGACACCTACTATGGCGCCAAGATGAAATGCCAGGTAACGGCTCACCCCTCCTTCCCAGCAGCTGCCCCCTGGGCCCAAGCAGGGGTCTTAACGGAGGGACCCTGGATTAAGAGATGTATTCCTTCGACCTCTCAACTTACTAATGCTGGCAAGCAATCCCGATGTATTTAAGACACTGAGCAGGTGAAACAAACCCTTCCCAGGCTGGGACCCTGCCAGAGGAGAGGTGGGCAGGAGAGAGGAAGGCAGGAGGCTTTGGTGGGATGGCTGGCTGGGGACAGCCTGGCCGGCACATAGGTTTGATGTCCGTGGCCATGGAGGGTGGTGGAAGGAAGAGGAGGGGCTGGCCTGCGCTCGGGGGCCAGCGTGACTCAGAGTGGGGGTTACAGGGCAAGGGCGGGGTGCTCGCCCAGATTGAGAGCCAGAAAGTACAGGACATCCTGGCCTTCTACCTGGGCCGCCTGGAGACCACCAACGAGGTGACTGACAGTGACTTTGAGACCAGGAACTTCTGGATCGGTGAGTGCCTGGGTGATGTGGGGGAACGTGTGTGTCCATGCGCGTGCGGTGCTCGTGGGGCTGGGACGCCCACGCCCCTCCAGGGATCTGGGCCGTGGTAACCCGGAGTGCTGCCAGCAGTCAGGGCGTGGTGAGGGCTTGGAGCTGGAAGGGAGCCACAAGTCAGGCTGATGCGTCCCCTCCCCAGGGAGAGAGCTGACAGGAGTCGGAAGTGCTGGGAACGGGGTCTCAGGGCCAGGGGCCCACTGGGCATCGGGCAGCAGGCTCTGGGCAGGCCCTCAGCCCAGGAGCGGGCAGGGTCCAGGACCTTGGGTGCGGGGCCAACTTTGGCTGCTGTGGCCCAGGGCTCACCTACAAAAGCGCCAAGGACTCCTTCCGCTGGACCACGGGCGAGCACCAGTCCTTCACCAGCTTTGCCTTTGGGCAGCCGGACAACCAGGGGTGAGCCCTCTGCTGCCCACCTCCCCACCGGGGCCTGCGTGCTGAACCCTCAGATATGACCAGACCCCCACCCGCCTGCCTCCTGCCCGAGAGCCCTGAGGGCCTGGGCCTCCCTGGGGCCCTCATGCCGGGAGGTGCAAGCGCGGCTGGGTGTGGGCCCGGTGCTAGACGAGGCACGTCCCTGACCCAGGGACTTAGAAGATGGGGACCCCAGAAGGCTGCATCCCCCCACCGTCCCCATAGTCCCCTCAGCTGCCTCTCCGTCTCCCTCTTATCTACCCTGCCCTGCCCCCGGCGGCCCCTCCGCCTGCATCAATATGCTAAAGCTGCCCTCCGCTGGCCACCCCCAGCATCAGCCCTCACACTCCTCTGCCCACCAGCCACCCTGCCCTGCCTGGCCTTCAAAGCCTGGGGATGCCCGGGGCAGGGGTCGAGGGGGTCAGGAGGTGCACAGGGCAAAGGTGGGGGGAGTCAGGGGGTGCACAGGGCAAAGGTGGAGGCGGTCAGGGGGTGCCCGGGGTGGGGGTGGAGGCGTCAGGAGAGGGCCGAGTGGGGGTGGAGGTGGTCAGGCTGTGTGCCCACTGAGACTCACAAGTGCCCCGATCTCTCCTTGACCTCCCTGAGGGCAGCCATGCCAGGCCTGAGTCCACCCCTAGACGGCCTTGGCCTGGTGGGAGCAAGGACACAGCCTGTCCGCCCCCAGGCCTGGGGGCCTAGGGGCCTGGGGGCCTGGGGGCGGGCCGGGGCAGCAGGCAAGGCGCCCCTGAGAAAGGAGGAGCTGGAGCAGCTGGAGGAGCAGGTGTGGAGACCAGGAGGCAGGGGTCTCCGACTCCCAGAGGCCCCTGTGAGTGTAGGGTGGGGCACCAGGAGGCCCCGGCTGGGGGGCTTGGAGCCTCTCCCAGCCTTCCACCTCCCTCCTCTGCCTGAGCACTCACCGCCTCGGCCTGCAGGTTTGGCAACTGCGTGGAGCTGCAGGCGTCGGCCGCCTTCAACTGGAATGACCAGCGCTGTAAAACCCGCAACCGCTACATCTGCCAGTTTGGTAAGGGCCTTCCCGTGGCTCCCTGCCCTGGCCCCGGAGGTGTCTGGGTGACGGCCCTGCAGGGTCCGCACACCGGGCCCGAGGCTCCCCTGTTCCCAAGGGTGTCCGGGTGACGGCCCTGCAGGCTCTGCACACTGCACCCGAGGCTATCCTGCCCATCTTGGGCCTGCAGGCCCCTGGAGCCTGGAGCAGGAGACGGCGCCAGTCCACACAGACCCGAACTGCACCCAGCCAGGGATTTCTCAAGGTCCCTTGTCTCCGGCCACTAACGCCATCACACTGGGCCCTGCTGGGTGTGCCCTGATTCCCTCAAGCGCCTGAACTGAGAGGGCCCGCAGCCCCTGCTGGGGGATCTGGAGTTCCCTGGGGGTCCCGTAGAGGCCATTTCTGGACCTGGTGCGGCAGGGCCCCATCCCAGGACAGTTACCGGCCTTTGTTCTTCCTCTTCCTTTCCAGCTCGCGAGCACATCTCCCGCTGGGACCCAGGGCCCTGAGGTTCAGCCATGCCCCTCCCCAGTGAGCACCTGGGTACACAGCCCCCCTGGCCCTCCTGCCCTTCCGTGTAGAACCAGGGCCTGGCTGGGACTGCAGCCAACAACCAAAGACATCTCAAACCTTGCAGGACGTCGGGCGGGGTACAAGCGAGGCCGACAGAGGCTGGTGGAGGAGGAGGGGAGCCTGGGTGCCCCCACTCCCCAGCCTGCTTTTGATCGGGAAGATGGGGCTTAATCAGGCCCTGAAACAGGAGTCCGGACCAGCAGGGAGAAGCGCCTGCTCCAGTCCACCCAGGCTGGACCCTCTGGAGCAGATGGAGGCTCCTCCCCGCCCACGGTGCACCCTACAAAGGATTAAACTAAGTTATGGATGAGCCAGACTTGCACACACTCATTGTGAGTGGGGGATTCAGACAACCCAGAATGGTTCTGGTAGACTGGCCTCCTCCCACCTGCCCCGCTCCGTGCTCACCCACAGGACCCAGGCCCCGCTCCGCAGGTTTTCAGACCCTCAGTCCTGAATAAGGCGCAGACTTAGGAGCCTCATTCGCATCCCTGACTTCTAGCCCCTCTCACCTCTGCCTGTGTGGGCTTTGGGTTTCTGTTTGCACGTCCCCCTGTATTCTCATGCCTGCTTCTCCGCGGCTCTTCTTTCTTTGTGATTACCTGAACGTGGGGCGTTATGGCCCCATGGCTTACCTGTTCCTAGGGTGGTGAGAGGGTGCGTCCCAGCAGGTACCTCCATCTGTGTCCAGAAGGCCGCATGGCTGCTTATACAAATGTCGAGTCACTGTGCTGGTTGGAAGGACAAGTATGGCCTTGGCTTGTGGAGCTGGGAGAAGCACATACATCGGAGTTCTTGGTGGCAACCAACAGAAACACAGAAACTGCTCTGGCAAGTCATGACAGAAAAGGAGCTTATCAAAGAGGCAATGATTTTTTAAAAACGGGCAAAGGATTTGAATAGACAGTTCTCCAAAGAAGATGTACAAATGGCCAACAATCACATGTTAAGATATTCACCACCACTAGCCATTAGGCAATCCAAATAGAAACCAGAATGAAACACCAGTTCACATCCATTAGGGAGGCTGTTAGCAACAAAACGGACAATAACGAGCGTTGATGAGTGTCAGTGATGCCTAATGCCGGGAGCCGCGTTAGGCATTACTGACAGGTGAGGGCGGGGACTTGCTGGGCCTTATACATTGCTGGTGGGAAAGTAAAGTGGTGCAGTCACCATGGAAAGACCGTGTGGCGACTCCTCGCAAAGTTAAGCACCACGACCATGTGACCCAACAACCTCACTCCTAGAATCACTGAAGAGACGTGAAAACAAGTTCTCAGAAATTCTTAAGCACAAAATTCACAGTAGCATTATTCACAATAGCCAAAAGGTAGAAACAACCCAAAAGTCCACCAATATTTAAATAGCTAAACATAGCAGTGAATACATGCAATGGAATATTATTCAACCATTAAAGGAATGAAGGGGACTTCCCGCTAGGGGTGGTCTAGTGGCTAAGACTCTGTTCTCCCAATGCAGGGGATCGCAGGGACCCCTAATCAGGGAACTAGATCCCACCCACTGCCACTAAAAGATCCTGCGTGCCACAGCTAAGGCCCGGTGCAGCCAAACAAATATTTTATTTTTTAGAAAAAGGAAAACCTTGAACACACTATTTTAAGTGAAAGATGCTAGTCACGAAAGATCACATATTGCATGATTCCATTTATCTGAACTAGTCAGAAAAGGATAAATCCAGAGATACAGACTGGCAGATGCCAAGAGAAACGGGAAAATGAGGGTGTGGGTTTTATTTTGAAATGATAAAAATGTTTTGGAATTTAGAGAGAGTGGCTGCAGAACATTGCAGATGTATTCAGTGCCACTGACTTGGTTAATTTTACATTATGCAAATTTCCCTTCAGTTTGTTTTTTTTTTAAAGACAGTGGTTGGTCACAGGACCCCTGGTAGAGTGAGAGTCACGCTGGGGGCCTGTCTAGCCAGAAACAGTGCTCCAAGCTCTGCTGCAAAGCCCGTCTGGGTAGACTCCCATCCAGACATAGGAAGTGCAGAGCCTACCCCACAGCAGCGATATGGGAGCCACCTTTGTGGCGACTGAGGCCGGCAATCCAGCGTCCTGGTGAGCCTCTAACGCCCCAGACGCCGTGTTTCCATTCAGCTGCAGCCTCTCCCACCAGTCGGCCGGGCGCTGCAGCATTTCCCCACCAAAGTGTATTCTCAACAACAGGACAATGGCCGCGCTGGAGGGGAGGCAGCTGACCGCGGCGGGCCTCCGTGTCTGGTCACGGACCAGCGGCATCAGCATCACCTGGGATCTTGTTAGAAAAGCAGATTTTCAGCTGCCCCGAAGCTAATCTGAGTTCTAACCAGACCTCCAGCCACTTCAGATGCCCGCTCAGGTGCGACAGCCTGACAGGTAGTGTCTGGGTCTAAAGTCACCTGAATGGGAGGACAGGCTCTGACACTTGCGAACTGTGTGACTTTGGGCAACTTATTAACATGTAGGGGCCCCGCTGTCCCAGTCTGCCTGGAACCGCCCTGCTTTCAGCACTCACAGTCCCAGAAACCTGGGAAGCTTCTCTGTCCCAGACAAACAGGACAGTTGGTCATCCTAAAACATCTCTCTGCCTCGTGATTCTTTTCCGTAAAATGAAGAAGATAAAGTGAGTTAATACATCAAAGTGTTTGAAACAGCCTGGTGAGAGTAAACGGTGATGAATGTCAGCTGGGCTGAGCCAATACCCTCACTTCTCAGTTCCTCCATCAATATTAGACCATCTAAACTTCATTTGTTAACCTAATAAAATTGTTAAATAAACGAAGTGCTTAAAACTGTCCCTTACAGAAGAGTAAACACTCAGTAAGTTTCAGCTATTCTTATTTGTATTCTTATTATCTATTAGCTAGTATTATTGGGCCACAATCGAGCCCACGGGTTTTGGCTTTATACATATATGGTTTATTTGGCTGCGCTGGGTCTTAGTTGCAACATGCGGGATCTAGTTCCCTGATCAGGGATTGAACCCAGGCCCCCTGCATGGGCAGCATGGAGTCTTAACCACTGGACTAGCAGGGAAGTCCCAAGTCCAGGTTTTAAGTGACCATCAGAGCAGACAATTAGAACCATCCCAGACACTCATGGTAGCTCCAGTTCAGTTCAGTTCAGTCGGTCAGTCATGTCTGACTCTTTGCGACCCCATGGACTGCAGCACGCCAGGTTTCCCTGTCCATCACCAATTCCCGGAGCTTATTCAAACTCATGTCCATTGAGTTGGTGAAGCCATCCAACTATTTCATCCTCTGTCATTCCCTTCTCCTCCTGCCTTCAATCTTTTCGTAGCATTAGGGTCTTTTCCAAAGAGTTAGTTCTTCGCATNAGTCACGCTGGGGGCCTGTCTAGCCAGAAACAGTGCTCCAAGCTCTGCTGCAAAGCCCGTCTGGGTAGACTCCCATCCAGACATAGGAAGTGCAGAGCCTACCCCACAGCAGCGATATGGGAGCCACCTTTGTGGCGACTGAGGCCGGCAATCCAGCGTCCTGGTGAGCCTCTAACGCCCCAGACGCCGTGTTTCCATTCAGCTGCAGCCTCTCCCACCAGTCGGCCGGGCGCTGCAGCATTTCCCCACCAAAGTGTATTCTCAACAACAGGACAATGGCCGCGCTGGAGGGGAGGCAGCTGACCGCGGCGGGCCTCCGTGTCTGGTCACGGACCAGCGGCATCAGCATCACCTGGGATCTTGTTAGAAAAGCAGATTTTCAGCTGCCCCGAAGCTAATCTGAGTTCTAACCAGACCTCCAGCCACTTCAGATGCCCGCTCAGGTGCGACAGCCTGACAGGTAGTGTCTGGGTCTAAAGTCACCTGAATGGGAGGACAGGCTCTGACACTTGCGAACTGTGTGACTTTGGGCAACTTATTAACATGTAGGGGCCCCGCTGTCCCAGTCTGCCTGGAACCGCCCTGCTTTCAGCACTCACAGTCCCAGAAACCTGGGAAGCTTCTCTGTCCCAGACAAACAGGACAGTTGGTCATCCTAAAACATCTCTCTGCCTCGTGATTCTTTTCCGTAAAATGAAGAAGATAAAGTGAGTTAATACATCAAAGTGTTTGAAACAGCCTGGTGAGAGTAAACGGTGATGAATGTCAGCTGGGCTGAGCCAATACCCTCACTTCTCAGTTCCTCCATCAATATTAGACCATCTAAACTTCATTTGTTAACCTAATAAAATTGTTAAATAAACGAAGTGCTTAAAACTGTCCCTTACAGAAGAGTAAACACTCAGTAAGTTTCAGCTATTCTTATTTGTATTCTTATTATCTATTAGCTAGTATTATTGGGCCACAATCGAGCCCACGGGTTTTGGCTTTATACATATATGGTTTATTTGGCTGCGCTGGGTCTTAGTTGCAACATGCGGGATCTAGTTCCCTGATCAGGGATTGAACCCAGGCCCCCTGCATGGGCAGCATGGAGTCTTAACCACTGGACTAGCAGGGAAGTCCCAAGTCCAGGTTTTAAGTGACCATCAGAGCAGACAATTAGAACCATCCCAGACACTCATGGTAGCTCCAGTTCAGTTCAGTTCAGTCGGTCAGTCATGTCTGACTCTTTGCGACCCCATGGACTGCAGCACGCCAGGTTTCCCTGTCCATCACCAATTCCCGGAGCTTATTCAAACTCATGTCCATTGAGTTGGTGAAGCCATCCAACTATTTCATCCTCTGTCATTCCCTTCTCCTCCTGCCTTCAATCTTTTCGTAGCATTAGGGTCTTTTCCAAAGAGTTAGTTCTTCGCATCAGATGGCCAAAGGATTGGAGTTTCAAGTTCAGCATCAGTCCTTCCAATGAATATTCAGGACTGGTTTCCTTTAGGAGTGACTGGTTTGATCTCCTTGCAGTCCAAGGGACTCTCAAGAGTCTTCTCCAGCACCACAGTTCAAAAAGCAATTCTTCAGCACTCAGCTTTCTTTTGGTTCAACTCTTCATCCATACATGACTACTGGAAAAACCATAGCTTTGACTAGGCATACCTTTTTTGGTAAAGTAATGTCTCTGCTTTTTAATATACTTTCTAGGTTGGTCATAGCTTTCCTTCCATGGGGCAAGCGTCTTTTAATTTCATGGCTACAGTGACCATCTGCAGTAATTTTGGAGCCCCCCAAAATAAAATCTCTCACTGTTTCCATTGTTTTCCCATCTATTTGCCATGAAGTGATGGGACCAGATGCCATGACCTTTGTTTTCTGAATGTTGAGTTTTAAGCCAAATTTTTCTTTGACTTTCATCAAGAGGTTCTTTAGTTCTTTGCTTTTTGCCACAGAACCCTAAATATCAGTATGTTCCACCTCATCTAACATTATTTTTCTCCTTCCCCACTCTGCACCCTCAGAATCCATTCCCAGATCATTTTGCAGGTTTTGCCAAAATAGCAAAATCTCATGGTTCTTTTGGTGTTTCAATATCCTCCTCCCAGATTTGATGTCATTGGTCCCTGGGGGCCTGCCGAGATCTGCCTTGTTATTCAAGTCTGGAGAACATGAGGGGTAATGGGGCAGGACACACAGGGGTCTTCTTTAGGGCAGGGGCATTCCAGAGTGTATTATTTAAGGAAATGCTAGCTGCTGACCTGGTTGCACATGTCCAAAGCAGGAGGGAACCCAGGCTGCACAGGGCCCCTGCTACTGGCAGCACACAGCTCCCCACTCACCCAGGGCACTGGCATTCAGGGGGTCCGCTCGGGAAGCAGGAGGGTGGGTGGTCACCGGGAGGATGCCATGGGTCAGTGCCCCAGTGCAGGAAGCAGCGCCCCGCCCACCTTCCATTGCCACTGGCCGTACCTCAGCCACACAGCACGCTAAGTGCAAGGGAGGGTGGGCACGTCCACCTAGACGTGTGCCCAGGAGGAAAGGGATCCAGGTTTGGCAAAGAGCTAGTGAATTTCTGCTTCCTGGACCTTCAGAATGACCAAGAGGAGTCCTTTTGGCTGGCAGGGGAGCCCCCCCTGAGGCCCCCACACCTTCCTGTTGGGCTGATTCTAATTGCTTCAGCTCTTCGCTCTAGTCTTCCCTCGCTAGAGACACAGAGAGGCTGTGAAGCCACCTGAGAGCATCACTTTCTGCTGTTGTTTAGTTGCTAAGTCGTATCCAACTCTTGCATCTCCCTGGACTATAGCCTGCCAGGCTCCTCTGTCCATTACACCTTCCAGACAAGAATACTGGAGTGGGTTGCCATTTCCTTCTCCGGGGGATCTTCCCGACCCAGGGATTGAACCCTAGGCTCCTGCGCTGGCAGGCAAATCCTTTACCACGGAACCATAAGGGAAGCCTGGGGTCATTTTATAACCACTGATTAGGCCTTAAGTTTGGGTTGTAACTCTCTGAACCTTGCCACCAAAGGTTTAAAAATCCCCTGGTTTTTTAACCATGCCTTGAGCCCAGAAGCCTTGAGCCTCTAGAGCCGGGTCTTTCCTCTAAGCTGCTGGTGCTGCTAGCACAGCGCCCTGCCCCACAGCCTCTGATTGCAGAGTAACCTCTGTATGCTTCTATGGCAAGAGCAACCAGGTCCCGAAAGCCGGTCCTAGCTGGGTGCCTTGTTCTGGGCACCACAAGATTAGCTGTCTTGCCATGGCATGCTGCAGGCGGCCAGTGTCCTGTCCCCTAATGCCGGCTGGATTGTCACTGGCCTCTGCCTGCTTGCCAGCCTTACATCACCCGCATTTCCCACAGGGCTTCTGGTTCCATCCACTTCTGATCCTATTTTTGTTATCAACCAAGATTCTTACCTTTAAGTAAGAGAAACTGAGTCTGGTGACTCTAAGCAGAAACGGAATTTGTCCAAGATACTGGTTAGTTCCCAGGAGTTCTGGAAGGTTGGAGGGTCAGATCTGGAAGAAACGCCCTGCCTCTGCTGGGCACAGATGCCACAACCAGCACCATCACCCAGGGTGGACATGCCACCTCCTTTGAAAGCTGGAGGTAGCTGCTGCCATCAATTGCTGAGATGGGCTTCTTCCACTGACAGTCTTCACTTAAAGTTGGGCGGGTGGGTCTGATCGGAGGAGCCAGGTCATTTGTCCAAGCCCTTGCTGCAAGGTTAGGAAAGGGAGGCAGAAAGGGGCCTTTTTAGCTTATTTCACAGCAGGCAGGCTCTGTCTTAAAGCTGGAGGATACTTCTAACACAGGAAGGGGTCTTCAATGTGGGAGAGCAGAAGGAAAGAGTCAGGTCCATGACAAGAGGCCACCTGGCACCTGCCACCTTGGCCTGCAGCACTGGCCTTGTTACCCCACGCTCTAACCAGGCGCCTCTCCAGCCTTTGGACTCTGTGCAGGGGAAGGTGGGTAGCAGGGCATCCCTGTACAAAGGCAGTGAGGCCTGGAGGTGCTGACAGAATTGAGCTCTGCTTATAGCAGAGCCCATCAGTAAGGGACTTTCAGTAAGTCCTCCAAATTCTTGGAACACAGTGGTTTCAAGGCAGGGGACTTAGAGCTCATTACTCCTCTCAAGTTGCTCTCCATGTGACCCTGGGCACCTTCCAAGCCTTTCTGTAAGAGGGGAGCATCGGGATTTCCCTGGTGGTCCTGTGGCTAAGACTTCACCTTCCAATGCAGGGGGTTCTCCCTGGTCGGAGAATTAAAGATCCCACGTGCCACAGAGCCACTAAGCCCAAAGGTCCCTTCAGATCCAAAATTAAATTAAAAAAAAATAAAAAGATGGGGCACATGTACCTTGCAAAGTTGTTATAAGGATTAAATAAGATGATGGATGTAAAGTCCATAGCACAATGCCCGGCAAATAGCTGGAATCCAATCATTGTTGGCTGCTGGTTACAACTGTAATATGCGGATGATACGATCACCCTTCCCTCTCTTCCTGGGAGTTCTGTGAGAATAATGGACTATTCTGCACATCCTCGCTCGGGGGATGTGTCTGGAAATCAGCTGGGACTCTGGGGACAGCTGTTCAGGGTGGCCGCCTCCGTCAGCTGTTCTCTTCTCTTACTCTTGCCCCTTCCGTCAGCTTGGACTCTGTCTCAGCCTTCTTCTTTCTTCCCATCTGACTGCCAGCCTCTCCATTCTTGCATCATCATTATGATTCCCATTCATTAACTGTCCTACCCACATTCTGGGTGCTCAAGCTTTTCGCAACCAGGGGGAATGCAAGCGGGTGTCCCTTAGGAAATCACTCTGGGAGTCTTTGTAAGAGGTGAACATGGAGCAAAGACCTCTTCCCTATTTCCCGGTTCTTGGCCCCTATGACTATGAATCACTACACTGTCACCTGTACCTTACATTATACATCACCTATATTTCAATTTTTAATTTTTTTAAATGAAAAATAAGAAGAATGTCCAAGGTGGTCCAGTGGTTAAGAATCTGCCCTGCAATGCAGGGGACACAGGTTCAGTCCCTGGTCTGGGAAGATTCCACAAGCCTTGGGGCAACGAAGCTCTTGAGCCACAACTACTGAAGCCTGTGTTGTCTAAAGTCTTTGCTCTTCAAGAAGAGAAGCCAGCACACCGCAATGAAGAGTCGCACCCCCACCCCACCCCTCCCTGCTCTCTGCCAACTGGAGAAAGCCCGCCCAGCAGCAAGGAAGACGCAGCACAGTCAAAGATAAATAAAATTTAAAAAAGAAGACTCAGATTTTCTGAGTAAGATCTCATAAAGACAGAATCTTATTGTTTCTTAGGCAGAGTACATTAAAGGCAAAGAAACTCTGCCTTCTTAATAGAGAGTAAAAACCAAATTCTAATTTTGTACCAGTGTATTTTTGATGTTAAAACTCATTTTAGGGACTTCCCTTGTAGTTCAGTGGCTGAGACCCCACACTCCCAAAGCCGGGGGGCTCAGGTTCGATTCCTGGTCAGGGAACTAGATTCCCACATGCAACAACTAAAGATCCTGCATGCTGCAACAAAGATCAAAAATCCCAGGTGCCACAACCGAGACCTGGCACTGTGAAACAAATAAATAAATATTGAAGGCAGCCTGAGCCTGTTTGATTAGAAAACCCAGGCTAAGAAAGTTGCATATTTACTTCCAATATTGACAATTCTGAAAATACGCCTGTTCTTATTTACATCAGCAAGCTTAAGCTAGCTTTTACTTATCAACCATTATTCCAGATCACATGAACTGGAAAAACGTGTGAATTAGTCTCTGTATTTCTGAGAGTATACTTAATTTATACATGCGTAATTTTATTTTAAGCCAACTAAATAGCGCTCCTTNCCTACCCACATTCTGGGTGCTCAAGCTTTTCGCAACCAGGGGGAATGCAAGCGGGTGTCCCTTAGGAAATCACTCTGGGAGTCTTTGTAAGAGGTGAACATGGAGCAAAGACCTCTTCCCTATTTCCCGGTTCTTGGCCCCTATGACTATGAATCACTACACTGTCACCTGTACCTTACATTATACATCACCTATATTTCAATTTTTAATTTTTTTAAATGAAAAATAAGAAGAATGTCCAAGGTGGTCCAGTGGTTAAGAATCTGCCCTGCAATGCAGGGGACACAGGTTCAGTCCCTGGTCTGGGAAGATTCCACAAGCCTTGGGGCAACGAAGCTCTTGAGCCACAACTACTGAAGCCTGTGTTGTCTAAAGTCTTTGCTCTTCAAGAAGAGAAGCCAGCACACCGCAATGAAGAGTCGCACCCCCACCCCACCCCTCCCTGCTCTCTGCCAACTGGAGAAAGCCCGCCCAGCAGCAAGGAAGACGCAGCACAGTCAAAGATAAATAAAATTTAAAAAAGAAGACTCAGATTTTCTGAGTAAGATCTCATAAAGACAGAATCTTATTGTTTCTTAGGCAGAGTACATTAAAGGCAAAGAAACTCTGCCTTCTTAATAGAGAGTAAAAACCAAATTCTAATTTTGTACCAGTGTATTTTTGATGTTAAAACTCATTTTAGGGACTTCCCTTGTAGTTCAGTGGCTGAGACCCCACACTCCCAAAGCCGGGGGGCTCAGGTTCGATTCCTGGTCAGGGAACTAGATTCCCACATGCAACAACTAAAGATCCTGCATGCTGCAACAAAGATCAAAAATCCCAGGTGCCACAACCGAGACCTGGCACTGTGAAACAAATAAATAAATATTGAAGGCAGCCTGAGCCTGTTTGATTAGAAAACCCAGGCTAAGAAAGTTGCATATTTACTTCCAATATTGACAATTCTGAAAATACGCCTGTTCTTATTTACATCAGCAAGCTTAAGCTAGCTTTTACTTATCAACCATTATTCCAGATCACATGAACTGGAAAAACGTGTGAATTAGTCTCTGTATTTCTGAGAGTATACTTAATTTATACATGCGTAATTTTATTTTAAGCCAACTAAATAGCGCTCCTTACAAATTAATTTTGGCAACACCATCTGAAGGTAGAAAAATATCACATGCCTGTAACATACACACATAGACATACATAATATGCAGGCAGACATAAAGATCTTAGAGCTTTTGTTTTTAAAAATTTTAGCCATGTCCCAGGTATAAAACTCAAATCCAAATTATTTTTTCTGGCAGATGGAATAAATTAACGTTACCTGATCAGATGGTCAGTTTTTCATTAAAGATTTTTTTAGTCACCTGTAGTAAAAATCCTTTTAAAGCTGTGGATTTAAAAAAATTTTTTCTTTATCTTTTAGCAACTTCTGCAGACCAGTTGAAGACTGAATTTAGTTGTCTCTGAAAGGTTTGGAATTCTCTGTTTTATGGGTGCTCCTTTGAAAAATGAAAGTGTTTTTGTGACCCCATGGACTGTAGCCCACCAGGATCCTCTGTCCATAGTATTTTCCAGGCAAGAACAGAGGAGTGGGTTGACCATTCCCTTCTCTGGGGGATCTTCCCAACCCAAGGATTGAACCTAGGTCTCCTGCATTACAGGCAAATTCTTTACCAGCTGAGCCACCAGACTGGGACATAAGGAGTTCCCTTTAGGTGAACAGATCTAAAGCAATGTTTCCCCAGGATGGCCATCATAACTCTGAATTCTCTAAATGTTCACCTATTTTTCCAGAAAGGCACAGGTGCTTGTTCAAAAGTTAGGTGAAGCTATCTTGCCTTTGGATTCCCTAAAATGTCTTAATTATGAGGGGCTGTTTTCCAACAGCTGTTTTAAAATATTAGGAATCACATGTTCTCCCTGCTTTTGAACAGGAAGGGTGACTTACCAGGGAATCCAGTCCAGTGGTTAGGACTCCATGTTTTCACTGCTGAGGGCCTGGGCTCAAGCCTTAAGATTCCACAAGCTGCATGGAGCAGCCCCCCGCCCCCTGCAAAAAAAGGCGGGAGATATTAATAAAATCCCCATGAGATTAATGTCCTCCTTTGTTAAAAATAGTTATCTTCCTTCCTTCTTCCTGCTGGTTATACAGGCTGCAATGAGTGCTACATGTGTGCAAGCTCCCTCTTCAGAGTTTCCCAAGTCCATTTTAAAAAATAAGATTTGCTTTACGTATTTTCAAAGTGCTCAGGCATTGTTGCCCTACATGGTGAACATGGGTGTGTTTCTCTGGACACTGTGAATATGAAAGTCAAAGAAAAGACATGGAAAGCCAGATAGGCATGGAAGCATAGCTGTTTCCTTAGTGCCTGAGAGTGTGTTTAATGTGTTATTGAGTGGAAAAGTCAGGATCACGAATGGGAGAGAAAGAAGGACTGAGGGGGTGCCGGGTACAGAATCACCAACTTCCTCCCAACTGATTACTCGATCAGGATTGCCAGCCCCTCGGGACACTGTTGCTGGTCTTCCTGTTGCTCTTCATGAGCAAGCAGGTGCTGGATAAATGCTCTTAATGATTGTGTTGCAGGAAGTCTTGTGAACAGGAAAAGAAGGCTCTCATTTGTTACTGTCTTGGCAGCTAAAAGTGGGCCATGGATGATGATCATAGATTCAGGAGGAAAGGGGGTGGGCTCAGGGAGAGGCCTCAAAGTCACAGGTGAAACTCTGGGATCTCATCCAAACCCACAAACAAAAGCTAGAACTGACCTAATGGTGCTCCGTTCATTAATTCAGCAGATATCAACTGAGCACTGACCAGGTGGCCAGGCCCCAGGTGAGCTGTGGGAATACAGCCATGAGCAGATTCCCCTCTGTCTGCCACGAGCACGGAGCTCTGTGCTCAAACGGGGGGCGCTGAAGGGGCCCGAAAGGAGATCCCCTGCCCTGACTGCTGCACAGACTGCCGGGCTTGCTGCTCAGCCTTGCTCTAAACCAGTTCAGCGGACTCTCTGACTCCCCCACCGCCAAGAGAGAGGGCAGCGGGGTGTCCTCCCGCAGCCCAGGTGGACAGAGAGCCACTGGGGCCCTGTCAGCAGCCAGCCCAGGAGCCTAGCCCAGAGGCAGCTGCGGGTGGGTGGCCGGCGGGCACACCACAGAGCTAACCCGGCCAGGGCTGGGGTCCCTCAGGGGTCATGGACATCCCCCCTCCTGCCTGTGACGGTCCCACCGCAGGCCCCAGGGGCTGGGTGATGGGGCTGGTTCCCGAGGTCAGTTTGGGGGAGCGGTAGAGCTGCCTCCCCACCCTCAGGGATTCTTTAGCCTTGAAGTGAGTCAAAGGGACACTGTCTCAGCACCGGGTCCCCTGAGAGTGGAGCCCAGCCCTGGACAGCTGGGCCGGGTCCGGGGGCCAGGCACGCTGCCCACGGACTGGGCACAGGGGCCTGCAGCGGGCACCGCCTCCCCTCAGAGCGGCGGGGCGGAGAGGGCCGGCCCGGAGCGGCCCTCAGCTCTGCCCCCACGTCTCTCCCTTCAGATCAGACATGGCTCGGGAGCCCAGGCCCAGCACTGCCCGGCGGGGCTGGAAGAGGCCGTGGGGCACAGCCGCCTCCTGGTGAGTCCGGGGTTGCCTGCTGGGAAGGGAGTCTGACCACGGCTTGCCTGGGGCCCTGGGCTCCCTGGGACAGAAGAAGCACCCAGGAGGCTCACTCGTGTGCCGCCCTAACTGGCCAGACTGCCTGTCCCGTTCACCGTGGCCCCGAGGAGGTCGGTCTCCCTTGGCCACAGGTTTTTCCTGTAAACTGGAGGGTCAGGGGCGGTGGTTAGTCCATCTCACTCCAAGGCCATGTCTAGCTGACATAACCCAGCCCCCTTCCTGCTGGGGGTGCCCTCTCCCCTCGCCGGACCCGGAGGTTGTGGGTCCTCCAAGTGGAACCTCTCCAGCAAGGCACTCGGGAGCTGTTTCTGGGTATAGATGTTTGGGAAGTAGGAAATGGGAAACTTTCTGGATGAAATCATCCCTCTAGCTTGGGAAGCCTCAAGGAATTTTAAAGAAACCTTTAAACGTTTTCAGAAAGGCACTCAGCAACCTCTGCCAGCCACCGTGCCATTTCCCCAGATGATAAGGCGGGTATGTGGGGACCGGTGGGCCCTTGGTCCGCTCCGTGGGGGTCTGCAATGCCTCTGCTCCGTTCCTGGCCTGTCTGCAGACACTTGGTGGTTTCTGTCTCGTCGGTAGGAGAGGCAGGAGGCAGTTGGCAGGTGGTCTCTGTGAGGTACAGCGCTGTGTAAACACCTGGTACCGAAGGTTCCGGTTTCTTTTGGGTCTCATCTCCCTGGAATCAGGACGGCGGGGCTGGGTGGGGGCTGCTGTGAGAAGCTTCTGCACCTCTAGGCTGACCTCAAGAGCGATTAGGCCAAATCTCTCCCTGTCCGTGGCAGCTTGAGGCTCTGGGTTACCTTCGACAGGGTGGACTGCTTTTTTCACTGTGTTTGTTTGGGGCTGATGAGTAGATGCGTACTCGTAGGCAACAGACTTTTTGTTGTTGTTAATTAATTTATTTTACTTGGAGGCTAATTACCATTGTGGTGGGTTTTGCCACACACTGACATGAATCAGCCACAGGTGTACCTGTGACCCCCCCCCATCCCGATCCCCCCTTCCACC
>SJYW01006372.1:549056-576193 GCA_006410735.1 Raphicerus campestris | reverse complement strand
TCCCCCCTTCCACCTCCCCCAACCAATCCCATCCCTCTGGGTCGTCCCAGGGCACCGGCTTTGAGTGCCCTGCTTCATGCATCGAACTCGGACTGGTCATCGACTTCACATATGGTAACACACAGGTAACAGATTTTTAAACCTGGGTTTCTCCAGTGAAGCAGAACTGCATATACGATGTGTGGTTTGCCTCCCATCTCGTGTGGGAGACTCTCATCTGGGGGTTGATAGGGTTTTGTAAATATCTGTCTAATGGGTTGTAATTGGCCCCTTCCCACAGTTCTCTGCCCTGTTTTTTCCATGTGGCCACTTTGACGCTGGGCTACCCCTTCTTCAGTTCCAGTTGCCTTCTTTTGACTTTATATCCTCCCAGCCCCTTGCCCAGCAGGCTCGGCCTCAGTCCTGTAGGTGCCTGTGGAGGAAGACAGAAGTGATGGAAGAAATGCCAGCTCTCCTTCAGAAACGTAGACTTCACTCGTGGGTGCTGGGCACTCAAGGCCTGGGGCAGGGGTGGCCTCTTCAAGATCCATGTGTCCTCAGGGGTCTCCAGTGGGGAGAACGAAGCCCTCTGTGGGGGTGGGGGGGTGTCGGTCAGACAGCAGACTGTGGGAAAACGTCCGAAGCAGGCTGATGTCCTGGCAGCCCCCGAGGTGCTGGATGCCTTCTCTCTGAGAAATGGTCAAGTGCGGGTCATGTGCCTTGGGTCTCAAAACAGCATCTGTCAACCGAGAAGGAAAGGTTTGTGGCAGAAGTGTTGCCCCATGTCCCTTGGCCTTTGGCCCTGAGGTCTGACCTCCACCGTCAGCACCATTCTGATGGTGCATTTTATTTCTCTTTTTGTGGGAAGTGGCAGCCTGCAGACTAATCATTAGCCCAGACCAGGGACAGAAGGGGCTGTAGACCCTGGGAGGCGCAAGGCTACAAACCCTAGAGGAAATTGGGGGTGTGAGGGTGGTAGGGGGCAGAGCACAGATGACCCCAGGCCCTCGACCTGCAGCTAGCCCAGGCCTAACCTCTAGCCCCCAAATTCAACTCTACTCTGTCTCAACTCCCAGGCCTAACCTCTAGCCCCCAAATTCAACTCTACTCTGTCTCAACTCCCGTAGCTCCCAAGTTTGTACTCAACAGTCAGTGAATCACTGTTACTTGGTCATTTTTAGGTATTTTAGAAAGTCATTTTCAAGGGGGCGGGGGGAAGAAAAAGAGAACGATCAGCCTCCTGCATTGGCCGGGAATCGAACCCGGGCCTCCCGCGTGGCAGGCGAGAATTCTACCACTGAACCACCAATGCCTCGGCAGAAAAGTCTGTCTGCTAGCTCAGTAGTCGTCTGCTAGCTCGGTAGTCGTCTGCCGGCCCACAGCGCTCCCTCCCCTGCGCTCCCGAGCGGAGTTGCAGCCCCGTCGGGGGCCCGGACCAGCGAGGAGGTTTTGCGAGGGGCCGCGCTTGGCTGAAACCCGAAACACCGAGTTCTGTCCTGGGCCCCGCGGCGCCAGAAGCGTGCCCCCTTCTCCCCTTTCTCCCAGGAAGGGCCTTCCACCCCCGGGATCAGCAGCGTCCCGAGGCTCCCGGGCCGCCCACCCAGACTTCCTGAGGCCAGAAGGCAAGGCGGGGGCGGCCTGAAACCTCATCCGCAGGCCTGGGGGCCTCGCGATGAAGGCGAAGGTCTCCCCTCGAATGTCCCCCGTCTGCTCCAGGGCTCCCACCAAACTCTCTCCTCTTTCCTGGGAGCAGGGCAGGGAAGGCTATTTCAGAAACTTCCTTGACCCCCTCACAGCCCCCTCCTCCCCACCCCAGCGCCCTGCTTGCTCCAACGGAAACCTGCTGCACTGAAGTTCAAGGGTGGCAGCCCCACGGGATCTTCCTGCCCAGGCCGGGTCCAGCACCCCCTCGACGCCCACCTCCTCTCACTGCAGCGAGGGTGGCCGGGCCTCCGCCCTCACCCTGCCTGGCCCTGCATCCCGGCCATTCCCACGCAGGATTAAAGGCTCTTGTAGCCCCTCCAAAGCTTTGAGTCCTGACTTAACTCTTCCCTTTCATCCTTTGCCAGACTAAGAGCCACACTAAGATTAGCAGTGCCTGGGTCAGCCAGAGGAGCCCGCGGAGGGCCCAGATCTGACTGGCCAGAAGCCTGTGGGCAGTTGCCCCTTCTGCCACCAGGAGCCACCTGCAAGGTTCTCCGTTCAGAGCCCAGCCACGGGGAAGCTAGTTTGCTGGGGTCTCCCAAAGTGACCTTGGTCAAGTGCCTGGGGGGCTCTTTTGGTGAAGAATCCTGGGATTCTAAGGAAAAGCTGCAAACCCGTTTCCCCAAATTAAACTGGGATCTAGGCAAGGACTCTGACCCTGGGCAGTGATCCTCTCCCCGCTTCTATTACAGCAGCAGCTACAGCCTGGATTATGAGCTGCACTGTGAAGACGGCCCCTGCAGGTAGGTGGGTCCTGCAGGGCTGGCCTCTGAGCGCAGGGGAGGCTAGTGGCCTGACTCCTTCTGTCTTGTCCCCACAGGGGGTACAAACACCAGGGGGTCCCTCCCCTCCTCTACCGTGTACCTGTCAGGATCCGGAGGGCCCACCTGGGCACGGGGGTCAAGGGCCGCTTCAGTCCCCACAGGGCCCCTAGAAAGAGCCAGCTGCCCCCCGAGATAAAGCGTGAGTGAACAGGCACAACCCTCACCGGCGGGGAGCTGGGAGGCCCTCAGCAGGGATGGTGGGCTTAGAGGTCCCAGCAGCAGTGCCCTCTGCCCCCGCCCGCAGTCCAGACTGAGGAGCTGCACTGCCTCAGGGGCGAGCTGAGTCACATCAAGGCCCAGGTGGACCGCCTGCTGGAGCACGTGGAGCTCATGGAGCAGCGGAGGGACCAGCTTCCAGGTCAGGCCCCCAAGGCTGGGCCCAGGCCGCACTCCACAGGCGCCAGGTTGTCCCACTGCTGAGGGTACCCGGGGTCCAGCCTCGGGCTCCCCCTGGCTGCAAGGCTCCTCCTTGCCCTCCCTGGGTGCATAGCCCCCATTCCTTCTGGGTGTGACCCAACCCCTCTCTCCCACCCAGCAGCAGTCTGGAGCTAGGGCTTGTCTCACTCAGCCCACCGCATCTTGTCCTCTCGAGTCCTAGACACCTGAGATCAGTGCTGCACATCGAGTGGCCTCTGTGGGGTTAGCTGGGGCCTTCAGACTCGGCCACTGACTGGTGACTGTGCCTGTCCAGGGACAGAGGACTGTGAACAGAACAGGGGCTCTGGGAGTCAGGGGCCCTTATGCAGAACCACTGAACCCAGCCAGGAGCCCAGAGGCCCGAGGGCCCGTCCGGAGGCGGAAGGCTCCCAGGAGCACACAGACCCAGAGGCCGTGGTGAGTGGCCTGGCACCTCCCCCATCCTCACCCTCCTTGTGTTTGGGTCCTTGTTTGTGCAGGAGATAGCAGTGGCTGCGGGGAGGCAACTGACTTCTGTCATAGGCAATGTCCAGAAGGGCCCTGTCCTATTTCCCCCCTTTAATTTCCTTGCATTGTCCTGCGCTCCCCACGGAAGCCAAAGCACACGGACCTTCCTGGACTGAGAAATCCAAACCTGGATCTGATAATAGCCTTCTGTGCAGCTTCCAAGAGCCCGNTGCCCCTTCTGCCACCAGGAGCCACCTGCAAGGTTCTCCGTTCAGAGCCCAGCCACGGGGAAGCTAGTTTGCTGGGGTCTCCCAAAGTGACCTTGGTCAAGTGCCTGGGGGGCTCTTTTGGTGAAGAATCCTGGGATTCTAAGGAAAAGCTGCAAACCCGTTTCCCCAAATTAAACTGGGATCTAGGCAAGGACTCTGACCCTGGGCAGTGATCCTCTCCCCGCTTCTATTACAGCAGCAGCTACAGCCTGGATTATGAGCTGCACTGTGAAGACGGCCCCTGCAGGTAGGTGGGTCCTGCAGGGCTGGCCTCTGGGCGCAGGGGAGGCTAGTGGCCTGACTCCTTCTGTCTTGTCCCCACAGGGGGTACAAACACCAGGGGGTCCCTCCCCTCCTCTACCGTGTACCTGTCAGGATCCGGAGGGCCCACCTGGGCACGGGGGTCAAGGGCCGCTTCAGTCCCCACAGGGCCCCTAGAAAGAGCCAGCTGCCCCCCGAGATAAAGCGTGAGTGAACAGGCACAACCCTCACCGGCGGGGAGCTGGGAGGCCCTCAGCAGGGATGGTGGGCTTAGAGGTCCCAGCAGCAGTGCCCTCTGCCCCCGCCCGCAGTCCAGACTGAGGAGCTGCACTGCCTCAGGGGCGAGCTGAGTCACATCAAGGCCCAGGTGGACCGCCTGCTGGAGCACGTGGAGCTCATGGAGCAGCGGAGGGACCAGCTTCCAGGTCAGGCCCCCAAGGCCGGGCCCAGGCCGCACTCCACAGGCGCCAGGTTGTCCCACTGCTGAGGGTACCCGGGCTCCCCCTGGCTGCAAGGCTCCTCCTTGCCCTCCCTGGGTGCATAGCCCCCATTCCTTCTGGGTGTGACCCAACCCCTCTCTCCCACCCAGCAGCAGTCTGGAGCTAGGGCTTGTCTCACTCAGCCCACCGCATCTTGTCCTCTCGAGTCCTAGACACCTGAGATCAGTGCTGCACATCGAGTGGCCTCTGTGGGGTTAGCTGGGGCCTTCAGACTCGGCCACTGACTGGTGACTGTGCCTGTCCAGGGACAGAGGACTGTGAACAGAACAGGGGCTCTGGGAGTCAGGGGCCCTTATGCAGAACCACTGAACCCAGCCAGGAGCCCAGAGGCCCGAGGGCCCGTCCGGAGGCGGAAGGCTCCCAGGAGCACACAGACCCAGAGGCCGTGGTGAGTGGCCTGGCACCTCCCCCATCCTCACCCTCCTTGTGTTTGGGTCCTTGTTTGTGCAGGAGATAGCAGTGGCTGCGGGGAGGCAACTGACTTCTGTCATAGGCAATGTCCAGAAGGGCCCTGTCCTATTTCCCCCCTTTAATTTCCTTGCATTGTCCTGCGCTCCCCACGGAAGCCAAAGCACACGGACCTTCCTGGACTGAGAAATCCAAACCTGGATCTGATAATAGCCTTCTGTGCAGCTTCCAAGAGCCCGTGTTCCTACTGTACCATAGCCTCTGCTGCTATTGGTGGTCCCTGAAGTGGGCCATGCACCCGCTGTTGTCAGGACCCTCTCAGCAAGGCTGGGCTGCTCTAGGGTTAGCAGTAAGGAGCTTCCTTTCTTCCAGTTGCCCAGCTCTGGCTGCCCCTTGGCCTGTTGGGCCGGGGGACCCTTACTGCTCCCCAAAATGGAATCACATCTAGGAAAACTGGGCTGAGTGGACAAAATGCCATGTGTCTGGTGGTTTTGGGTTCATGGGTCTCAGGAAGAATCTACAGTACCACCAAGATGCCAGAGCTGCCAGGAAAGGGAGGTGGGGGTTGGAGGCTGGGAGTTGTTAGCAGATGGCCCCTTCCCAGCCTCACCGTGCTTTGGCCCTCTGTGCTAGGGTCTTGCTTCTGCTTCTCCTACAGGTCAAGAATCAGGCATCAGACCAGGGCTGTCAGTAGCAGGCTGGAACCTCTCCAGGCTCATCAGCTCCAGGCACGGTCCTTGCAGTGAGTGTTTTCTCGAGTGTCTCTCAGCAGCACCCATGCCACCCATTCTGGAGCCAGGGCGATGGAAATGGAGGCCGTGGCTCAGCCAGACCAGCCAGGAACCCAGCTGGTTTTAGCTTTGTCCACATGGCAGTCTAGGTACTGCAGGGAAGGGGGGCGGCCCGCAGCTGCCTGGCATCAGCGCACCATCTCACAGAGCCAAGGTCCGCTCCTGCAGGCGGAGCTGGATGCCCACCCCCTGGAGCAGTGTCAGCTCTCTTCCCCTCTCAAAGCCCCCAGTCCTGTTTGGGTGTCCACAGGGTTACCATTTTTACCTTGTTTCTATCTTGTTTCTTTCTGCTGTGATTCTATACATTTCAGATCTGCTTTGGAAATATATGTCACTGGGGACAAATAAAGTTTGTATTTTTCCCTCTAGTCAGGGATTCTTGATGTGGTCCCCAGGCCTCATTCTGGTCTCTCAGCTGCCTTGAGCCAGCCTTTCCTACAGCTGAGCAGGCCCCTAAGACACACAAGCTCAGGTCATACCAAGCTGGTGCAGGGAGGACCCCGGGCGGCCCTTTTGCCAACTTGGACCTGAGCACAAACCTACAGGGCTCAGGAGCCACACAGGGCAGAGCCCACCCTCCTGGTCAGACAGGCCTGCTCTGCCCTACAGAATGGCCAGACTCCATCTCCAGCACCTCTCACTCCTNCCCTCTCTCCCACCCAGCAGCAGTCTGGAGCTAGGGCTTGTCTCACTCAGCCCACCGCATCTTGTCCTCTCGAGTCCTAGACACCTGAGATCAGTGCTGCACATCGAGTGGCCTCTGTGGGGTTAGCTGGGGCCTTCAGACTCGGCCACTGACTGGTGACTGTGCCTGTCCAGGGACAGAGGACTGTGAACAGAACAGGGGCTCTGGGAGTCAGGGGCCCTTATGCAGAACCACTGAACCCAGCCAGGAGCCCAGAGGCCCGAGGGCCCGTCCGGAGGCGGAAGGCTCCCAGGAGCACACAGACCCAGAGGCCGTGGTGAGTGGCCTGGCACCTCCCCCATCCTCACCCTCCTTGTGTTTGGGTCCTTGTTTGTGCAGGAGATAGCAGTGGCTGCGGGGAGGCAACTGACTTCTGTCATAGGCAATGTCCAGAAGGGCCCTGTCCTATTTCCCCCCTTTAATTTCCTTGCATTGTCCTGCGCTCCCCACGGAAGCCAAAGCACACGGACCTTCCTGGACTGAGAAATCCAAACCTGGATCTGATAATAGCCTTCTGTGCAGCTTCCAAGAGCCCGTGTTCCTACTGTACCATAGCCTCTGCTGCTATTGGTGGTCCCTGAAGTGGGCCATGCACCCGCTGTTGTCAGGACCCTCTCAGCAAGGCTGGGCTGCTCTAGGGTTAGCAGTAAGGAGCTTCCTTTCTTCCAGTTGCCCAGCTCTGGCTGCCCCTTGGCCTGTTGGGCCGGGGGACCCTTACTGCTCCCCAAAATGGAATCACATCTAGGAAAACTGGGCTGAGTGGACAAAATGCCATGTGTCTGGTGGTTTTGGGTTCATGGGTCTCAGGAAGAATCTACAGTACCACCAAGATGCCAGAGCTGCCAGGAAAGGGAGGTGGGGGTTGGAGGCTGGGAGTTGTTAGCAGATGGCCCCTTCCCAGCCTCACCGTGCTTTGGCCCTCTGTGCTAGGGTCTTGCTTCTGCTTCTCCTACAGGTCAAGAATCAGGCATCAGACCAGGGCTGTCAGTAGCAGGCTGGAACCTCTCCAGGCTCATCAGCTCCAGGCACGGTCCTTGCAGTGAGTGTTTTCTCGAGTGTCTCTCAGCACCACCCATGCCACCCATTCTGGAGCCAGGGCGATGGAAATGGAGGCCGTGGCTCAGCCAGACCAGCCAGGAACCCAGCTGGTTTTAGCTTTGTCCACATGGCAGTCTAGGTACTGCAGGGAAGGGGGGCGGCCCGCAGCTGCCTGGCATCAGCGCACCATCTCACAGAGCCAAGGTCCGCTCCTGCAGGCGGAGCTGGATGCCCACCCCCTGGAGCAGTGTCAGCTCTCTTCCCCTCTCAAAGCCCCCAGTCCTGTTTGGGTGTCCACAGGGTTACCATTTTTACCTTGTTTCTATCTTGTTTCTTTCTGCTGTGATTCTATACATTTCAGATCTGCTTTGGAAATATATGTCACTGGGGACAAATAAAGTTTGTATTTTTCCCTCTAGTCAGGGATTCTTGATGTGGTCCCCAGGCCTCATTCTGGTCTCTCAGCTGCCTTGAGCCAGCCTTTCCTACAGCTGAGCAGGCCCCTAAGACACACAAGCTCAGGTCATACCAAGCTGGTGCAGGGAGGACCCCGGGCGGCCCTTTTGCCAACTTGGACCTGAGCACAAACCTACAGGGCTCAGGAGCCACACAGGGCAGAGCCCACCCTCCTGGTCAGACAGGCCTGCTCTGCCCTACAGAATGGCCAGACTCCATCTCCAGCACCTCTCACTCCTGGCTGTTCAAGTGCCCTCTCACTAGTGGACCAGCAACACCAGGACACATTAAAGATAATGCTTGTCCCAAGCCCTGAGAACACACTCCCCAGCTCAGAAGAGCCTTATTCATTAAAGTCGGTACCAAAAACAACAGAAGAATGTTTCAGATTATAGAGAGTTTTTGTTTGGGTTCAGATGTACGTAGAAGGCACAGCACCCTTGTCCCCGCTCTTAAAAGCAGCCCAGTTATTCAGGAGGGAGTCCCCGGCTGGCCTGCATAGGGTCCATCCCTTGCAGGACAACAGCTCGTTTTCCCGATGAGTCCAGCGGAAGTCCTTTCCAACTTTGGAGTCAAGATGCGCTGGCAGGTTTCTTCAACTGGGTCGTGGCTGGGAGTCAATTCAATTAGAAAAGTTTCTTTAACGAAGCAGTCTCGAAAGAATCGCTCCAACACGGCTATTCTGAGCACGCCTCCGCAGATCCATCTCCGGTGCTCCCGGTTCTCAGCTAGGCGCACGCGTCTGCAGGCCGACGGCGCGGGTGCTTGTGGCGGCAGCTGCGGCTCGGTCCTTGGCGTCCGTCGTCGCTCGGGTCTCTGGCTCAAAGGGGCGCAGCGGCACCCCTCCGGCGGGCGGCCCGCACCAAGCACTGCTGGAGAACGGGATAGAGGCGCTGGCAGCCCTCGAGCCCCAGGCGCACGGCCTCCGCCCAGCTCTCGGTCGGGCCGCCCTCCCCGCTGCCCAGCAGCCCGGCCACCTGGTTGAGCACCGGCATGAGCGCCACGGTGAGGCCGGCGGCGGCGCGCTCCTCCTCCAGCAGCGTGGGGTCCAGCAGCCAGGTGGGCGCGGGCGCCGGCGCGCGGCTCAGGCCGCAGCCCACCACCAGGTCGTACATCTCGACGCCCGCGTCGGCCAGGGCGAGCGCGGCAGCCGTAAGCGCGGCGGCCAGCGCCGAGCCGCCGTCCTCCAGCAGCAGCGCCGACACCTCCAGCTGCGCGCGCGGGTAGCGGCCCAGGCGCACGGCCGGCTCGAGCGCCTCCTGCAGCGCCAGCGCCAGCTCGCGCTCCTCGCCGCCGCCAGGTGGGGCGCGGCGCCGGCGGCCCGAGAAGGGCGCGCGGCGGAAGTCGCAGAGCAGGCGGCCTCGCAGCGCCGCGGGGGCCTCGCCGCCTGCCCCAGCCGGGCCGCCGCCGCGCTCTCCGCCCTCGGCCGGGCGTGGGCCCGACACGGCGCACAGCACCTTGGTGCCACCCGCCTCCAGGTAGGCCGAGCCCTTGGCCTGGCTCAGCAGCCCGGCGCGCGCGTACACCGGCCGCAGCCGTGTCGGGTCGCGAGGGGCTGGCACCTCGCCCTCGCCGGCCGCATACAGCTGTGGCGGCTGCGACTCCTCGGGCCCGCGAATGCGGCGGTGGTCCCCGGGCATTGCGGCGCTGCTGCCGGCCGGCTCCGCGCGTCAGCCGGGCCCCGAGCGCCGGCGCTTCCGCCCGCCTGCCCGGCCGCGCGAAGGTGCGCGGGAGAGCGGCTGGCGCCACACCGCCCCCTGCCGCCCCGGAGGGGGACGGCGCGCGTCGCGGAGCCCCGGGCCACGGGGAGCACGGCCAGAGCTGGGTGTATGGGTGGATCAGACGGGCCTGCAGAAGTGGGATCTAGACCGGCCCCACTGACCTCTAGCCTTCGCGCTAGCGCAAGCCCAGGGGGTGGGTCTTCTTCCTCTCACTTGTGAAGCTGTAATTGGTCCTGCACTAGTGACACAACCGTATACATGTTCCCCCACCACCTTGTCCGAGGTCCCTTTGGTACTGTGCCCTGGCTGGCACAGCTTGTGGAGTGCGTTTGGAACTCTCTCTCGCGCTAAGAACTGTGTGAGCTCTTTGTGTCCCTCACACTCCTCACCTGGCTTGCCTTTTTGCAGCCAGGGCCTCAGCACCCTTCCTGTTTCTCCTCTTCTTCACCCCCAGGCCTTGTGACTGGTGGTCTCTGCATCTTCTCTCAGCACAAACCTGCTTTTCTGCTCCCTCCAAGTCAGTAGGGCTGAGAATGATTCAGGGCCAGGCTGCTGTACCCAGGGGACTTGAAGTCAGCCAGAGAGGGCACAACTAAGTACTACACACTACAGCTCCCAAACCCAGCTGTCTTCAGGCTGGGGTAAATGGACAGAACCAGGTCAGAGTCTCCATCTTCACCATCCAAGTTAGGTCCTGAAACCTGCAATGACCTGGCAGTCAAGGGTATGGGAGGAGCAACTGATGTTCCCTAAAAACCTCCTATACCAAGGAAGGTCTCTGACCTCACATCCAACCTGTACATCAGGAGAGGAAAAAGACGTACGAGACTTATGAGAATGTTCTCCTGTAAAAAGCACCAAAAACGAAGCCTGTCTCTACTGCCAGCAACCCCAGGGACCATCTTCCACTGAATGATTAATTCCTCTATCACCCTATTCTGTGAGCCATCCCCATAGATGTTTTGACGCAAATCCAGGGACCATTATTCTCAAAGTTCATGGGTCTGGGGCTGGACTCAGCAGGGACTGCAACCAGAAACCAGCTAGAACACAGCAATTAGTCTACAGACACCTAGGGAAGCACAAGTTATCACACTGGGGACACCTACAGGGGCGAGGGTGAGAGGGGAGGAGGAGTAAAAAAATCACGTGGCAGTATTGTATCAAGTATTGCACATGGTCTTTTTATTCTCTGCAGCAAAAAATGATTCCTCCCTTGAGGCCCACAGCACTGAGTCTGCAAAGAACTCGCTACAGACACAAGTGTGATGATGAACAAGCAATCCTGGGGTAGTAGTTCTAGATGAATGTGCTCAGGGCAGAAATGTAACATGGATGTTGAGTCACAGGCTGGCTCCCAGGTTAAGTTCCGGTTACTGCTGGGTTAGGACAGGCAGGATTGTTTAAAGGTCTCAAGATTCAAACGTCCTTGTGGTGGAAGGAGAGCTCCTGGCTGGATGGGTGTGCCTGGGTCGGGGAGCTGGGGGAGATGCCTCCTGGTGGACCTGCCCTTCCCTCTCAGTTCTTCACATCTCCCAGGCGCAGCTGGGCAAAGGAGGTGGCCAGCTGCAGCGCCTCCTGCAGGCAGCCCACGTTCTTGCCCGTGGCCTGAGCAGATACATCTTTGCCACCGCCTTTGCCATCCATCAGGCCTGACACCTGCTGCACCCACTCGCTGGCCTTCAGGCCCCGGTTGGCTGCATTCTAGAAGACAGGAAGGCAGAGTGGGAGTCAGGACAGAGGACGGGATTAAGGCAGACAAGGAGAGGGCTGGAGCCAGATACCCAATCCTGTCCCGAGGGATGCCGCCAGGGNCTTCGCGCTAGCGCAAGCCCAGGGGGTGGGTCTTCTTCCTCTCACTTGTGAAGCTGTAATTGGTCCTGCACTAGTGACACAACCGTATACATGTTCCCCCACCACCTTGTCCGAGGTCCCTTTGGTACTGTGCCCTGGCTGGCACAGCTTGTGGAGTGCGTTTGGAACTCTCTCTCGCGCTAAGAACTGTGTGAGCTCTTTGTGTCCCTCACACTCCTCACCTGGCTTGCCTTTTTGCAGCCAGGGCCTCAGCACCCTTCCTGTTTCTCCTCTTCTTCACCCCCAGGCCTTGTGACTGGTGGTCTCTGCATCTTCTCTCAGCACAAACCTGCTTTTCTGCTCCCTCCAAGTCAGTAGGGCTGAGAATGATTCAGGGCCAGGCTGCTGTACCCAGGGGACTTGAAGTCAGCCAGAGAGGGCACAACTAAGTACTACACACTACAGCTCCCAAACCCAGCTGTCTTCAGGCTGGGGTAAATGGACAGAACCAGGTCAGAGTCTCCATCTTCACCATCCAAGTTAGGTCCTGAAACCTGCAATGACCTGGCAGTCAAGGGTATGGGAGGAGCAACTGATGTTCCCTAAAAACCTCCTATACCAAGGAAGGTCTCTGACCTCACATCCAACCTGTACATCAGGAGAGGAAAAAGACGTACGAGACTTATGAGAATGTTCTCCTGTAAAAAGCACCAAAAACGAAGCCTGTCTCTACTGCCAGCAACCCCAGGGACCATCTTCCACTGAATGATTAATTCCTCTATCACCCTATTCTGTGAGCCATCCCCATAGATGTTTTGACGCAAATCCAGGGACCATTATTCTCAAAGTTCATGGGTCTGGGGCTGGACTCAGCAGGGACTGCAACCAGAAACCAGCTAGAACACAGCAATTAGTCTACAGACACCTAGGGAAGCACAAGTTATCACACTGGGGACACCTACAGGGGCGAGGGTGAGAGGGGAGGAGGAGTAAAAAAATCACGTGGCAGTATTGTATCAAGTATTGCACATGGTCTTTTTATTCTCTGCAGCAAAAAATGATTCCTCCCTTGAGGCCCACAGCACTGAGTCTGCAAAGAACTCGCTACAGACACAAGTGTGATGATGAACAAGCAATCCTGGGGTAGTAGTTCTAGATGAATGTGCTCAGGGCAGAAATGTAACATGGATGTTGAGTCACAGGCTGGCTCCCAGGTTAAGTTCCGGTTACTGCTGGGTTAGGACAGGCAGGATTGTTTAAAGGTCTCAAGATTCAAACGTCCTTGTGGTGGAAGGAGAGCTCCTGGCTGGATGGGTGTGCCTGGGTCGGGGAGCTGGGGGAGATGCCTCCTGGTGGACCTGCCCTTCCCTCTCAGTTCTTCACATCTCCCAGGCGCAGCTGGGCAAAGGAGGTGGCCAGCTGCAGCGCCTCCTGCAGGCAGCCCACGTTCTTGCCCGTGGCCTGAGCAGATACATCTTTGCCACCGCCTTTGCCATCCATCAGGCCTGACACCTGCTGCACCCACTCGCTGGCCTTCAGGCCCCGGTTGGCTGCATTCTAGAAGACAGGAAGGCAGAGTGGGAGTCAGGACAGAGGACGGGATTAAGGCAGACAAGGAGAGGGCTGGAGCCAGATACCCAATCCTGTCCCGAGGGATGCCGCCAGGGCTGAGAGATCATACAGCTGGCACCACAGCCAGGGCGATGCATACGGAGCAGCAAAGCCAGCACGGTTAAACGCACTCACCAGTGGGGAGGGCCTGAGACGTGTACTAGGGAGGGGACAGGTGGGCAACAGAACAGCATAGAACAGCATCTGCAGCAGGCTGCATGCGCGCGCGCGCACACACACACACACACACACACACACACACACACACACGAGTCTTGGCAAACAATGAAGAAAAATCAGGCTCCCTGAGAAGAGCACATCACCTCCCACAAGCACAGGGCTGCCTGAGCAAGACTGCAGGGCGTTCTGACCTGGGGGACTTGACACAAGCACGTGATCCTGCCGGCCTCGTTATCCACTGTGAAGAGCATGGCAGACGTCTGGGGGGAGTGCATCTTAAAGAGCTTCAAGGCTTCGTTCAGGGCCTGTGGGGAGAAGCTGGCGTCAGGCCGTAGCACTGGGAAAGGGGGCCACGCTCTCCTCAAGTGCAGCGGGTTTGCAGGACTCAGTTCTTGGGGTGCCCACCCCTCCCCCTTCTAAGAGCAGCTGCTGGTCCTGAAGCCTGGATGGGGGCCCAGCACAGGGCCTTGCCCACCCGGGATCAGGCTGGCCATCCACCTCCAGGAGCCTAGCTCTCCCAGTGCCAGCTCCTGCCATGGCTCAGTCCAACTCAGTCCTGGAGGGTGGGCCCTCAAGCTGAGGGGAGCCCGCGGGCACGAGAACAGCAGAGGGCGCAGGGAAGCGCGGGGACCCTGCCCAGCGTGCCTTGGCCGAGGCACCACTCTCCACCTCCAGGATGACCAGGGGCTGGTTGGGGCTGCTGTCAATGAGCTGCTTCGTCTTCTCCAACACCTGCACGGAAGGAAGTCCAGAGAGATGCCTCAGGTCAGAGGCCCGCCCAGACCCCAAGACTGCAGCCTGCACAGCCTCTGCTGGGTGAATCCTCCTCCCGCCCGCACTGCTGAGACCCACCCGCTTCTGCACATCAGCTTTGCTAGCCCGGTCTAGGTCATCCATGACCTTCTTCAGGGACTTGAGATTCTCCCGGAATTCATCCTTCTGCCACTGAGGGATGATGGCAGTGGCCAGGGCCTGGAACCAGAACAGGAATACCACTGAGATCTGGACCATCAGGAGCTAGGATGTGAGCCCAGCCCATCCCACCCTTCTGGCTTTGAACACCAAAGTCCCCCAACCAGTGTCCAGAAGGAGAAAGTGAAAGTGTTAGTTGCTCAGTTGTGTCTGACTCTTCGCGACCTCATGGACTGTAGCCCACCAGGCTCCTCTGTCCAAGGGATTCCCCAGGCAAGAATACTGGAGTGGGTAGCCATACCCCTCTCCAGACGGTCTTCCCCACCCAGGGATTGAACCCAGGTCTCAAGAGAACACAAAATCATAAAATGCTCATAAAGTGACTTGAAACCAGGAGACCTGTAGAAAGTGGGCACCCACAGGACCTCTCCCAAAGCCCTCAACTCCAGTGCCCACTAGTGCTTGGAAGGGGCTCTCTTGCCATCAGCAACAGGGGCAGCAGGCAGGTTCCAGGGTCCACAGAGCCCCTTTGCCAGGCTGCCAGACATCAGCAGTCAGTCCCAACGCCCACGGCCCCGAGAACCACCTGTGGAGGGAGGCCGCCCTACCTCCCCAAGGTCCGCGATCTCTCTCTGCACGTCCTTGTTCGGCGCGGTCTGGGCCTTCACTTTGGCCTCCACAACACAGAGAGATTTCTTCAAGCTCTCTGCTTTCCTGAGGGCCTGTGAGGACAACCAGAGTTGTAAATTCTGGGTCAGGGAACCTTGAACTTCACAATTCTGCCGGTGAACTGTGGCAGGCTCTGACACAACACCCCCCCCCCACTCAGAACATCAGACCTTTCTCTTCCTTCAGGGAGCAGGTGTCTGCAGCCTCATGCCCCAGAAGGGAGCACCCTCCTCACACACCTGGCCAGTGGATCTGGGGCTCGGGGGTGACCAAGAACTCACGCGTCAGGAGCCCTTTGCACCCATGAAATGACCACTCCTCAACCCTCAGTATGTGTCAGGTGTGAGCTCCAGTCCCCACACCCAGAGCAATTGCCCCCCTACTCCAAGCGTCTCAAACTAGGTACATGCCCCCAGGGAGAGGCGGCGAACTGCTGGGGGCACGCGGAACACAGGAAAACACGGCCTCCCTCCTGGACATGAACGCGTGACAGCAGAGCTTACCTGCATTGTAACACATTAAGATAGCTAGAAAGTCTCACGTGACGGTGGCTTTCTCCTCCCAGTCACGAGTAACTGGAGGATGTTTGGAGGGCGTGCTGGACCTCTGAGTCTGACCACAGTGGCCGTGTGACCAGCTGCCCTGTGGATTCACAGCCTGGGCCCACAGACCAGCCTCATCCGCTCACCTTCTGGGCTTCAGCCCCTGTAACNTCCCAAAGCCCTCAACTCCAGTGCCCACTAGTGCTTGGAAGGGGCTCTCTTGCCATCAGCAACAGGGGCAGCAGGCAGGTTCCAGGGTCCACAGAGCCCCTTTGCCAGGCTGCCAGACATCAGCAGTCAGTCCCAACGCCCACGGCCCCGAGAACCACCTGTGGAGGGAGGCCGCCCTACCTCCCCAAGGTCCGCGATCTCTCTCTGCACGTCCTTGTTCGGCGCGGTCTGGGCCTTCACTTTGGCCTCCACAACACAGAGAGATTT
The DNA here is from genome assembly GCA_006410735.1 of Raphicerus campestris. Taxonomy (NCBI): domain Eukaryota; kingdom Metazoa; phylum Chordata; class Mammalia; order Artiodactyla; family Bovidae; genus Raphicerus; species Raphicerus campestris. The sequence continues at coordinate 560,547 of SJYW01006372.1, read as the reverse complement.
CTTCAAGCTCTCTGCTTTCCTGAGGGCCTGTGAGGACAACCAGAGTTGTAAATTCTGGGTCAGGGAACCTTGAACTTCACAATTCTGCCGGTGAACTGTGGCAGGCTCTGACACAACACCCCCCCCCCACTCAGAACATCAGACCTTTCTCTTCCTTCAGGGAGCAGGTGTCTGCAGCCTCATGCCCCAGAAGGGAGCACCCTCCTCACACACCTGGCCAGTGGATCTGGGGCTCGGGGGTGACCAAGAACTCACGCGTCAGGAGCCCTTTGCACCCATGAAATGACCACTCCTCAACCCTCAGTATGTGTCAGGTGTGAGCTCCAGTCCCCACACCCAGAGCAATTGCCCCCCTACTCCAAGCGTCTCAAACTAGGTACATGCCCCCAGGGAGAGGCGGCGAACTGCTGGGGGCACGCGGAACACAGGAAAACACGGCCTCCCTCCTGGACATGAACGCGTGACAGCAGAGCTTACCTGCATTGTAACACATTAAGATAGCTAGAAAGTCTCACGTGACGGTGGCTTTCTCCTCCCAGTCACGAGTAACTGGAGGATGTTTGGAGGGCGTGCTGGACCTCTGAGTCTGACCACAGTGGCCGTGTGACCAGCTGCCCTGTGGATTCACAGCCTGGGCCCACAGACCAGCCTCATCCGCTCACCTTCTGGGCTTCAGCCCCTGTAACAGCAACTATCCTCCGGATGCCCTTGGCAATAGCTTCTTCACTCACAATCACGAACACTCCTGCGTGACTTGAATTCTGCAGGTGTCTGCATGGCAGAAAGCAAAGTTCATGGTCCTCCCCGCACCTGGGAGCCCTTGGCTGGGAGCAGGAGCCCTAGGAGGTGGCGGCTCCCGGAGAAGCTTCCTCGGGGAACAGGGGAAAAGGCCCTTCATGTCTAGTCGGGGTACACCTCTGGCCAGGAAGGGGAAGNCCTGAGGGCCTGTGAGGACAACCAGAGTTGTAAATTCTGGGTCAGGGAACCTTGAACTTCACAATTCTGCCGGTGAACTGTGGCAGGCTCTGACACACCCCCCCCCCCCACTCAGAACATCAGACCTTTCTCTTCCTTCAGGGAGCAGGTGTCTGCAGCCTCATGCCCCAGAAGGGAGCACCCTCCTCACACACCTGGCCAGTGGATCTGGGGCTCGGGGGTGACCAAGAACTCACGCGTCAGGAGCCCTTTGCACCCATGAAATGACCACTCCTCAACCCTCAGTATGTGTCAGGTGTGAGCTCCAGTCCCCACACCCAGAGCAATTGCCCCCCTACTCCAAGCGTCTCAAACTAGGTACATGCCCCCAGGGAGAGGCGGCGAACTGCTGGGGGCACGCGGAACACAGGAAAACACGGCCTCCCTCCTGGACATGAACGCGTGACAGCAGAGCTTACCTGCATTGTAACACATTAAGATAGCTAGAAAGTCTCACGTGACGGTGGCTTTCTCCTCCCAGTCACGAGTAACTGGAGGATGTTTGGAGGGCGTGCTGGACCTCTGAGTCTGACCACAGTGGCCGTGTGACCAGCTGCCCTGTGGATTCACAGCCTGGGCCCACAGACCAGCCTCATCCGCTCACCTTCTGGGCTTCAGCCCCTGTAACAGCAACTATCCTCCGGATGCCCTTGGCAATAGCTTCTTCACTCACAATCACGAACACTCCTGCGTGACTTGAATTCTGCAGGTGTCTGCATGGCAGAAAGCAAAGTTCATGGTCCTCCCCGCACCTGGGAGCCCTTGGCTGGGAGCAGGAGCCCTAGGAGGTGGCGGCTCCCGGAGAAGCTTCCTCGGGGAACAGGGGAAAAGGCCCTTCATGTCTAGTCGGGGTACACCTCTGGCCAGGAAGGGGAAGGCAGTCAGAGGAGGCCTGGCTGGAGCTGACACCGAGCAAGGAACCACTTCTCTGAGCCTTAGTTTTCTCATACATTAGATGCGGAAAATTCTCCCTCACAGGACAGTTATCTTCTGTCCCTTCTTAGAGTGCCACTGGATTACCTTTAAAATATTACCACAACCCCTTCAAAAACCGTGCTGCTCAGAGAGCCTCACCTCAAATGCTCATTTACTGTGTCATCCACAAGGACCCTGACCCAACCCCCACCTGCCATCTACCTGCCAGAGACTCACAGGAGGCCCTGGATGGGCCCACTGTGGCCTTAAGAATGTTCTTTTCCCCATGATTCCTTTGGAAACAGGAATTTCCCAGGCCACCAGACTGTTCCAGAAAGACCTCAAGGGATACGGAGATCTTCAAATTGGCAGAAACAACTGACTGCCCACAGCCAAACGGAGTCAGGTCTACTGTGCGGCCTAACATAGGGGCTCTGAGACAATGGGGTTATTAGTTCCCCAGATGTGCCTTCAGCTGACAAAGGGAACTATATGAGGCCCTGGGAATGGAAAGAAGCTAAGACCAGGTCAGAAACGCCATGGCCCTGCTGAATCATGAATTCGCAGGCTTCTCTTGTCATCTGTCCAGGGAACCAGAGCAAACAGTCGTGAGGTAAGGGTTAAGGTGACATTTTCACTTTCTCCTCCTAAGAAGAGCATTTCACCACACACTCAGTAAAGTCAATGTCAGATACCGAGGGGTATGATGGGAGCACAAAGATGCTGGCTTCTGGGAGAGCTGCTTGGCACCTGCATTTCTGAGGACTCTTCTTCAACCTCAGACAAACGAGAGCTGGTCTGGCCCATTACCCACATCCTCCGAGAGTAACCCAAATTAGTAAGAGGCAGGTCCACCACTGCCCTCGAGGTACTCACGTTCCCCCACAGAACTCAACAGAAGTGAGCGAGCCAGCAGGACCGGAGGGGTCATCCAGCAGCTCAGACACTGGGACCCCAATGGAGACGACTCGCACAGGGTCAGGGTAGGTCTCATCAAACACAGCCCGCAGGCCCTGGATGGCTTTAGCTGCTGCCAGAGAACAATCCTCAGTATAGACCGGCTGCCAAGGAAAAAGGACAGGAAAAACAGCTGGGAAAAGATCTTCTCTGGGGGTGCAGTATGAAGCAGGGAGACTGCGGTCTTACAGGCAGGGCTCTGGTTTCTGATCCTGGCTGTGCTAATCATGTCCCAGAATAAAGGCCCATATGTAAAGTCAAGGAGCTCAAAATAGGAATTTCCAACCATTTTGTTAAACCATGCATCAAATGTGAAATGGATATGCTGCTATACATAAACCAGACATAACTAGAAGGGCTCTGGTTATCCTGAGGAGGAGGTGGAGCAGAGACCCCCTCACTGAACACTAGCAGTCTCCTACCCAGTGCAGCTGAGAACCACTGCGATAAGCACGTGTGTTCACAGAGGGAGAGCATTTGGACGGCAGCGGCTCCGTAAATGGTGCAAGAGGGAGAGAGGTTCATGACTCAGTTCACGTGTAATCCAACCTACCTTGGCTGCCTCAATCATCTCATTTGCGATCTCCTCAGCCTTCTTGATCTGCTGGGTGGACATGGCTCCCTTGGCAGTGAAGTCAAAGCGAAGGCGGTCAGGCGCAACTAGGGAGCCTCTCTGGTCAGCCTCCCCTAGCACAGAGCGCAGGGCGAAGTTCAGGATGTGAGTAGCCGTGTGGTTGCTCATGACAGGCCTTCGTCGGGGCTGCACGGGGGAGAGCAGGCTGGTGGAGAGGTCGGTGGTGGACTGCTGGTCGGTCCCCAACACCCACTCTCCCCTTCTTCCCGAGTCCTAAAGGCTTTAGCTGGACATACGGCTGTGCAGAAGAAAGCCTACAGCGTCCCTCACAGCTAACTGTGGCCAGGAGAGTCAATTCCAGTCAGTGAGAAGGGACACATTCCCCCTCAAGGGAAGGAACACAACCCCACCCCCCCTCCTCCCACCATCTACAACAGGAGGTTGCAAGTTACTGCCTGTGGGCCAAACCCATCCTGCGGTCCGTTTCTATAGCTAGGTTTACCAGAACACAGCCCACCTGTGTGTTTACACACTGTCTACAGTGCTTTTGTGCCACAACAGCAGTTGTGATGGAGACTGTATGCTTCAGAAAACCAAAAATATTTACTATCTGGCACTTTACAAGAACTTCCCAGGTGGCTCGGCAGTAAAGAATCCACCTGCCAATGCAGGGGATGCAGGAAACCCATGGGTTCAATCCCTGGGTCGGGAAGATCCCCTAGAGGAGGAAATGGCACCCCACTCCAGTATTCTTGCCTGGAAAATCTCCGTGGACAGAGGAGTCTGGCGGGCTAGTCTGTGGGGCATGGGGTCACAAAAAATCAGACATGACTGAGCAACTGAGTATGCACGCATGCGTGCGGGCAACACACCGAAAAAGCGCACCAACCCCTGGTCTAGAGAATGGCGCTGACGGCAAGCTTTCTGGAACATGAAATCAAGAGCAGCACCCCAGGAATGGGGGAAGAACAACAAAGAGCAAGGCCCTCTGACTTTGTGAGGAGGGTCTCTGCATCAGTGTGGACTTTCAGGTGAAAGCACATTTCCACTGTTTTATGCTACTATTATTTTGGAGCTCCGGCACATGCATTAGAAACTGTTTCTTAATATGGGATCCTTGGCTCCTGAAGTATTTGAGGTAAAGCTGGAGAAAGGCAGTCCATGAAAACAAAGCTACAAGATCTCCACTGCAATCACGGGGTCTTACTTGGGACGTTAAGATTTAAATTTCAGTTATAGCCCTCATAAAATTTACTCCTGTACCTTACTTGTAATTACCTATATAATTTCACTTAGAAGGGATAATAATGATGGACCAATTTAAAGCCAGAGGAAGAGGTGAATTCTTTTCACAACGTATCAAATCACCATGACGTACACTTTAAATATCTTATAATTCTACATGCCAGTTATGCCTCCATAAAGCTGACTTCTTTTTTAAAAGGGGGAGGGAGAGGTTCAGTAATCCTATCCAGTGCTGACCAGCATAAGGCAACTCACCTCATCAATAAACAGCCGGACCTGGTCCCCCACTTTCAGGCTGCCGTAGGGTGTTCCTATGTGCAGCACATACCCTCCTCGGACCTGAGTGTTCTTCACTGTGAACTCAGTTTTCTAAGAGTCAAGGAGGAGACCAATAAACAGCTAACTAAATAAATCCAAGTGTGTGTGTGTGTGTGTACACACGTATGGGTATGTATACATGCAAATGCAGATAAACATATATATGAACTCTCTTTGCATGTTATACACATAACATTAATTATGATATATATGTACGTATATACATTAATATATATACAAGCCACCATACACCTGTTAGATTATTATATACACACAGCACTTTAAATATGTAATAGATATGTATGTGTACACACTCCATTAGGGAGCATCTTAGAGAATTAAAGCCAGGGTAAGGAAACAAGTCCACGCGTCTGGGAACTTGTCCAAAACCAGAGAGCCTGCAGTGGCAGAGCAACGGGCCGCATCTTGGATGAGGATCCCGTCCCGTTCCCCACCCTACCCTGTCAGAGCTGGCTCTCCTTACTTGAGGATCCCGTCCCGTTCCCCATCCTCCCCTGTCAGAGCTGGCTCTCCTTATTTGAGGATCCCATCCCGTTCCCCACCCTCCCCCGTCAGAGCTGGCTCTCCTTATTTCTGAAGGGAGCCTGGAGGACCCGAGGATCACTAAGCCGCCTGGCTGCAAGGATCCTGCTGTGAGGGGAGCTGACGGTGATGAAGCCACACAGTGTAAGCAGCAGCGCCCATGGCTTCAGAAACACTGGCCATAGGACAGTCCAAAGAGCGGTGGTGTCTGCCCCTCAGGGCTGGGGGCACCCAGCCGTCAGAGTGGCTGTTGGGGTGCAAGCTGTGGTCAGCCGCCCGCCCCCAGCTAGTGAGGAGGAACTGCTGGCTCACGTCTTCACTGCTGTCGTCGACCTTCACCAGGTACCCTTCGTCGTAGATCTGGCCCCCCTGCTCGGCGTAGAAACAGGTCTTGTCCAGCACCACTCCACACTCCTGGCCCGTGGACACTTCTTCCACGAACATCTTGTCCCGGCGCAGAGCCATCACTGTAGCCACTGCACTCTTAAACACTGTGCACATGGGGAAAAACACAGAAGATGATTTCACTCTCACGTTCTCAGCTGGATTGTGCTGGATTCTATTTCTCAAACTCTCCTGAGGTCCTAACTGCCTACTGTTCTGTTGGAAGCTAGCCTATTAGANTTTCCCAGTATCATCTTTCAGGATTTGAAATAGCTCAACTGGAATTCCATCACCTCCACTAGCTTTGTTCGTAGTGATGCTTTCTAAGGGCCAGTTGACTTCACATTCCAGGATGTCTGGCTCTAGGTGAGTGATCACACCATTGTGATTATCTTGGTCTTGAAGATCTTTTTTGTACACAATACTCAGGGATGACCAACTGACCTGGTTTGCTTGGGACCAAGGGTTTCCCAGGATGTGAGGAAACATTGGGACAATTCTGGGAAAATAGGAGTTACTGAACAGAAAGCTGATAAGCAGCTTTTGAACTTGATAAGCAGGAATTTAACAGTAGTAATAAATTCCCTTTCCAAGGTCAATTCATAAAGAACATATTCATTTTGTGGGCTTCCTTGGATAAATTTAGGAATCCTTGCTGGAGTGAAAAAAGAAAAAATAGGACTTCCCTGGTACTCCAGTGGTTATGACTCCACCCTTCCAATGCAGGGGGCCCGGGTTCAATCCCTGGTCAAGGAACCAGATTCCCATGCCACAACTAAGAATTCATATGCTGCAGCTAAAGACTGCAACTAAAGACCCAAAGTGCTGCAACTAAGATTCAACACTGACATATAAACAAATATTTAAAAAAAAAAAGGAGAAGAAAGCAAAAACATGTAGTGCCTATATATTTGAACAGTCTTAACTTCAGAACACTACTGTTCTGATGCAAAATTTAACACCCATTATGAATTCTATCAGTCATTATCATTTTCCTTGTTTCCTAACAAGAGGTTATTAATATAATTAGTGAAAACTGGGTATAAGGTACAAGAGATCTCAAGTTAAATTTATTTTGTTACAACATCCTATGAATCTCTAATTATTCCAAAATAAAAGAGACAGAAACTTAATCACAAAGGGCCTCTCAGTATAAAATTACCCAACATGACCACAGAGCGCTACAGGTGCGGCTACCATGGATATTTTGGGTTCCCAATCTTGAGACACATTGCTTGAAAACCACCCCAGATGAGCAAATGAACATACCATAGGTCCCACTGGAGTCCGAATGGTAACTGTACTTTGGGGAATCATCCGTTGCCTCCAGACCCTTTTCCCGGAGCTCTTCAATTGCATAAATGTCCAGCATAATGAGGTCCTCCCCACCAGCTCCTTTGCCCTGTGATTTCAGCTGCCAGCAAGAGAAATAAGCACAAATTACGTTAATGTCAGAGAAAAAGAACTCTGAAGGACTCGACATTGCTAAACCATGCCCCATGTAAAGCTCTGAAACAGAGTTTTTCTGATCTCAGCACCATGACATTTGGAGCCGGGAACTCTTGCTCTGGGAGGCTGTCCACTGAAGGAGGCTGAGCAGCATGCCTGGCCTCGACCCACTATGTGGCAGCAGCTCTTGCCCCCCAAGCTGAGAAACCCAAGAAATGTCTTTAGACATTACTGCCAAACCGCCCCCACTTGAGACTCACTGGTCTTGGGAAAAACAGAAATTTCAAAAACTTTAATGGGAGGAAACTTGTGCTTTGCAGCCAAGTCCTGCCTTGCTTGGCGCCGAGTTTCCTATTCACACCATAAACACTTTACCTGGGCCAGTTTCCTCTCCTCGTCAAAGCCATCCATGTCTACCACCAGCCCCTTCTCTTCAGCAATCAGTGCAGTGAGATCCACGGGGAACCCGTAAGTGTCATAGAGGAGCCAAGCGGTATCCCCTGCACAGCACCAAGGAGGCAAGTAAGAGTGACAGGGATGAAGGAGGAGGTTCAGGGGGGCACATGTATGCTTACGGCTGATGCATGGCAGAAAACAACACGGTACGGTAGAACAACTGTCCTCCCATTAAAAATAAATAAATTTTAAAAGATTAAAAAATGATAGAAACAGCCTCCCTCTCTTCCACTGCAAGCCCTTCCCAGGAGGAAGCTGGCAATGACAGGAGGAATTAAAGAGCCATGCAAGTCAGTTTTGGTTCTGTATCAGAAAATCCATCAAATCTTTTGCAATCAATCTGGGAGAAGCACAAAGGGTCCCTGGAAAAGCTCTGTTTCCTAATCTGAACACAAGTGAAAAATAAACTTGTAAAACATTATATAGTATTTGTTCCCATTTTTACTTGTGAGCACACACATCCCTATATACATCTGTATGCAAATTGAGAAAAGTCCTGACTGGTTAGTTATATGCAAAATTCCAAAGAATTGTGACTTCTGTAAAATGAGTCGAAGAGGATTTTCACTTTTTACCTCTATACTATTTGAATACTTTGCCACAATAATACATTACTTTAAAAATCTTATTATTAAACCCCATTTCACACCAAAGCGGTCTAACCAGGCTATGCTCAGCCTTTGGAGACACAAGAGTCTACAGTCAAGTTTGTGAGAAAGGGCTTGCCTCTTCCAGGAAGATGAACTAGCCTGAGGAAGAAAGGAACAAATCAGTTCTTACCAGGAATGGTTTTGCTGTCTCCCAGGCTCTGAATTTTCCTGTCCAGGATACGACGCCCTCTGCTGAGAGTCTTGAGAAACTGCACTTCTTCTTCATTAATGATATCCTTCACCATATCTGGGTCCTTCTTCAGCTCTGGAAACGCATCTCCCTGGCAAATGGGAAACACAGATTTGAGGCTAATAAAGACAAGGATTATACCACGACTCTTCTAAAAATTCTCATTAACAGTGTGACATCGCCTACCCTACCCCAATTAAGGTATGCACTTTGGTACAGAATGGGTGAGCAGGAAATACACCTACCAGAGACTGGACGACAACGTCTACTAACGTAGCAAAGAAACCCCTGCTGGCGTTGAGTTTCTCATGAGAGTATCGAACAGCCCGGCGGAGAATCCGTCTCAACACATACCTGTAAGAGGCAGAACCCAGGACCCTGCTAGACAGCATTCCCAGTCAAGCATTTTGTAGAGGGCCTTTGGAATTCTACCAAAAGGCCTACTCTTTGAGAGACTCTCCTAAGGCTTTTTTTGCATTCCCCCAAGGTCATGAACATTAATTCCAGCATAAAACTAATGTTTTGTGGATGTTACTACATATCCACAAATACACATCAAGGGTAACCTTGGTTTATCTTCCAGCCTTGTTCTGCTGAACCAGAGATGGAGGCAGGAAGTACAGACCAGATGACCGAATGATGCCCACAACACCAGTCCTGCCTGTCAATAATCAAGATGCCTCGTGTTAATTAGTATCTACCCTGCCCCTGTCAAAATCTTATCAGGCAACCTTAAATACAATCCTTATCATCTTGTACTTGGCAGTAAAGATTTAATATAATGAACTCTGCTCAAAGTGAGCTGAAACTCCCTCTATTCCTAAAAAAGGAAAAAAAAGGAATCCCTCCAACTACCTAGATGACAGATAAAGCAATAAAGAAGTGCGGCTTTAAGCTCCACAGAGCCAAAAACTCAGTGTCAGTTCTAACGCTGCGGCACGTGTAACACACTTACCCCCGCCCCGTATTGTCAGGTCGGCCGCCATCGGACAGGGCCACAGTGATGGTCCGAGCGTGGTCAGCCAGCACTCGGTAGGCCATGTCAATCCCGTCAGCATCCTCCGCACCCACTTTCCCAGTGTACGGCCGAGCACCTGTGCCCTGCAGATGAAAACCAGGAGGCAGCTCACTGGGAAGCGGCCCTTCTGGTGCTGCCTTACCCTAGGAGGTTCCAGAGGACTTGGGGGCAGGGGGCGGATAAGAACAAAGGGTGAGCATCTCGCCAGATCCTGTAATCCCAAGAAAGGCGACAGGGCAAGAGTGAAGAGCCTCTAACCAGGGCCCCACACTCAATAAATCACAATGCCTTCTGCTTCTTCAGAACACTGTTATTAATATTAACAATAAAGCTGGCAGATGGTCACAGGTACCCTCACATGGCAAAGCATACAATTGTTTTATTTTTGATAGAACTAACAGCCAGCCTGGAAACCTCCACAGAAGTCTGCAGTAGGACCGGTACCTTCTGGATGGCTTCAAAATAAGGGACGAAAAGGTCAGTGTCATAGTTGGACATCTTATTCTGCAGCACGGACACCAGTCGCTCCAGGCCCATCCCTGTGTCAATGCTTTTCTTGGGAAGAGGTTTCAGAATGCCATCGGTTTCCCTGCAAGATCCAGAAAGAGGAAGTTGAAACACGGACTCCAGCTGCCACCTCTGCCTGCTGGGTAAAACTCACTTAGCTGTTTGTAGGCTGTGATTGCCACTGGCTTCTGCCTATTTTGGTGGGAAGAAGGGAGTGCAGAGGAAAAGGGAAGAAATAATCTGGGATCCATTACAGAGTGAGGCAAGCTTCAAGGAAATGAGCTTTAGAACAGCAGTTCAAGTTATAGCAAATTATGCCTTTAGCACTGGCCCACTGGCCCCAAAGACAGAATGAGAAGACAACCATGTGCTCTGAGTTCCTCTTGCTCTACTCAGCTTGAGGAAAGCTGCTGCTTTTAATAGGAACAGTTCAGGACCCCGAGGCGACCTGTTATACTGGATGAACACAAGGTTCCAGATCTCCAGCACGTTGGGGTCATCCTGGTTGACAAGGCGTGCTGCATCCCGACCACCAATGCGGTCATAGTGGATCTCACTGCAGGGACCACATGGGCCCGTGTCACCCATCTCCCAGAAGTTATCCTTCATGTTGCCGGGGAGGATTCTGCTGTCATCCAGCCTGCACAAAGTGGGAAGAAAGGCCCAGTTACAGCCAGTGACAGGATTCTGCACAGACTTGCATCCCTGAGAAAAGGAGATCCTTATGCATTTCTAGAAAGAGAGCTCACTCTTTGGCGATTACGAATGCCAAGCCTGTATCAAACAGTGCTAAAGAAGCACAATGTGATTAAAGAGTCAATACAACAGAATATAAAATACACATGTTATGATCACAACTAAGTGAAAATATGCAAATATCTAGATAAAGGTGAGAAAGACACACATAAAAGTGAAAATGTTTATGCTGAATATGCACAGAATTAAACAAATTTCTTTGCAAATGTTCCTTCATTTTCATAAACGAGGACAATTATGACAGTGTTTTTTTAAAAGCTGCATATCATTTAAAGTCACCTCCCTATGCCTCTTCACGTTGGCTTTCAACAACAGAATGATCAAGTAAACCTACTAAGAAAACAATGGATGCAGCAAAAGATAATTACTCCCAGGCAGCTCCACCTCCTAATTCACACCCTAAAATAGGAAATGGCTGCTGCTGCTAAGTCACTTCAGTCGTGTCCAACTCTGTGTGACCCCACAGACGGCAGCCCACCAGGCTCCCCCGTCCCGGGGATTCTCCAGGCAAGAACACTGGAGTGGGTTGTCATTTCTTTCTTCAATGCTTGAAA
>SJYW01006372.1:538227-548345 GCA_006410735.1 Raphicerus campestris | reverse complement strand
TCATGAGAGTATCGAACAGCCCGGCGGAGAATCCGTCTCAACACATACCTGTAAGAGGCAGAACCCAGGACCCTGCTAGACAGCATTCCCAGTCAAGCATTTTGTAGAGGGCCTTTGGAATTCTACCAAAAGGCCTACTCTTTGAGAGACTCTCCTAAGGCTTTTTTTGCATTCCCCCAAGGTCATGAACATTAATTCCAGCATAAAACTAATGTTTTGTGGATGTTACTACATATCCACAAATACACATCAAGGGTAACCTTGGTTTATCTTCCAGCCTTGTTCTGCTGAACCAGAGATGGAGGCAGGAAGTACAGACCAGATGACCGAATGATGCCCACAACACCAGTCCTGCCTGTCAATAATCAAGATGCCTCGTGTTAATTAGTATCTACCCTGCCCCTGTCAAAATCTTATCAGGCAACCTTAAATACAATCCTTATCATCTTGTACTTGGCAGTAAAGATTTAATATAATGAACTCTGCTCAAAGTGAGCTGAAACTCCCTCTATTCCTAAAAAAGGAAAAAAAAGGAATCCCTCCAACTACCTAGATGACAGATAAAGCAATAAAGAAGTGCGGCTTTAAGCTCCACAGAGCCAAAAACTCAGTGTCAGTTCTAACGCTGCGGCACGTGTAACACACTTACCCCCGCCCCGTATTGTCAGGTCGGCCGCCATCGGACAGGGCCACAGTGATGGTCCGAGCGTGGTCAGCCAGCACTCGGTAGGCCATGTCAATCCCGTCAGCATCCTCCGCACCCACTTTCCCAGTGTACGGCCGAGCACCTGTGCCCTGCAGATGAAAACCAGGAGGCAGCTCACTGGGAAGCGGCCCTTCTGGTGCTGCCTTACCCTAGGAGGTTCCAGAGGACTTGGGGGCAGGGGGCGGATAAGAACAAAGGGTGAGCATCTCGCCAGATCCTGTAATCCCAAGAAAGGCGACAGGGCAAGAGTGAAGAGCCTCTAACCAGGGCCCCACACTCAATAAATCACAATGCCTTCTGCTTCTTCAGAACACTGTTATTAATATTAACAATAAAGCTGGCAGATGGTCACAGGTACCCTCACATGGCAAAGCATACAATTGTTTTATTTTTGATAGAACTAACAGCCAGCCTGGAAACCTCCACAGAAGTCTGCAGTAGGACCGGTACCTTCTGGATGGCTTCAAAATAAGGGACGAAAAGGTCAGTGTCATAGTTGGACATCTTATTCTGCAGCACGGACACCAGTCGCTCCAGGCCCATCCCTGTGTCAATGCTTTTCTTGGGAAGAGGTTTCAGAATGCCATCGGTTTCCCTGCAAGATCCAGAAAGAGGAAGTTGAAACACGGACTCCAGCTGCCACCTCTGCCTGCTGGGTAAAACTCACTTAGCTGTTTGTAGGCTGTGATTGCCACTGGCTTCTGCCTATTTTGGTGGGAAGAAGGGAGTGCAGAGGAAAAGGGAAGAAATAATCTGGGATCCATTACAGAGTGAGGCAAGCTTCAAGGAAATGAGCTTTAGAACAGCAGTTCAAGTTATAGCAAATTATGCCTTTAGCACTGGCCCACTGGCCCCAAAGACAGAATGAGAAGACAACCATGTGCTCTGAGTTCCTCTTGCTCTACTCAGCTTGAGGAAAGCTGCTGCTTTTAATAGGAACAGTTCAGGACCCCGAGGCGACCTGTTATACTGGATGAACACAAGGTTCCAGATCTCCAGCACGTTGGGGTCATCCTGGTTGACAAGGCGTGCTGCATCCCGACCACCAATGCGGTCATAGTGGATCTCACTGCAGGGACCACATGGGCCCGTGTCACCCATCTCCCAGAAGTTATCCTTCATGTTGCCGGGGAGGATTCTGCTGTCATCCAGCCTGCACAAAGTGGGAAGAAAGGCCCAGTTACAGCCAGTGACAGGATTCTGCACAGACTTGCATCCCTGAGAAAAGGAGATCCTTATGCATTTCTAGAAAGAGAGCTCACTCTTTGGCGATTACGAATGCCAAGCCTGTATCAAACAGTGCTAAAGAAGCACAATGTGATTAAAGAGTCAATACAACAGAATATAAAATACACATGTTATGATCACAACTAAGTGAAAATATGCAAATATCTAGATAAAGGTGAGAAAGACACACATAAAAGTGAAAATGTTTATGCTGAATATGCACAGAATTAAACAAATTTCTTTGCAAATGTTCCTTCATTTTCATAAACGAGGACAATTATGACAGTGTTTTTTTAAAAGCTGCATATCATTTAAAGTCACCTCCCTATGCCTCTTCACGTTGGCTTTCAACAACAGAATGATCAAGTAAACCTACTAAGAAAACAATGGATGCAGCAAAAGATAATTACTCCCAGGCAGCTCCACCTCCCAATTCACACCCTAAAATAGGAAATGGCTGCTGCTGCTAAGTCACTTCAGTCGTGTCCAACTCTGTGTGACCCCACAGACGGCAGCCCACCAGGCTCCCCCGTCCCGGGGATTCTCCAGGCAAGAACACTGGAGTGGGTTGTCATTTCTTTCTTCAATGCTTGAAAGTGAAAAGTGAAAGGGAAGTCGCTCAGTCATGTCCACCTCCTTGCGACCCCATGGACCGCAGCCTACCAGGCTCCTCTGTCCATGGGATTTTCCAGGCAAGAGTACTGGAGTGGTAGGAATCCACTTCTCGGTAGGAAATGGCAATGCACTCCAAGTCCTAAGACCCCACTCTGGCACTGAGAGTAGGAATCATTTTATTTTTTCATAATCATACTCACAACATGCAAGCTGCATTCTTACCCCAAGTTTTGCCAGATCTGTTTGCACTCCAGGTCTGGTTCTAAGCCAGCTGCTTCGTCCCCACCAAAGTAAGTAACGTAGAGTCTTTCAACTGGAATGCCAAACTCTTGGGTAAGAAGTTCTAAAGCCATCTTACATGCCAATTCCTACAACAAGATCAAAAAGATCTGGAATGTGACCAAACCAAAATCTATTTAGTGTGAATAGAAGAGGGCCAAAGCAGTGTCTTCACCATAAATAGTCAAACTCAGGATCAATTTATACAAGAAATCCAAATGTAAACTGAAATCATCAAATTACAGGCACTGCTTTCAGGAAGTCTTGGAATTAAGAAATGTCCTTCACTTCTGAATCTCAAAATGCCAACAGATCTCCTCTTTGAACTTACCTTAAAGTAATCTCCAAAGGACCAGGAGCCCAGCATCTCAAAAAAGGTGTGATGATAGACATCCTTGCCTACGTCGTCCAGGTCATTGTGTTTGCCGCCAGCCCGGATGCATTTCTGAGTGTTGGCAGCTCTGCTCAGCTTTGCCATGGGGTGAGATGGGTCAATAGTATTCAGAAAGATGGGTTTAAACTAAAAGAGAAAAGGAACATTTCAACTTTTAAAGAGCTGCAGATTATATCAGGTGGTTGTATGCTGGCAGGAAGAGACCACACATTAAACTGTCCACATCCAGAGATGATCAGCCTGCCAAACTGAAACTTACCAGAGGCAGGTGGCCCTGTGGGCTGCGGCAGAGGCAGCCTGTCTTGCAGCAGCAACCCCTGGCCCTAGTTCTCTAACGATTCCCATCAATGCCAGTAACACCAATTGGGAGACAGAAAGCCCTGCCAGATCTAGGATAACGGTCAAGGTTGATGCAGTGAAACCAGTGCTTCCTCTTAAGTCTCTGACAAGTCAAGTCATACCATCTTTCTAGAAGAATTTATTCCAAACTTGATGTGCTGGCCTGGTAGTAAAGGTGATAAGGGAAAAAAAATTTTTGAGATCTTTTAAAGGAGTAGAATCAGCACAACTAGGTCATACTAGCTCCATAATCACACCTGGCTGATATGTGATTAGCTACAGAATTACCATCATTGCAGAAAGTTCTACTGGATAGTCCTGCACTAGACTACAAACTCCTTAAAGGAAAAACTATCTTACTTAGCTCTGTATAACCAGCACCTGGATAGAACAAGCAGATGCCTAACAAATACTAACTCAAAATGTGCAAACAATCAAGCCAAAAAAAAAAAAAAAAAGGTATTTCTGATTAAGAGGCAGTAGAACAGGTAAGGGGATTCCATGGTGGCTCAATGGTAAAGAATCTGCCTGCCAATGCAGAAGACCCAGGTTCAGTCCCTGGAGAAGGAAATGGCAACCCCCTCCAGTATGCTTTCCTGGTAAATCCCACTGACAGAGGAGCCTGGCAGGTTACAGTCTATGGGATCTCAAATAGTGGGAGATGACTTAGCAACTAAACAACAGAGCACATAAGTTAAACAAATGACTCTGAGTTCCAATCCAAGCTCCAGCATTTACCAGTCTCACGAGCCTAGGCAGTTTTACCCGAGCCTTCAGTGCCTCAGTGGGATGGTATGGAGTGAGCATCAAATGTGTTAAGTGTATGTAAGACACAGAACAGTGCCTGGTGTATAGGAGGTGCTACATGCAGTCGACTAGTTATGGTTACTCAGGGAATGTTTATCAACCTTGGACTTTGTGGTCTTTCTGCCAAGTACAGTCAGTTCATGTGGGAGAAGACAAAGCCTAGGTATGCCTAAGTAGCACAGAACTGTTTCAGTGTTCCAGAAAACCCACCACCTTGAAAGAATCTACCTAAAATTAGCACCCTCAATTCCAGGTGTATGCATGGGATTCACACACATAATGGAAAACATTTTTATAATTTCGTAGTTCAAGTTACACAAGGTGGAAAATGTTTCCATTGCTGCCACTTTTCAAAGCCAGAGAAGAGACCTGGGACAAAAGAAAATGTCAGCTTATCCCAGAAAGGGTCATCGTAATGGCTGGTGGGCCCATCGAGCTAAGCAGGGCACCCAGAGAACCTCCAAAGGAAAGCCCTGAGGGCACCATCTAACCTGAAGCCACTTCCAACTAATTAAACAGTTTTTCATGTCACAGGCATATTGAAGCACCTTTATCAACTTGTGATGCTCCCACTATTTCAAGAGAAAACTCTTGTCTCCTAAAATAAAACTTTCAAATATCTTTTATAGATCAATTGCCCCACTAAATTTCTTTAGCAGTAGATCCAAATTGACACTGGTGGCAGTAGCTTCAAGAAAAAATTAAAAATCAATAAAACAGTGCATGGCCTAGAATGGAAATGAAAGCAAAGCCTTAAAAGAATTCTGAAGAACTGACTTATTTTATAAAGAAAAATACAAGGGCAATGAGAAGATGAAGGAGAACCACAACACCTGAGTTAACAAGTCTCTTCAGGGCTCAGCAAGATTAACCCAGACTCTGATTCTAATAAAACACAGCTTTTTCCTTAGGAAGGAAAAAAAAAAATGGCAAAACATTACAGACTAGATGCAGGCTGTATTTTTCTTGAGAGGCATACAAGGTTAATCCATGAGTATCAGGGTTTCTCATCATAATTAAAAATAACAATAGCTAATGTTCAAGTACCTACTTCAAATACTGTGCTAAACCTTTTTTTTTTTTGGCCTCACCCAAGCCCTTTGCAGCAGAAGTGTGGAGTCTAAACCACTGGACCATCAGGTAGGTAAGTCCCTGTGGTAAACACTTTTAATGCATTACTTTACTCCTCATTACAACCTAAAGACAGGCACTATTATTATTTCTCTTTTCACACACAAAGAAATGGAAGTTCAACAACATAAGGACTACAAAGAAAGTGACAGAATTAGGATTCTGTAGGACTTCAGGGTTGCTTTGCTGCCTCCTATGTGGACAAGAAGGCAAAGGGAAGGGGAAAACAACCTTACCTGGTTCATGCCTGCATTGGCAAAGAGCAAAGTGGGATCGTCCAAAGGGATGGTGGCAGATGAGTGAACATAGGTGTGTTCATTTCTCTTGAAGAAATCTATAAAACGCTGCCGGATTTCACCTGCTGTTAGGGTTGAGTCCATCTTGAAAATAACCCTAGGGAACTAACCAAAGGAAAAAATGAAAGAAATGAGGGGAAGTGAAACTAAGAGATAAGTAAGCATTACACAAGACTCCTAGCTTCTCAGGCCAAGTCAAAGCAGGACATGGGTAAGCTGTGTGATCCTAAAACCTCTATGTTGTAATGTCCAAGGGTGAAATTATCATCGAAGCAAAACGTGCTGCACTAGCCGACAACTGCACATGCTCTTCCTTCCAGGGCCAAACTCAAGTTCAATACACCAACACATTAAGTGGAATAGGAGGTGGTTTCTTCAGGCATTTATTCACTGCAAAAATGTATGGAGCACCCACTGTGCCAAGCCCTAGATCAGGCATTAGGAAATGAGAATAAAACCTCATGGTCTAACAGCAAAGTCCACTGGGGATAGGGGAGGCTCAGGAGAAGACCTGGGGTCCAGTCCAAGCTACAAGTCTTTAAGGGAGCAACTTTACTTCACCATCAAGAGGCCTGTACTCGATAGGACCCTTCCAGCTGTCTTCACCCACATGTCTAGAACTGTGCCAAGTTTCACTATCCCCAAAGCCAGAGCCTCCAGGTTTGGCCTGACCATCTTGGGGAGGCTGTTGCCAGCAACAACAGACCTGGAGATGGGCTTATCTGTAAAAGAGACTACCTGCAAGTAGCAGGAATATACCTGCCTCCACTTAGCTCCAGAACCCAACAGGTAAACCACTGTCCTCCCAGCTATTAGACTGCTGAGAGTGAGGATGCTGTAGCTGCAGTAAGGAGGCAGAGCTCAGAATCTGTGAAAGAGAAAGGGACTCAGAAGAGAGGGAAATCAGGAACTAAAACAGATTTACAGTTTCCGATCTCTTTCATATATATTACATGGCTTCTCTGACAGGGCGGGTGAGAGAAGTGGCATGGGGCTGTACTGCCATACAGCTCTGGCTGTCTGGAAAAATAAGGAACCATCTCATTCACAATACTATCTAAAATGTCTCTAACCTTAGACCTAGCTCTAACCTTTAAAGTCACTTTGTCCTACACTTGTTTCCCTTCTTATAAAACAGTAGTACCTATCCTGCCTACACCTGGGGTGTGTGGTTCAAAACGCCTCCTGTATTTGGAAGCAACTGGTAAACTGGAACAAACTGGATACTATTACTTTACATCCTTTACCTCAAAGTTTTCTTCCTTCTTAGGAGGAAGATACAACAAAGAAAGATGTATACAGCAAACATGATGAGATTGTGACTCTTATATTTTATGTCTAATCACAATTTCAATTGATTTATTCACAACTCAGTCAACCCATTATTCAAACAAAAAGGGCTTTGAGTCAAAGAACTGACTAAAATTTTCATAGCTGAGGACTTTCTGTTGATGCCAAGGAGTCAAGGCTACAGTTTCTAGAAACTCTGTCACACCACATTCCTCCTCGACCCTCCTCAACATGGCTCAATGCATCTTAATAATGGTGGCAACAATGAACACAGGGTGCTAACTCCGACGGAGCAACAGCATCATAGCTGTTGTACAATGTTCATTGCTCCTCCTCTAAATGTGCCAGAGAAAAACAAACAGTTCCATTCCAAATGACATATGGATTTTCCATCTCTGCTTATTCTTTCAACATACTGAATCCATACTATATGCTGGGAACCAAGATGAATGAGAGTCTACACCCTTAATGGGGAGATAGTCATACCCAGAAGTAACTGCAGTATGATATAAAAGGAGGCAATACATTGATGTAAAGCCCTATGGAGGCTGGGACTATTAAAGGTTGTATCACCACAACTCATTCACTTATTCAATATAAATATACAGGAAGGTTACACTGGATACAGAGGTAGCACAAAGGAGACCAGATTCCATACCCCAGCAGGAGCTGCAACCTCTGGGTTTAAGGTTCCACCCACTGGACCTTTCTGAATATGCTCTTCATTTACCAAGTAAGCTGATTACCCTATTCCCCTTTTTGCTTTTTCCTAATTTCTCATTCTTGGTATCTCAACTTCAAAGAGATTTATTTAAGGAAGGCCTCTCCTTCTTGATCAGATTTTTCCTGTTTTAGTTTCAGAACCCCAGGTATCTTCTGCCGTAATTTCCACATGCATTTGAGGGCTTGATGTCCTTCTCCCCAAGAGGCTGTAAGTTCCAGCCCAGTGGGAATCACGACTGGAGGTTTTGCTCTTCACTACGGGAATGTTCTCAGCATCCAGTACAGTGGATGCTAAGTATTTCATGCCATAGGAATCCTTTAAGAGCGAATTGCTGATGAACTTAAAGCACAGCGGAAACAGACTGACAGAAAGTAATCGCTGAATGTGACGGAGCACAAGTGCCTCCAGAAGGGCCTGGACTAGAATCAGTTACTTAGCTACCATCAAGCACTGGGGGGCGGGCGCGGACAACTGAGGGAACGGCTCACACAGCCTGATCCTGCCCGTCCTGAGCACGCTACCAGGAACCCCGCCCGCCCCTAGGGGATTAAAACCAGGGCATATAAAACCTCCGCCTGGGATCGGTAGTCGGCGACCACGATGATCCCTCCAGGGTCTCGGTCCTCAGCAAGGCCACCCAAGGCTAAAACCACCCCAGGGTTCCAGGAGTTTGACAAAAAACCACTTCCCGGCGGCAAGGTCGCCCAGCGGCCGCCTCAGCCTCGGTTCCGGCCCGGGCCCCGGTACCAGAGGCCTCACAGGACCTGGCCCAGGGACCAGACGCCGGGCCCAGCCTCTATCTCGGCGCGGCAGAACTCTCTCAGTCCAGTCTGCTTCTCCCGGGGTCGCAGTCCCTGACTTCTCCCTCAGAGCCCACTGCCCGGAACCCTCGGTTACCTGTTCGCACAGACACGCAGTGGCACGGGCCTCAAGCCGCGGCAGGCTGCAGGACGCACCGCCCCGTCCAACCAGAGAGCGCGGGGGAAAGTGCCTCGCCGCGCCTTGCCTTCCCGAGACGTTATTGGTCAAGCCATATGCCAGTCAACTGGAGTACGTATCAGCTTCTTAGTTGGTTCCTGGGAAGGCGGCTCTACTTCTGGCTGACGCAATGGCAGGGAAAGAAGGGATGGGGCCCATCACGTGACGAGTAAGTAAGGTTGCGGACTGCTGGAAACCGACATTTCAGCATCCATGAGATAAGTCGTGGGCTTCCCTGGTGCCTCAGACGGTCAAGAATCAGCCTGCGGTGCGGGAGACCTCGGTTCGATCTCTGGGTTGGGGAGATCCCTTGGAGGAGAGCATGGCAACCCACTCCAGTGTTTCTGCCTGAAGAATCCCCATGGACGGAGGAGGCTGGCGAGTTACAGCCCATGGGGTCACAAAGAGTAGGACACAACTGAGCACACAGGATAGGT
This sequence comes from Raphicerus campestris, assembly GCA_006410735.1. Taxonomy (NCBI): domain Eukaryota; kingdom Metazoa; phylum Chordata; class Mammalia; order Artiodactyla; family Bovidae; genus Raphicerus; species Raphicerus campestris. The sequence continues at coordinate 539,122 of SJYW01006372.1, read as the reverse complement.
CCTAGTGGTTGATTTGGCTAATGAGGGGAAACAGTGACGTGTGTTTGGTAGAGGTCACAGCTCTTAGCATCTAGCTGTGTTCGTTGTGTTGTTATAGAATGGTATGCGGATTCTGATATGTTATGCCAGTGGACATGCTTGTCCTTGTCAGACCTTGGATTTGCTGTGGAAGAAATAACTTACTCTTTGAGAGACAATTAAATTGGCCTCTGGTCTTCCATTTGCCTTTGAAAAATAATAGTTAATATTTATATGCAAAGCATTAGTAAACATTTCCTTTTTGCTGTTCAGTTGCTCAGTTGTGCTGACTCCTTGCGACCCCATGGACTGCAGCACACCAGGCTTTCCTGTCCTTCACTATCTCCTGGAGTTTGCTCAAATTCCTGTCGGTTGGGTAGGTGATGCCATCTCATTCTCCGTTGCCCCCTTCTCCTCCTGCCCTTAATCTTTCCCAGTATCACGGTCTATTCCAGTGAGTCAGCTCTTCACATCAGGTAGCCATAGTATTGGAGCTTCAGCATCAGCTTCCAATGAATATTCAGGGTTGAGTTCCTTTAGGATTGACTGGTTTGGTCTCCTTGCTGTCCAGGGAACTCTCAAAAGCATCAGTTTTAAAGCGCTCAGTCTTCTTTATGGTCCAACTCTCACATTGGTACAGGACTGCTAGAAAAACCAAAGTTTTGACTGTATTTTGCTTAATTTTTCGACTGTATACGAGGCAGATCAACTGGCATCCCATTTAGAGACGAGGTAACTGTTTTGCCTAGGTACACAACTGAAAAAGCTAAAGAGCCAATATTCAAACCTGTGTGTGTGTATCTCCAAAACCCATAATCTTAAACCTCTGAGACAGGAGGTAGACGCCTGCCCCTGCCCCCTCCCTCCTCCCCCGTGG
>SJYW01006372.1:503431-533839 GCA_006410735.1 Raphicerus campestris | reverse complement strand
GCCCCTTAGTCTCAATCATTTCAGTCACTCAGTCACATCCAACTCTTTTCGACCCCATGGACTGCAGCATGCCAGGCTTCCCTGTCCCTCACCAACTCCTGGAGCTTACTCAAACTCATGTCTATCGAATCAGTGATGCCCACCATCTCATCATCCTCTGTCATCCCCTTCTCCTGCCTTAAGTCTTTCCCAGTGTCATCTCCAATATTAACCTACATCATCTTGTATATCTAAATACAAGAGTATAAAATTGTGCTGGTCATCCCTAAAGATTTGTTAGGAGAACACAAGTTTGCATGCCCAATGCACAGTTAGGCCAAACAACTCAAAACGTGGGAATCTAGAGCAGAGAAAGGTTTACTGCAGGGACAAGCAAGGAGAACAGGTAGATGGTGCTCAAAAACCTCAAACTCCTTGATGGTCTGGGGGAGTTTTTTATGACAAAATTTGGGGTGAGGGCTGCAGGGTGTGTGACTCCCTTCTGATCAGTTGGTGGTAACAGGGTGGTGCTCCAAGAATCTTATGCCCAGGCTGAAGTGGAGGGGTGGGGGAGGGCAGGGGAGGGACTTAGTTCCTGCCAGAGAACTCAAAGATACTGTATGCATAGTCCTTGAGGAGGAACCAGGACGTTACCCAAAAACTGCACTATTGTTTCTAGACTGCTCTTCTCTTGTTTCCACAGTCCCTCTCTTCCCTGATTAGCAAGTGTTTGAATCTACCCTTTGGAATTCAGGGAGGGTCAAGGAGGCTAAATGAAGCCTAGTTCGTGCAAAGGCTTGTGTGCCCAGGATGGCCTCACAGATTCCTGTTTGGTCTCAATATTACAGAAAAATTTTATCTTTTTTGTTAGGGGAGACATTGACTGAAACTACCCACCCTGGCCAGGCACTGTAGTAACCATCTGAGTGAGTATTTTATGACAAGAGGTCCTGGTAAGGAACAGGAAACTAACAAGCCCCCACCAACAGGAAGAATTAGGGAAAGATCAAAAGGAGACACCACGTGTCCTACCACCTCCCAGAATCCTTCTTGCTGGCATCCATCTTGGCTGAATAATGCCTGCACATCCAGAAAGGACTCTAAGACAGAATTAGTGGCCAAAGACAAACAGGAAATTAATTCCATCACCTTAAAACCTGAGACTTGGCAGAGCAGTTCTTCTGGGTTCGCATCCCCTGCTCCCCACCCCGGCACCCCTTCCCAATAAAGTCTCTTACTTCATAAGCACATAGGTCTCTTTGGACAATTCATTTCTGAGTGTTAGACAAGATCCCCCTTTCCAGCCCTAGAAGTCCCCCTTCCTGTAACATTTTTGTGTAAAAGAGAGTACTACTGGGGCTTCCTAGATGGCTCAGTGGTAAAGACTCTGCCTGTAATGCAAGAGACCCGTGTTCAATACCTGGGTCAGGGAGATCCCCTGGAGAAGAAAATGGCAACCACTCCAGAATTTTTGCCTGGGAAATCCCATGGACAGAGGAGCCTGGTGGGCAGCAGTCCAAGGGGTTGCAGTAGAGCCAGTCAGTTGACTTAGCAACTAAACAACAAACACAGATAGAAGGTCAAGCTCAAAAGCTAGTAAAAAGTCACTTGACAGTAAAGTATTAATAACCATCATCACACCTAACACCTATTAAGCATTTAGCATGCAGTAGACACTGAATCTCACAACCCTCTTACAAAGAGTTACTTTATTACCTGCTAGTAACAGCAGAGATGGAAACAGTGTCAGACTTTAATTTTTGGGGCTCCCAAATCACTGCAGATGGCTACTGCAGCCATGAAATTAAAAGACATTCCTTGGAAGGAAAGTTATGACCAACCTAAACGGCATATTGAAAAGCAGAGACATTACTTTGCCAACAAAGGTCCGTCTAGTCAAGGGTATGGTTTTTCCACTGGTCATGCATGGATGTGAGAGTTGGACTGTGAAGAAAGCTGAGCTCCGAAGAATTGATGCTTTTGAACTGTGGTGTTGGAGAAGACTCTCGAGTCCCTTGGACTGCAAAGAGATCCAACCAGTCCATCCTAAAGGAGATCAGCCTTGGGTGTTCTTTGGAAGGAATGATGCTAAAGCTGAAACTCCAGTACTTTGGCCACCTCATGCGAAGAGTTGACTTATTGGAAAAGACTGATGCTGGGAGGGATTGGGGGCAGGAGGAGAAGGGGACGACAGAGGATGAGATAGATGGCTGGATGGCATCACCGACTTGATGGATGTGAGTTTGAGTGAACTCTGGGAGATGGTGATGGACAGGGAGGCCTGGCGTGCTGCAATTCACGGGGTTGCAAAGAGTCGGACGACTGGGCAGCTGAACTGAACTGAACTGAACAGCAAAGGAAACTTAGGCACCCAGGTGCGCAGGTGCAACGCTTGCTGCCCCCTCTGATTGGCTGGTGGGACCGGCTTCCATGCATCAGCCAATGAGGCTCTGGCTGTGAGCGGCAGTTGGCAGAGGTAACCGCCATGCTGAGTGGCGATGGCCGGGGCTGCTGGCCGGGTCCGTGGCCGCACCTTAGGGCGCTTTCAGCTTTCTCTGCCTGTGCGCGATGTGAGTATCTCTGAACTAAATGCTAGAGCCTCTTTCCCATATTTAGGTGTCTCTTTCTCCTGACCCCACAACGGGGGCGGGGGGGTGGGCGGTGGGGAATAGGAATAATAATAATAGCTGGTATTTAATCAAACGTTCGCCACAGACCAGGCACTGGGCAGAAGGCTCCTAACCTTGTGATGTTGAATCCTCGAACCGTGAGATGGGTGTTTACCATGATTTCAGAGGAGGCAGGATGCAGGCGATTGAATTTAAAATCCCTGGATTCCTCGCTCGCCATGCCCTACTTTGGAAACTAGTTTCCTTCTTAACCCGAGTCTCACACTGTGCAAGTGTTGAAGGTGGACATAGGAAAGTCTAGAATCCTGAGGCTTAAGTTTGTTTATTTTTAAGAAAAATCTATACACACTAAAAGCATTTATGGGGAAGATAAGCACTAAAATTCAGTAGTGTCTGTTGGGATGGCAATGCAGGAGCTTCGTTTGAATCATAACTGTTGTCTGTTACAGAGTTCCCTTTCCTGTTTGTCTGAAATACAATTTTAAAAGGAAAACACGCACATGAAAAAATAACTTTCATAGGATGAACTGTATGCAGTTTCCTCCCAGTCCAGACTTTAGAGCTTTTCAGTAGAAGCAGCCACTGATACCACTTTTGTGTATTATACATTTTCTATAGTATGTACAAGCATATTTGTGTTTGTTTTGTTTGCACAGTGAATTCTATTGTATACAGCCCTGCACCTTTGATTATTTATCTTTAAACTCATTAAACTTAAAGGTTCTTTAACCACTTTTACTCCGTGATCAATATAATTTGGCAAAAGAGTCCCAGGGTTGCTTCTCACATGATGAGATGTAGGTCATGGCCTGCCATATGCATATTTAATTTTTTCTTCCTGCACATCCTTATCTGCAGGGTCCAAAAGAATCTTCTCCAAATTAACACTGTAAAAAGTGTTGGAGAAAAGAATCCTGGTAAGAAGAGGATCGCAGGAACTGTTTTACCCTTTTCAAAACATTTTTACTTACACTTTACAAGTAAAATTCCACATAGAGCCCACTATTATTTGAAATTAATTTGTTGTGGTGCATTAGTGGCAAAGTGGGAGAAGTAGGGATTCATTTCTCAGGTTTCAGAGAAATTGCCCAGCTTCCTTCTAGTGAAGTAACAAGGAAAGAGATCTTGTTTGATCCCAGTTAAACTGTCACACTTAATCCTTACTTTATCCTTTTTTTTTATTTTACCTCTTCTTAAAGCCCAATATATACATTTTATTACTTTTTAAAAATGCTCCCAATAATGGAATGCTTATGTGAGACAGCTGGGATTCTAGCCCAGACAAAGGTAACTCTAAAAGTCACACCAGAATGGGTTGTTCCCTCGAATGAACTCATTTGCTCATTAAGTTGCTCCACTCAGTCCTTTTTCATCAGCCTCCTACCAACTTCACCACTGATTGTTGTCATCATTCCAGAAACTGTTTTCATTCCACAAACCTACTTGCTCTTTTTCTCTGATATCTACATGGAACACATTTCCCCAGCACCCTCATTGAGTATTTTTCAAGGTTCGGTTCAGTTCAGTTGCCCAGTTGTGTCCGACTCTTTGCAACCCCATGAATCGCAGCACACCAGGCCTCCCTGTCCATCACCATCTCCCAGAGTTCACTCAAACTCACATCCATTGAGTCAANCCTAACCTTGTGATGTTGAATCCTCGAACCGTGAGATGGGTGTTTACCATGATTTCAGAGGAGGCAGGATGCAGGCGATTGAATTTAAAATCCCTGGATTCCTCGCTCGCCATGCCCTACTTTGGAAACTAGTTTCCTTCTTAACCCGAGTCTCACACTGTGCAAGTGTTGAAGGTGGACATAGGAAAGTCTAGAATCCTGAGGCTTAAGTTTGTTTATTTTTAAGAAAAATCTATACACACTAAAAGCATTTATGGGGAAGATAAGCACTAAAATTCAGTAGTGTCTGTTGGGATGGCAATGCAGGAGCTTCGTTTGAATCATAACTGTTGTCTGTTACAGAGTTCCCTTTCCTGTTTGTCTGAAATACAATTTTAAAAGGAAAACACGCACATGAAAAAATAACTTTCATAGGATGAACTGTATGCAGTTTCCTCCCAGTCCAGACTTTAGAGCTTTTCAGTAGAAGCAGCCACTGATACCACTTTTGTGTATTATACATTTTCTATAGTATGTACAAGCATATTTGTGTTTGTTTTGTTTGCACAGTGAATTCTATTGTATACAGCCCTGCACCTTTGATTATTTATCTTTAAACTCATTAAACTTAAAGGTTCTTTAACCACTTTTACTCCGTGATCAATATAATTTGGCAAAAGAGTCCCAGGGTTGCTTCTCACATGATGAGATGTAGGTCATGGCCTGCCATATGCATATTTAATTTTTTCTTCCTGCACATCCTTATCTGCAGGGTCCAAAAGAATCTTCTCCAAATTAACACTGTAAAAAGTGTTGGAGAAAAGAATCCTGGTAAGAAGAGGATCGCAGGAACTGTTTTACCCTTTTCAAAACATTTTTACTTACACTTTACAAGTAAAATTCCACATAGAGCCCACTATTATTTGAAATTAATTTGTTGTGGTGCATTAGTGGCAAAGTGGGAGAAGTAGGGATTCATTTCTCAGGTTTCAGAGAAATTGCCCAGCTTCCTTCTAGTGAAGTAACAAGGAAAGAGATCTTGTTTGATCCCAGTTAAACTGTCACACTTAATCCTTACTTTATCCTTTTTTTTTATTTTACCTCTTCTTAAAGCCCAATATATACATTTTATTACTTTTTAAAAATGCTCCCAATAATGGAATGCTTATGTGAGACAGCTGGGATTCTAGCCCAGACAAAGGTAACTCTAAAAGTCACACCAGAATGGGTTGTTCCCTCGAATGAACTCATTTGCTCATTAAGTTGCTCCACTCAGTCCTTTTTCATCAGCCTCCTACCAACTTCACCACTGATTGTTGTCATCATTCCAGAAACTGTTTTCATTCCACAAACCTACTTGCTCTTTTTCTCTGATATCTACATGGAACACATTTCCCCAGCACCCTCATTGAGTATTTTTCAAGGTTCGGTTCAGTTCAGTTGCCCAGTTGTGTCCGACTCTTTGCAACCCCATGAATCGCAGCACACCAGGCCTCCCTGTCCATCACCATCTCCCAGAGTTCACTCAAACTCACATCCATTGAGTCAACGATGCCATCCAGCCATCTCATCTTCTGTTATCCCCTTCTCCTCCTCCCCCCAATCCCTCCCAGCATCAGAGTCTTTTCCAATAAGTCAACTCTTTGCATGAGGTGGCCAAAGTACTGGAGTTTCAGCTTTAGCATCATTCCTTCCAAAGAACACCCAGGGCTGATCTCCTTCAGAATGGACTGGTTGGATCTCCTTGCAGTCCAAGGGACTCTCAAGAGTCTTCTCCAACACCACAGTTCAAAAGTATCAATTCTTTGGCGCCCAGCTTTCTTCACAGTCCAACACTCACATCCATACATGACTACTGGAAAAACCATAGCCTTGACCAGACGGACCTTTGTTGGCAAAGTAATGTCTCTGCTTTTCAATATGCTATTTAGGTTGGTCATAACTTTTCTTCCAAGAAGTAAGCGTCTTTTAATTTCATGGCTGCAGTCACCATCTGAAGTGATTTTGGTTAGATTCCTGTAAGTGCTGTTGCCACATAAGTCGGTGGAACAAAATTTTAATCAAATGGTGTGTGAGACAGCTGATTCCCAATACTCTAGCTAACACCTGGACATTAAAATTTTACCAACCCCAAAAGCAAAGGAAAAAGAAAATCTGCTTGCTTCAAATTCATTTTGCTCACTATCCGTAATGGTTTTGTGTATTGGTATATTCAATGTATCTGAAAGTGAAAGTGAAAGAAAGTGAAGTCGCTCAGTCGTGTCAGACTCTCTGCAACCCATGGACTGTAGCCCACCAAGCTCCTCCGTCCCGTGGAATTCTCCAGGCAAGAATACTGGAGTGGGTTGCCATTTCCTTCTCCAGGGGATCTTCCCAACCCAGGGATCAAACCCAGGTCTCCCACACTGCAGGCAGACACTTTAACCTCTGCATCACCAGAGAAGCAAAACCTCCTGTAGAGACACAGAACATCAAAGATGTTCAAGGGAGGAAAGGAAGCCAGGTTAAAATAAGGCGGGTGAGGAGGGGGCGAAAGGGGTGGCCTTACGGATGTCTCCTGCAGCCTACAGATACCCAGGCGTTATGGGACTTTTCCCTGGGCCTACAGAGAAGGGAGGACTGGAACTCGGCCCCAACAGAAATCAGAACCAGAATTCGAGTTCTCTGCCAAGAGGAGGTGATCAGTCTCCAATCCTCAGCTCAGGCTGAGGGCCCTTCGACCAGATTCCTGCATCCAGGACCAGGGGACTAGAAAAACAGGGAAGGATAGGAAGGGTTAAGGAGAGGAAAGAGAGAGGGAAAGGGAGAGAGGTCAATAAAGTCTGTTGTTCTTTACCGGTCGAGGCACTCTGGGCAGTTGTCTGCGTCAGGAGGAGACCAGGGACAAAAGGGTCCCAGTTTCAGCTGCTGGGTCCGGTCCATTGGCAGGCAAGCTGGCCTCTGAGTACCCTAAGTGGTCAGGATGTCAGTCTCAGTGAAGAAGAGTCCCTGCCAAGAGTCATTTGTTGCAGGAAGGCGGACCCCTCCCGGGGCCCGAAACTGGGCTCTTGTCTAACACTCGTAAATGAATTAATTGTCCGAGGAGACACATGTGCTGACAAAGCAAGAGATTTTATTGGGAAAGAGCACACGGGTGGAAAGCAGTAGGGTAAGGAAACCCATAATGGTTTTGTGTATTGGTACACTGAATGTATATGAGCATGTTCTATGTTACTGTGCTGGAGGAAAATGGTTTTGCTTTTTGGTTGGAGAGCCAGTTGACAGGAGCTTAGGCACTTTAACATACTACCTTAGTCTACGGTTCTGGACGTTGGATAAGAAACAAGAGCAATAAAGAGGTGGAGGTTTGAAGGCGACAAAAACGCCAGCCCAAAGAGGGAGAGGGTTCGGCGGGCTGGCGCGGACTCTGACGTCACTGGGGCGCGCAGCTTCCGGTCCCCAGCTCCAGAGCGAGTGACTTCCCCCTCCCCGGGGGCCGGAGTTGCTCCGGATTGCTGATCACGCCGCACAAGCCGCCTCGTTTCCCAGCACCTGCGTCCCAGCCTGTGCCCGTGACCATGGCCACCGACTCATGGGCCCTGGCGGTGGACGAGCAGGAAGCGGCAGCCGCGTCGGTGAGTTGGTTTCAGCCGTGAAAGGGTCAGGGGGCTAGTTTTGGCCGGGGATCAGATCCTGGAAAAAGTCACTCTGGGTTGGTCCGAGCCGGGATGGGGTGCGTGTGGGGATGGAACCTGGATCCTGAGCTGGCTTTGTTTCCCCACCCGCCAGCCTCCCCCAAGTTACGTAAGCACAGGTGAGCGCTCCCCTCGGGAAAGAGCCCGCCGCCCGCCTGTCTTCCTGGAGTCAGGATTGCACTTACCGCCCTGAACTGTAATAATCACCTATTTAGGTGTCATTTTCCACTTCTCCATTCTGAGCTGCTTGTGTCCAGGAACCATGGCTTACTCATGTTTGTGTGCTTCCTCAGCTTGCTCATTGATGATGAATGATCCACTCTGTGGGCCTGGCTGTCAGTAAATCCTCTCGTGATCCGCTTAACTTTGTTGTGGGCCTGACACACTGTAAGAAAGTTATATGTTAAACAGTACTATGTAGAATTAATTTTTCCTGCCTAAACACTAGCATTATGATAGTGCTTTGAACCCGCTTTTTTGGTACCTCGGTTCAGTTCAGTCGCTCAGTGGTGTCCGACTCTTTGCGACCCTATGAATTGCAGCACACCAGGCCTCCCTATCCATCACCAACTCCTGGAGTTCACCCAGACTCATGTTCATCGAGTCGGTGATGCCATCCAACCACCTCATCCTCTGTTATCCCCTTTTCCTCCTGCCCCCAGTTCCTCCCAGCATCAGAGTCTTTTCCAATAAGTCAACTGTTTGCATGAAGTGGCCAAAGTACTGGAGTTTCAGCTTTAGCATCATTCCCTCCAAATAAATCCCAGGGCTGATCTCCTTCAGAATGGACTGGTTGGATCTCCTTGCAGTCCAAGGGACTCTCAAGAGTCTTCTCCAACACCACAGTTCAAAAGCATCAGTTCTTTGGAGCTCAGCTTTCTTCACAGTCCAACTCTCACATCCATACATGACCACTGGAAAAACCATAGCCTTGACTAGAGGGACCTTTGTTGGCAAAGTAATGTCTCTGCTTTTTAATATGCTGTCTAGGTTGTCTGTGAATTTCTGGAGAACAAAGACTTAGTATTTTTTTTTAATAAGTGATAAAGTTTCATATGCACCTAAGGAGTCAGTTTTTTCCTCCCCAAAGAAAACTGCTGTTTCTCTTGACATTGACCTATGATATTGACCTCCTTGTTCCCTGAATTACATGCTTGCTTTGCTACTTCTTCAGTTTTCTGTTTTAGGTGTTTACTGATTCTGACACTTTGGTCCATCCTCCTTTTCCCACCACAGAAGCACACCTTCCTATTCCTCATCTTTCCACTGTGATTTTAGTTAGATCAGTTTTCTGTGTTTATATTAATAACTCAAATATTTTTCCTATATGACTTTTTTCCATGGAATTTATGTTTTTGTTTTGTGCTTATCACCAGTTCAACCCCAGGCTCTTTGCTAATCGTCTTAAGTTTATCTCAAAATGTCCCTACACACCAAGTATTCTGTTAGTTCTATTTCTCCAAGGTCTTATAGCCTGTTTTGAACTGTACGAATTGCCCCAATTTGTTTTAGGGGCTGGAGGGGAACAGGGCAGATTTCTCTTCACCCTCATTCAAGGGACTTGCCCCTCTTCTCTTGTACTGGATCCTTTCATTTCTTCATCCCCCTCTACATCTTTCTGGACTTGGTGCAGTCATATATCTATCAGCTTTCTGAAGGTATATGGGAAGTCAATTTTTTAAGATACTGCCTTTCTGAAATTAGCTTATTTTGCCCTATCACTTGAATAATAGTATTGCTGGGTGTAGCATTAATTGTAGGTTGGAAATTATTTTCCTGCCAATTAAAAAAAAGTTTTTTTTAATTTATGTCTGTGCTGGGTCTTCATTGCTGCTTAGGCTTTTCTCTAGTTGTGACGTGCGGGCTTCTCACCACGGTTTCTCTTATCGAAGAGCACAGGCTCTAGGGTGTGTGGGCTTCAGTAACTGCGATTTGCGGGTTCAGCAGTCGCAGCTCCCGAGCTCGGGTTCTAGAGCACAGGCTCACTAGTTGTGATCCCCGGGCTCAGTCGCTCCACGACATGTGGGATTTTCCCAGATCAGGGATTCAACCTATGTCTCCTGCACTGGCAGAGAGATTCTCTACCACTGAGCCATTAGAGAAGCCCCACCTGCCAGTTTAAAGACATTGCTCTACTGCCTTCTATATTTCTGTATTTGTTGTTGAGATGGCTGAGACCATCCTGATTACTGATGTGACCCCTTTTTCCCTTTCTAAGCTTGAAGAATCTTCTGTTTGTATGCAATAATCAGAAAAGTCATGATAATGTGTCTTGAGATGGGTTTATTTTCATTCATTTTATTAGGCATGGGGTGAGAACTTCATTCTGAAAACTCTTGCCCTTGTGTTATGGGAAGTTTTCTTGAAACTTTTCATTATTGATTTCTTCTCCTTTGTTTTTATTTTCATTCCCTCATTTCAGATTCTTATTAGCTGAATGTTGAATCTCATTAATTTAAAAAAATTTTAAAGTCAAGTTTATTGTGATATAGTTTAAAGTAAAATTCAGCTTGTGCTACAATTCTGTGAATTTTGACAGAGGCATACAGTACTTCACTACCACCACAATCAAGATATACAATGTTTCCACCACTCTGAAAAGTTCCCCCAAACTTTTTTTGCATTCACTTTCTAGTCTCTACCCTTCTCTGGCAGCTGCTAATATGTTTTCTGTCATTTTACTTACACCTTTTCCAAAAGGTAGTATGAATGGTATTATACAGTATGCAAACCTTTTGAAAAATCTGGCTTTCAGTAGTCTGTTCTTTTTTTATTGCTGTGTAGTATTCCATGTATTGGTGTACCACAGCTTGCTTAACCTTCTGTTGATGAACATTTGGGTATTTTCTAGTTTGAGGGTATTTATGACTAAAGCTGTTCTATACATTAGCANGGTTAGATTCCTGTAAGTGCTGTTGCCACATAAGTCGGTGGAACAAAATTTTAATCAAATGGTGTGTGAGACAGCTGATTCCCAATACTCTAGCTAACACCTGGACATTAAAATTTTACCAACCCCAAAAGCAAAGGAAAAAGAAAATCTGCTTGCTTCAAATTCATTTTGCTCACTATCCGTAATGGTTTTGTGTATTGGTATATTCAATGTATCTGAAAGTGAAAGTGAAAGAAAGTGAAGTCGCTCAGTCGTGTCAGACTCTCTGCAACCCGTGGACTGTAGCCCACCAAGCTCCTCCGTCCCGTGGAATTCTCCAGGCAAGAATACTGGAGTGGGTTGCCATTTCCTTCTCCAGGGGATCTTCCCAACCCAGGGATCAAACCCAGGTCTCCCACACTGCAGGCAGACACTTTAACCTCTGCATCACCAGAGAAGCAAAACCTCCTGTAGAGACACAGAACATCAAAGATGTTCAAGGGAGGAAAGGAAGCCAGGTTAAAATAAGGCGGGTGAGGAGGGGGCGAAAGGGGTGGCCTTACGGATGTCTCCTGCAGCCTACAGATACCCAGGCGTTATGGGACTTTTCCCTGGGCCTACAGAGAAGGGAGGACTGGAACTCGGCCCCAACAGAAATCAGAACCAGAATTCGAGTTCTCTGCCAAGAGGAGGTGATCAGTCTCCAATCCTCAGCTCAGGCTGAGGGCCCTTCGACCAGATTCCTGCATCCAGGACCAGGGGACTAGAAAAACAGGGAAGGATAGGAAGGGTTAAGGAGAGGAAAGAGAGAGGGAAAGGGAGAGAGGTCAATAAAGTCTGTTGTTCTTTACCGGTCGAGGCACTCTGGGCAGTTGTCTGCGTCAGGAGGAGACCAGGGACAAAAGGGTCCCAGTTTCAGCTGCTGGGTCCGGTCCATTGGCAGGCAAGCTGGCCTCTGAGTACCCTAAGTGGTCAGGATGTCAGTCTCAGTGAAGAAGAGTCCCTGCCAAGAGTCATTTGTTGCAGGAAGGCGGACCCCTCCCGGGGCCCGAAACTGGGCTCTTGTCTAACACTCGTAAATGAATTAATTGTCCGAGGAGACACATGTGCTGACAAAGCAAGAGATTTTATTGGGAAAGAGCACACGGGTGGAAAGCAGTAGGGTAAGGAAACCCATAATGGTTTTGTGTATTGGTACACTGAATGTATATGAGCATGTTCTATGTTACTGTGCTGGAGGAAAATGGTTTTGCTTTTTGGTTGGAGAGCCAGTTGACAGGAGCTTAGGCACTTTAACATACTACCTTAGTCTACGGTTCTGGACGTTGGATAAGAAACAAGAGCAATAAAGAGGTGGAGGTTTGAAGGCGACAAAAACGCCAGCCCAAAGAGGGAGAGGGTTCGGCGGGCTGGCGCGGACTCTGACGTCACTGGGGCGCGCAGCTTCCGGTCCCCAGCTCCAGAGCGAGTGACTTCCCCCTCCCCGGGGGCCGGAGTTGCTCCGGATTGCTGATCACGCCGCACAAGCCGCCTCGTTTCCCAGCACCTGCGTCCCAGCCTGTGCCCGTGACCATGGCCACCGACTCATGGGCCCTGGCGGTGGACGAGCAGGAAGCGGCAGCCGCGTCGGTGAGTTGGTTTCAGCCGTGAAAGGGTCAGGGGGCTAGTTTTGGCCGGGGATCAGATCCTGGAAAAAGTCACTCTGGGTTGGTCCGAGCCGGGATGGGGTGCGTGTGGGGATGGAACCTGGATCCTGAGCTGGCTTTGTTTCCCCACCCGCCAGCCTCCCCCAAGTTACGTAAGCACAGGTGAGCGCTCCCCTCGGGANTGTTGTTCTTTACCGGTCGAGGCACTCTGGGCAGTTGTCTGCGTCAGGAGGAGACCAGGGACAAAAGGGTCCCAGTTTCAGCTGCTGGGTCCGGTCCATTGGCAGGCAAGCTGGCCTCTGAGTACCCTAAGTGGTCAGGATGTCAGTCTCAGTGAAGAAGAGTCCCTGCCAAGAGTCATTTGTTGCAGGAAGGCGGACCCCTCCCGGGGCCCGAAACTGGGCTCTTGTCTAACACTCGTAAATGAATTAATTGTCCGAGGAGACACATGTGCTGACAAAGCAAGAGATTTTATTGGGAAAGAGCACACGGGTGGAAAGCAGTAGGGTAAGGAAACCCATAATGGTTTTGTGTATTGGTACACTGAATGTATATGAGCATGTTCTATGTTACTGTGCTGGAGGAAAATGGTTTTGCTTTTTGGTTGGAGAGCCAGTTGACAGGAGCTTAGGCACTTTAACATACTACCTTAGTCTACGGTTCTGGACGTTGGATAAGAAACAAGAGCAATAAAGAGGTGGAGGTTTGAAGGCGACAAAAACGCCAGCCCAAAGAGGGAGAGGGTTCGGCGGGCTGGCGCGGACTCTGACGTCACTGGGGCGCGCAGCTTCCGGTCCCCAGCTCCAGAGCGAGTGACTTCCCCCTCCCCGGGGGCCGGAGTTGCTCCGGATTGCTGATCACGCCGCACAAGCCGCCTCGTTTCCCAGCACCTGCGTCCCAGCCTGTGCCCGTGACCATGGCCACCGACTCATGGGCCCTGGCGGTGGACGAGCAGGAAGCGGCAGCCGCGTCGGTGAGTTGGTTTCAGCCGTGAAAGGGTCAGGGGGCTAGTTTTGGCCGGGGATCAGATCCTGGAAAAAGTCACTCTGGGTTGGTCCGAGCCGGGATGGGGTGCGTGTGGGGATGGAACCTGGATCCTGAGCTGGCTTTGTTTCCCCACCCGCCAGCCTCCCCCAAGTTACGTAAGCACAGGTGAGCGCTCCCCTCGGGAAAGAGCCCGCCGCCCGCCTGTCTTCCTGGAGTCAGGATTGCACTTACCGCCCTGAACTGTAATAATCACCTATTTAGGTGTCATTTTCCACTTCTCCATTCTGAGCTGCTTGTGTCCAGGAACCATGGCTTACTCATGTTTGTGTGCTTCCTCAGCTTGCTCATTGATGATGAATGATCCACTCTGTGGGCCTGGCTGTCAGTAAATCCTCTCGTGATCCGCTTAACTTTGTTGTGGGCCTGACACACTGTAAGAAAGTTATATGTTAAACAGTACTATGTAGAATTAATTTTTCCTGCCTAAACACTAGCATTATGATAGTGCTTTGAACCCGCTTTTTTGGTACCTCGGTTCAGTTCAGTCGCTCAGTGGTGTCCGACTCTTTGAGACCCTATGAATTGCAGCACACCAGGCCTCCCTATCCATCACCAACTCCTGGAGTTCACCCAGACTCATGTTCATCGAGTCGGTGATGCCATCCAACCACCTCATCCTCTGTTATCCCCTTTTCCTCCTGCCCCCAGTTCCTCCCAGCATCAGAGTCTTTTCCAATAAGTCAACTGTTTGCATGAAGTGGCCAAAGTACTGGAGTTTCAGCTTTAGCATCATTCCCTCCAAATAAATCCCAGGGCTGATCTCCTTCAGAATGGACTGGTTGGATCTCCTTGCAGTCCAAGGGACTCTCAAGAGTCTTCTCCAACACCACAGTTCAAAAGCATCAGTTCTTTGGAGCTCAGCTTTCTTCACAGTCCAACTCTCACATCCATACATGACCACTGGAAAAACCATAGCCTTGACTAGAGGGACCTTTGTTGGCAAAGTAATGTCTCTGCTTTTTAATATGCTGTCTAGGTTGTCTGTGAATTTCTGGAGAACAAAGACTTAGTATTTTTTTTTAATAAGTGATAAAGTTTCATATGCACCTAAGGAGTCAGTTTTTTCCTCCCCAAAGAAAACTGCTGTTTCTCTTGACATTGACCTATGATATTGACCTCCTTGTTCCCTGAATTACATGCTTGCTTTGCTACTTCTTCAGTTTTCTGTTTTAGGTGTTTACTGATTCTGACACTTTGGTCCATCCTCCTTTTCCCACCACAGAAGCACACCTTCCTATTCCTCATCTTTCCACTGTGATTTTAGTTAGATCAGTTTTCTGTGTTTATATTAATAACTCAAATATTTTTCCTATATGACTTTTTTCCATGGAATTTATGTTTTTGTTTTGTGCTTATCACCAGTTCAACCCCAGGCTCTTTGCTAATCGTCTTAAGTTTATCTCAAAATGTCCCTACACACCAAGTATTCTGTTAGTTCTATTTCTCCAAGGTCTTATAGCCTGTTTTGAACTGTACGAATTGCCCCAATTTGTTTTAGGGGCTGGAGGGGAACAGGGCAGATTTCTCTTCACCCTCATTCAAGGGACTTGCCCCTCTTCTCTTGTACTGGATCCTTTCATTTCTTCATCCCCCTCTACATCTTTCTGGACTTGGTGCAGTCATATATCTATCAGCTTTCTGAAGGTATATGGGAAGTCAATTTTTTAAGATACTGCCTTTCTGAAATTAGCTTATTTTGCCCTATCACTTGAATAATAGTATTGCTGGGTGTAGCATTAATTGTAGGTTGGAAATTATTTTCCTGCCAATTAAAAAAAAGTTTTTTTTAATTTATGTCTGTGCTGGGTCTTCATTGCTGCTTAGGCTTTTCTCTAGTTGTGACGTGCGGGCTTCTCACCACGGTTTCTCTTATCGAAGAGCACAGGCTCTAGGGTGTGTGGGCTTCAGTAACTGCGATTTGCGGGTTCAGCAGTCGCAGCTCCCGAGCTCGGGTTCTAGAGCACAGGCTCACTAGTTGTGATCCCCGGGCTCAGTCGCTCCACGACATGTGGGATTTTCCCAGATCAGGGATTCAACCTATGTCTCCTGCACTGGCAGAGAGATTCTCTACCACTGAGCCATTAGAGAAGCCCCACCTGCCAGTTTAAAGACATTGCTCTACTGCCTTCTATATTTCTGTATTTGTTGTTGAGATGGCTGAGACCATCCTGATTACTGATGTGACCCCTTTTTCCCTTTCTAAGCTTGAAGAATCTTCTGTTTGTATGCAATAATCAGAAAAGTCATGATAATGTGTCTTGAGATGGGTTTATTTTCATTCATTTTATTAGGCATGGGGTGAGAACTTCATTCTGAAAACTCTTGCCCTTGTGTTATGGGAAGTTTTCTTGAAACTTTTCATTATTGATTTCTTCTCCTTTGTTTTTATTTTCATTCCCTCATTTCAGATTCTTATTAGCTGAATGTTGAATCTCATTAATTTAAAAAAATTTTAAAGTCAAGTTTATTGTGATATAGTTTAAAGTAAAATTCAGCTTGTGCTACAATTCTGTGAATTTTGACAGAGGCATACAGTACTTCACTACCACCACAATCAAGATATACAATGTTTCCACCACTCTGAAAAGTTCCCCCAAACTTTTTTTGCATTCACTTTCTAGTCTCTACCCTTCTCTGGCAGCTGCTAATATGTTTTCTGTCATTTTACTTACACCTTTTCCAAAAGGTAGTATGAATGGTATTATACAGTATGCAAACCTTTTGAAAAATCTGGCTTTCAGTAGTCTGTTCTTTTTTTATTGCTGTGTAGTATTCCATGTATTGGTGTACCACAGCTTGCTTAACCTTCTGTTGATGAACATTTGGGTATTTTCTAGTTTGAGGGTATTTATGACTAAAGCTGTTCTATACATTAGCATATACAGATTTTGGTATGGACTTATGTCTGCATTTCTCTTTAGTAGATATCTAGTAGTGTGATTTGTTGGGTTATATGTTAAGTGTATGTTAAACTTTGTAAGCTATATACCAAACTGTTTTCCAAAGGGCTGTAGCATTTTGTATTACCACCAGCAACATGTGAGAGGTCTAGTTGCTTCACATTCTCAGCAGCACAGCATGGCCAGTTTTTCCCTCCATTCTAATAGGTGTATAGTGATATCTTACAAAGTTTTAAGTTACATTTCCCTAATGACTACAAGGAGATCCAACCAGTCCATCCTAAAGGAAATCAGTCCTGAATATTCATCTGAAGAAATGATGTTGAAGCTGAAACTCCAATACTTTGGCAACCTGATGTGAAGAGCTGACTCATTTGAAAAGACCCTGATGTTGGGAAAGATTGAAGGCTGGAGAAGGGGACAACAGATGATGAGATGGTTGGATGGCATCACCGACTCCGTGGACATGAGTTTGAATAAACTCTGGGAGTTGATGATGGACCAGGAAGCCTGGTGTGCTGCAGTCTGTGGGGTCCCAAAGAGTCAGACACGACTGACCTACTGAACTGAACTGAATGACTAATGATGTTGAGTGTCTTTTTATGTGCTTTGCCACCAGTATGACTTCTTGAAGTGGCTTTTCAGATCTTTTGCCAATTTAAAAAAAAACTGATTGACAATTTTAAAAAATGATTGTTTTCTTATTATTGAGTTGGGAGAATTCTTCATGTATTCTGGATACAAGTCCTTTATCGAATATGTTATTTGCCTAAATATTCTCCCTGACCGAAACTTAACATTTAAATTTTCTTAACGGTACTTTTTGAAGAACAGATACTTTAAATTTTGGCTAATTCTAATTTGTCAATTTTTTCATGATTACTTCTTTCTGTGTTCTAAGAAATATACCTTACCCAAGTCCACAAAGTTTTTCACTTGTATTTTCTTCTAGAAGATTTATGGTTTTAAATGTCACATTTATGACTGTGATCCATTTTGAGTTGATTTTTTTATGTAGTAGGAAGATTGGATCAACATTACCACAGTCAATTTTAGAACATTTTCATCATCCCAAACCCCCTATTTCTCCTCGGCCCAGCCCTTTGTAGCCACTAATCTGTTTTCTGTCTCTTTAGATCTGCCTATTCAGGACGTCACATGTAAATGGAATCCCATCATACGTGCTCTTCTGTGGCTGGCTTCTTTCACTGAGCACATTTTCAGGGTTCATCCAAGTTGCGGCATATATCAATACTTCATTAATTTTCGTTGCCAAATGATGACATATAGATATTCCACATTTTATTTATCTATTCATTGGTGTCCACTGATAGGCATTTGAATTATTTCTACTTTTTAGCTATTATGAATAATGTTGGTATGATCATCAGGTACAAGTTTTTGTATGAACATACACTTTCAATTCACTTGGGTATCTATCTAAAAGTGGCATTGCTGGATTATATAGTAACTCTGTGTTTAAGGTTTGAAGAACTGCTGTACTGTTTTCCAAAGTGACTGCATCATTGTATTATCTTTATTATTATTATTTTTTGAGATTAGTATCACCTATGAGAGACTCTATTGTGTAGAAGTTAAGACCTAAGACTTTGTAACCAGACAGACTTGGATTTGTATACTGGGTCCCTCATTTATTAGTTGTATGACTTCTGGCAAATTACTGAACTTTCTGTGCTTCAGTTCCCACATCTGTTAAATGGGGATAAACAGAGTATCCACCTCATTAATTTTCAGACATGCCTGAAATAAGTGCTGTTTAAGTAGTAGCTATTATTATGATTGTAGTTTTCTATAATTCAGTTTCTTTGCAGGAATCTTTTAAATTACTAGTCCATGTTGTAGAGATTAGCTGAACCTGGATAAGTTTTATTCTGAAACTGAAGAAATGAGTAAAGACACCTGTGTCCTTCTGTTTTGTGGAACTCTCCCTGAGAACCTCCACAGGGATGGCATGATGCGGGTGACTGCGGCATGCACAGTGCAAGGCTGTTGTTTATGTGCTAAATCGTGCCCAACTCTGCAGCCCCAGCACTGTAGCCCACCAGGCTCCTCTGTCCATGGGATTTTTCCGGGCAAGAACACTGGAGTGGTTGCCATTTTCTCCTCTGGGGGATCTTCCTGACCCAGGGATTGAACCAATGTCTCCTGCATTGGCAGGCAGATTCCTTACCACTGAGCCACAAAGGAAGCCCTTGTATTTTAAATATTCCTCTAGCTCCATGTTTTACTCCTTTAAGAAAATATTAGATCCTGTTTATGTTTACTTCCTCGCCCCTATTTGCTCTTCTTCCTTCTTGGGAAATTCCAATTCAGAGGAGGGCAAAGGAGCAGCAGACTCTGAGGAGTGAGGCCTTGAAGTCTAATTCTCTACTGTGCACAGAGCAGTCTTCATTCAGCATAACTCCCTTACCATTAAATCTTCCTTCTGCTGTATCAAGAGTCCTCTCTTGGGACTTCCTGGTGGTCCAGTGGTTGGGACTCTGCACTCCAAATGAGCAGGGCACTGGTTCAGTTCCTGGTTGGGGAACTAGGATCCCTCATGCTGCAAGGCATGGCCTAAAAAAAGCAAACAATCCTTTCTCAAGTAGCTTTTGAATAAAATACAGTGTATAACTTACAGTTTCCAATTATTTTTACATATCTTAAAAACTAAAATATTAATTGAAGCCATTAAAAATGTAGATATTATAAGGTGGGTATTTTGGCTTTTGGTTAATCTTTTTGGATTGCAAAGTGGTGTTGAATGAAGTTGCAAGAGAAACTGCTTTCTCCTTTTGGTCCAAGTAAGCAAAGCAAAGTAAGAAATCTGAAGTAACTGGACTTAATCATAAGTTTCAGCATTCAGTTCACTGACACTGTAGTGGATGATGGAGACTTCATTGTCCTGGTGCTTTTGCTGTATAGGCTGTGAGATTGCTACAGCCAAGTGAGGGCCAGAGTATGTTTTCAGAATCTGCTGGAACCTCTCCAGAATTCTGATACACTGTAATCAGAACATCTCTTGATTTCATTTACATTGTTGCAATGTATAGAGAAAGTTGATAGCATTTTAACTACTTTATTTACTCTGTTAACTTCAGTTTTAACAATATACCAACAAAAGAATAGGCTGTCCTTTTATCATTGAATATTACAGTAAAGGATATTTCTAACTTATACATCAACCCTGTCACTTATTTTAGGTAGCAGTTATCACCCTAGGAGTACTATTAACCCTACTCTTGTAATAGGAGTACTATTAACTTACTCTTATTGCCAGTAAGTCTGTCTTTTTTTTTTAAACAGCCTTAAATATTAGGCTTAAACTAGGTTCATTGGCAGGATGTGGAAGACTACTTCAGTGATGACTAGAATATATTAAGCACCTACTACATATATGGGGCTTCCCAGGTGGCTCACTGGTAAAGAATTTGCCTGCCAAGCAGGAGACCTGGGTTCGATCTCTGGGTTGGGAAGATCTCCTGGAGAAGGGACCAGCTACCCACTCCAGTATTTTGGCCTGGAAAATTCCATGGACAGTCCCTGGGGTCACAGAGTCAGACACAACTGAGTGGCTTTCACTTTATATTTCATATACTGTGTTGGTTTCCTCATTATCTATCAGTGTACTCTGTATCCTTCAAAATTAATGAAGGATTGTTACTGCTTTATAGTGGTTTCCTTATTTGCCAATTTCCCTCTTGCCAGCCTCTCCAGTGTCTTTTCCCCCTTCCTCTTCCCTCCACCCCAACACCAAAGTAGACAGACACCAGAAACTCCTTTTACAGTTTCCATCAATAGAAGTGAAGTTCCTCCATTCCCAGCTAACCACTCATTAAAAGTTTTTTCATTCCTCTCTCCACTTAAAAAACAGAAATGAACCTCAAGACATAGAAAACCTGTGCAGGTGGTGCTTTAAGAAGCAACCATTTGATAATGGTGATTTTCATTCTTTTCCCTTTCTCTCCATGATGTCTTAAGCGCTACTTAATATTTTGAGTAGAGCACCTGCTCTGTCCTTGATCCAAAGGTAAACTAAAAATAGAAATATCCCCTGACTTTATCTTCTGTTCTAGTCTTTCCTTTTTTTTCCTTTTGCCTTTATTGAGGTATAATTGACAAATTATAATAATAGGGGAGACAAGTCCTTCTAGGATATCCCTAACAGTGTTTGATCAAAGCCCTACTAAATCTTTCTTTAAAATGTCTTTCCTCTGTCCCCTTCCTTTCTATTCCACTTCATCCTGTTCTGTACCTTGATTGCACAGTGTGCCATGGTGCTCTAGGCTATTCCCGATTTAAAGACCAGACATCCAGCACAAGGCAGCCTGAACGAGAGGCTGCACCATGGCGTGCTGTGGCCCTGGGGCCTGCACCAGCCTGAAGAGTGACTGACCCGCGCCCACAGATGCTTTGCATCACAGACCTCCCACCTCAGTGTTCTCTGTTTGAAGAATGACTGCAAATTTAAAGTATCTCTTTAAATTTTCTCATTTGAAAAATGAGAGTGACAACTCACATGGTATTCTGTTGAGAGATTGTGAGAAGGTGTGTAATCAGTGCATTAAGCAAACTCACAAATTGTTTCTAGGGATTGCAGTTAGGAATTGTGGGTTTTGAGCTGTTGTGTAACCATTTTCTTCTACTGCTGTTGCTAACTTGTGTCCAACTCTGAAATCCCATGGACTGTAGGTAGCACACCAAGCTTCCCTGTCCTTCACTATCTCCCAGAGTTTGCTGAAATTCATGTCCATTGTCTCGGTGATGCTATCCAACCATCTCATCCTCTGTCACCCATTTTTCCTCTTGCCCTCGATCTTTGCCAGCATCAGGGTCTTTTCCAGTGGCTCTTTGCATCAGGTGACCAAAATACAGGAGCTTCAGCTTCAGTACTGCTGTACTTGTAGGATATTTTGTTTATTCTCACTCTAACATTTAGTAAACAAAAGGAGCCCAGCAGAACAGCCTAATGAATATGCCCTAATGAATAACAGGTGAGTCACCAGAGTGGTTCATTTCTTCCCAACTTCACTGGGGGAGGCACTATTGATGCAAAATCTTTTAAGTGATTTTCCTGACACTTCTCCCCCCATATTCTCCATTTAGCTGAGCAACTTGCATCTTAAGGAAGAGAAAATAAAACCAGATGCCAATGGTGAGTAACTAAATGCTATTTTGAAAACAAAAAATGATTTCCTTTAGTATTTGTTTTAATATAACAACTGGAAAAAAAATTATATACATACCAGACAGGAGACAGACAGATACTGGCAGTTATTTGATTTGGGAATCAACAAACTGGATTGTTTTGTTATGCTTCATGTAAATATGAGGGTAACTAATTGGCTTATAAATCATTAAATATATCACTAACCATGAAAATATACTGCCAATGATTGTTTGTTTTTTAAAATACTCCTGAATTTGAGATAAGATAGACAAAGTATGAGCAACCTGAGGGCTAACCTGTTGTAATTATTCTGAAATCATATCTACAAAATCTAAGATGTCTATTGAATTTTTGTTCATGTATTTAAAGTTGTAAGGGAGAAATTGTAACATTTACCTTACTCAGATCTTTTTCTGTATATCTTTATATAACTACAACACTGAATATCTGTTTCTATTAATCAACGGTTTATACACATAGACTCTTAATGGCACTGTGTTGTTTATATATTGATGAAACATGATTTGCATAGGTATTCCTCTGTTGAGCATCAAGGTCATGTAATCATCTTTCTATAACATTTGAGAAATGTTGATGCTGTGAGGGATTCATAGTTTTTGAGGTTCAGTGAGAGGACTTGGAATAGGAAAGAACTGAAAAGTAACCATCAGTTTTCATACCTTTGTTTATATAGTAACAATAAAATGTTTTTATCTGTGGCTTGGTTTCCTCATTTATTTTTTTGCTCCCCAGGCCTTTACATTTCTAGTGTCTCATAGAATTTGAACTGTCTCAGCTCTTGGGTATGGGATATGATTTTGAATGACGGCCACTTTGTGTCTGATAAAGGTGCTGTTGTCAAGACCAATGCTAATGCAGAGAAGGCTGATGAAGAGGAGAAAGGTAACCTAGCCTAGAGTTATGTATACATGGAGTTCTACAGTCTAAGAGAATGGAGTGTTAGGAAGTTTCATTTTTGCGCCGTGACTTGGCTAGAGTTTAATGGAAGTCACAGTGCTGTCTCCTAACTCAGTCGGTAAAGAATCTGTCTGTAATGCAGGGGACCCAGGTTCTCTTCTTGGGTTGGAAAGATCCCCAGGAAAAGGAAATGGCAACCCGCTGCCGTATTCTTGCCCGAAGAGTTCCATAGACGGAGGAGCCTGGCATGCTACAGTCCAAACATGACTTAGCGACTACGCCACCACCACCACAGTGCTAGTAAAAATTCAATATAGTCATTGGTAAAAGGATCCTAGGAGGTTTATACTGACCTGCCAATGGACTTCCCTCGTGGTTCAGACAGTAAAGCATCTGCCGCATTTTATCGGGAGCCCAGGGTTCAGTGCCTGGGTTGGGAAGATCTGGAGAAGGAAATGGCAACCCATTCCAGTATTCTTGCCTGGAGAATCCCATGGATGGAGGAACCTGGTAGGCTACAGTCCATGAGGTCGCAAAGAGTCAGACACAACTGAATGACTTCACTTTCTTTCTTTCTTTCTAAAGGGATTCTAATTCTTTACATTTTAGAGAAATTTTACTTTGAACGGATGATAAACTTCAACAGCAGCAGGAAATATTCCCTGAATGATTACCTTGTACAGGTCTTTATAAAAGATATTTTAACTTGCATCTCCATTTTCTAATAAAATTATATTTGATGATATTTTGACAATTTAACATAAATAACAACATGCAAAAAACAGCTTATCCAATATCAAGATACAGACTGTCAATTTGCTTTTTTTTTTCCCCATTATTGTGACGTGGTTTTTAAACTCATCATTTTAAAATTTATATTGGGTACGTAAAGAAAAGAAAGAAAGAAAGAAAGTGAAGTCGCTTAGTCATGTCCAACTCTTTGCAACCCATAGACTGTAGCCCAGCAAGGTCCTCCATCCGTGGGATTCTCCAGGCAAGAATACTGGAGTGGGTTGCCATTTCCTTCTCCAGGGGATCTTCCCGACCCAGGAATCGAACCCAGGTCTCCCACATTGCAGGCAGACGCTTTAACCTCTGCATCACCACTGGAAAGTAAATGTTTGGGTTTTGAGAGGAGGAACTTCGAGAAAGGATAGTTGTTAGGAATAGAGTTCTGGAGAAGAATATGAGGCCCCAACAAATGATATGAGCATCATAAATTTTGCTTTTAATAAACTTTTAATTATATTTATAAATCAGAACTAAAACGCTACCTTGAATTAGGAGTCCCAGTACAAATACATGTTATTGCTTAAAATAATAATGGCAGCTGAATTCAGAGGAGATCATGCTAGATTTCATGGACTTCTAAAAATCTTCATGCTTTTATCTATAGAGGACAGAGCCGCCCAGTCCTTACTCAACAAGCTGATCAGAAGCAACCTTGTCGATAACACCAACCAAGTGGAAGTCCTGCAGCGGGATCCCAACTCCCCACTCTACTCAGTCAAGTCCTTCGAGGAGCTTCGGCTGTGAGTACCTTCTGACTCTCCCCTTTGTGTTTAACTAGAAATTTTAGGCCTGTTAACATGTATTTTTTCATCACTACAGAACATTTTTAGCTAATACAAGTTTAATAAAAGAATTTAGCTGCTTTGGGTTAGTAAGTAAAATTTCCTGGTAATTTGTAAAAGCTTTAGCTACACACATACATCGTGCCCTAGTCACAGTTTTAGTATTGTTAGCTAGATACTTGGCTTCTTTCTTCAACCAGAGACTGTGATTTTCATTTTAAACTGTTTTTCTAGGAAACCACAGCTTCTCCAAGGAGTCTATGCCATGGGCTTCAACCGTCCATCCAAGATACAAGAGAACGCATTGCCTTTAATGCTTGCTGAGCCGTATGTGTCCTGATGCACCTCTATCCCATGTTACTTTTTTTTTTAACTTTCATTATTAAAAAAATATATATATATACACATTCATTTTAGAAGTTAGAAAACAATGAAAAATGAGAAAAGAGAAAATTTGTTATCTCCCTCCCCTCCACACTATTAATATTTGGAGTAGAGACTTCTAGATGTTTTTCTATGTAAACTTGGATTTGTATACTTTTTGCTTAAAGTGAACCATATAAAATGGTTAAATACTTTTTTTGATATAATTATATGATAATATTTCTATGTTGTAAATACATGTACATTTATACCATTTATATACACCATGATTTCATTATATGAGTAACCAAAATATATGTGTCAAATGTAGATGACAAAAACTAAACAGGGATTGAGGCAATCAGAACAGTACAGTTGCTAACATTGTTTTCTGGGGCAGTGCTGCTCACACTTTCAGAGGCATGTGAAACTCATGGGACTTTATTAAAATGCAGATTCTGGTCTCAGTGAGTCTGAGGTGGGGACTGAGACTCACCATTTCTAAGACGCTTCCCAGTGTTGCTGGTGCTTCTGGAGTTCTAGAACATAAGGAACTTTTAATAAAAAATTGACCCCTATATTTCATATGATTATATAAAATTGCATAAAACCCTAAACCCTGAAAACCCCTTTCCCTATTTGTCTGAAAACAGATATTGTAGGTCTGTATTCTCTCAACGTTTCTTATATCCTGTGTCACAATAGTGGTATTTTTTCAAGATGGTTAATGTCTTTTTTTTTTTAATGACATTTTGAGCATACTTAAAATGAATAAATGGAATATTTATTATATTGTTTCTAATTGCCACTTCTATTTATGTATCTTGATGCTTTCATAGATGCTCACTGTTAGACTGTCAATGTTAGAAGAGCTCTGAGAATTTTCTAATACTTGTCCTTCATTAACTTATTTATTGAGGACTTGGTTTGTGACACATACTATACTAGGCACTTATATACATTAGTGAACTAGGAACTTAGATACTTAGTGAACAAAGCAGATGAAAATTCTTACCCACAAGGAGCTTATATTCTAGTTTGGAGTATAGATTTATTTTTATTAAAAATAAATATATAGTATGTTTAAAGGTGATAGATCGTAAATATAATTAATGCCACTGAATTGTATACTTTTAATGGCAAATTTTATGTTATATATTTTACCACAATTTAAAAAATTCATTAAAGTCATATACCAAAATGATTGACTTATATACTTTAAATGGATGAACTGCATGGTACATGAATTACATCTCAATAAAACTCTCTTTTAAAAAGGCGGTAAGTGCTAAGGAGAGAAATAAACAGAGCATGATGGGGGGGGATTGGGAAGACCAAGATTGCAGTTTTGCCCCCAATGTTTTATTATGGCAGTTTTCAGACATACAAAAAAGTTGAAAGGGTTTTATAGTGAACACCTATATATGCACCTCCTAGATTCTTTCACTGACAGTTTCCTATGCTTTATCATGTATTGGCCCACCAGTACCTCTTGTTTTTTAAGGCATTTCAAAGTAAGTTGTAACTTTAAATCATGTAGTTAGGGTGGAATCTCGTTAAATAGGTGATATCTGAGCAGAGACTTGAAGGAGAAGAGAGAGTTGGCTTGTTGTCACAGGGACAGCCGTCCCAGGCCTGTCTCTTATACACATCTTTCTAGAACATAAGGAACTTTTAATAAAAAATTGACCCCTATATTTCATATGATTATATAAAATTGCATAAAACCCTAAACCCTGAAAACCCCTTTCCCTATTTGTCTGAAAACAGATATTGTAGGTCTGTATTCTCTCAACGTTTCTTATATCCTGTGTCACAATAGTGGTATTTTTTCAAGATGGTTAATGTCTTTTTTTTTTAATGACATTTTGAGCATACTTAAAATGAATAAATGGAATATTTATTATATTGTTTCTAATTGCCACTTCTATTTATGTATCTTGATGCTTTCATAGATGCTCACTGTTAGACTGTCAATGTTAGAAGAGCTCTGAGAATTTTCTAATACTTGTCCTTCATTAACTTATTTATTGAGGACTTGGTTTGTGACACATACTATACTAGGCACTTATATACATTAGTGAACTAGGAACTTAGATACTTAGTGAACAAAGCAGATGAAAATTCTTACCCACAAGGAGCTTATATTCTAGTTTGGAGTATAGATTTATTTTTATTAAAAATAAATATATAGTATGTTTAAAGGTGATAGATCGTAAATATAATTAATGCCACTGAATTGTATACTTTTAATGGCAAATTTTATGTTATATATTTTACCACAATTTAAAAAATTCATTAAAGTCATATACCAAAATGATTGACTTATATACTTTAAATGGATGAACTGCATGGTACATGAATTACATCTCAATAAAACTCTCTTTTAAAAAGGCGGTAAGTGCTAAGGAGAGAAATAAACAGAGCATGATGGGGGGGGATTGGGAAGACCAAGATTGCAGTTTTGCCCCCAATGTTTTATTATGGCAGTTTTCAGACATACAAAAAAGTTGAAAGGGTTTTATAGTGAACACCTATATATGCACCTCCTAGATTCTTTCACTGACAGTTTCCTATGCTTTATCATGTATTGGCCCACCAGTACCTCTTGTTTTTTAAGGCATTTCAAAGTAAGTTGTAACTTTAAATCATGTAGTTAGGGTGGAATCTCGTTAAATAGGTGATATCTGAGCAGAGACTTGAAGGAGAAGAGAGAGTTGGCTTGTTGTCACAGGGACAGCCGTCCCAGGCAGTGTCTAGCTGCTGCAGAAGCCCGAAGATGAGAGCATGGCTAGTTGTTCTGAGCAGCTCTGGGGCAGCTGCGGTGGTGGAGTGGAGTGAGGGAGCTGTAGCAGATGAGAACGGAGAGCTAGCGGGGAACCTCATCAGGTGGGACCTTATAGAGCATTATAAGAATTTTAACTTTTTCTCTGAATGAAATCTGGAGTGAATGGGAGGTTTTTGAGCAGAAAAGAAGAATCACACACTGTTACATCAAGAGTAGATAAAAGATAAGAAGTGCTTCAAATTCCACCATGAAATCTTTTATCTGTGATGCTAGCGTATGTACTCTACTACAGAAGCCAAAGCTGCCTCCTGTCAAGCAAGCTGAGATACTCATTATTTAATTAAGCTTTATATATTTTTATTCAGTGAAAGAATAAATGAGATTTAAACCCCTAAACAGTTTGTTTTCTTGTGCAGCCCACAGAACTTAATTGCCCAGTCACAGTCTGGTACTGGTAAAACAGCTGCCTTTGTGTTGGCCATGCTCAGCCAAGTAGAACCAGCCAACAGACACCCCCAGGTAAGGGCTTGGTGAAGCTGAGTTTTCTAACTCATAACTAGAAGGGAAATGCCATTTGATGAATTAAAAGATGAGCTATGTATTACTTTCTACATCAACTAGAACCCCTTAAGTTGAGCGCAAATAACATAGTTGATCTTCCAATAATATAAAAAATCCTTTTTCCTTTTCATTGACATGCCATTCCTAGGATAGTGCTTACAGGCTATGCTCCTTTAGCTGTAGGAAAAAGCTCCTTAATCTGTATCATCCATTAGGAAGTTCTGAGAACCTTCTGAGTGAGAGAAAAGGAAGGTAATCTCCAGCTGGAATTTCAGATCCCTGCTCACATGTGGTTTTTGGTACGCCAGTGGCTAGATAGCTGTTCTCAAGTGTCTACCCAGCCAGAGTTCTGACCCCTGAGAATTGTACTTCCAGCTTTGCAGCTTAAACAGTCAAATGGTGTGCACTCTGTATGTTCTTCCCTTCAGCCTCAGCGGGAGGAATCAAGTCCGAATAGCAGTTCCCCACTGCATAACAGTGAGTGTCTTGATTCTCTCTCTGCGCTTTTTCCCTGCCAGTGTCTGTGCCTTTCCCCAACATATGAGCTTGCCCTTCAGACGGGAAAAGTGATTGAGCAGATGGGCAAATTTTATCCTGAACTGAAACTAGCTTATGCTGTTCGTGGCAATAAGTGTGAGTATGATCCTAGTTAATTAAGGTAATAACTTTTTATTTTGAAAAATCCAAAAACATATGCAGTACTTGATATTTACAGTAAACACATGTGCCTTCCACCTGTATCCGAAAAGTTAACATTTTGGCATATTTGCTTTATGTGTATTATGTGTATCTTGGGCGGAGGGTGAATCATTTGAAGGTAAATTGTAGGGGACTTCCCTGGTGATCCAGTGGCTAAGACTCTGAGCTCCCAAAACAGGAGGCCTAGGTTCAGTCCCTGGTCAGAGAACTAGATCACACAAACTGCATCTAAGTCTGCATGCCACAACTAAAGATGCCACATGCCAAAGCTAAAAAAAAAAGGTCCCATGTGCCACAACTAAGACCCGGTGCAGCCAAATATTTTTAAAACGAAAGAAAACTGTACACATTGCCACTCTTTATTTCAAAGTAATTTAGTATGCATTTCATAGTAAGAGCATTCTTCACCATACCAACAATACCCATATCACAACCAGCAAAATTACAGATTCTCTGATAACTAGCATCTTTTCCATTTTAATTTCCCCCCTAATAGTTCCAGAAGTGTATATGGTGTTTTTGTTGAACCAAGACTGAGTCAGTATATATGCATTACATTTGGTTGTTGTATTTCTTTACTTTCTTGCAGTCTAGAATAGTCCTTTCGCATCCCCACCCCCACCCCAACTATGTTACATTTATTTTGAGCAGACCAGTTGCTTATAAAATGTTACAAATTCTGGATTTGTTTAATAGCCTAATTTTTTAAATGTCACTATTAAAAATGTTCTAGAATGTTCATGGCAATTAACTCTGGGAGATATTTTTATTATTTTCTTTATCCACTCTACTTTTGCTTGTTTCACAACAAACTAACTTTGAAAAAGTCTACTTGTGGGGAAATCCAAACCCAGGCTAGGCAGAATAATGTTGACAGAGAAGAAATACCTGTTGACAGGTTATGAAATCCTTGAAAGAGGTTGATGATTATAGAGAATGTAAAAGAATACTACTGAAGAGGTTTTCATCTCATGGTGCATGACTTTACCAAATCTTATCAGCATTAGTGTCTGTTCTTTGTGTGTATGTTCATTAAATACTATAGTGGTATCCTGACCTTGCCTTAAAATATTAATGCAAACATCAAAACAATTGCTTTAAAATACATCATAGCTTTAAAATTGCTTGGAGAGTGAACCTGGCTTTTCATGGGAAATACCCATGAAACAGAACACATCTTGTCTCCACAGTGGAAAGAGGTCAGAAAATCAGTGAGCACATTGTCATTGGCACCCCGGGGACCGTTCTGGACTGGTGCTCCAAGCTCAAGTTCATCGACCCCAAGAAGATCAAGGTGTTTGTTCTGGATGAGGCTGACGTGATGATAGCCACTCAGGGCCACCAAGATCAGAGCATCCGCATCCAGAGGTAGGGCCTCGAGCCAGGAGCGACTTCTCGGCTCCCGACCTGCAGTTCCTGCTCCTGTTACCTCACACTCCCCTTCTTGCCCCTGCCAGGCTCTTCACAGCTCTCAGGGGCATTTGTTTGATGGGCCATTTCCATGCCAGCGCTGAGCACGCCCCCCACCTGCATTAAGGAGGGAAACTCAGGGACTCTCGGTCACCCGTCCCTGCCCCTACATTTGCTCCCCCTTCCTCCCCGCAGCTGCTCCCCACTGCCCCTTCCTGGGGCGCAGGTTATCAGGCCTGAGGAGGCTGTGCCCTGGTCCTTCCAGGGAAAGCCCGGGTCAGGGTCATCTGGACACCTGGGGCTCCCCTTGCAGGATGCTGCCCAGGAACTGCCAGATGCTGCTTTTCTCTGCCACCTTTGAAGACTCTGTCTGGAAATTTGCCCAGAAAGTGGTGCCTGACCCCAACATCATCAAACTGAAGCGTGAGGAGGAAACACTGGACACCATCAAGCAGTATTACGTCCTGTGCAACAGCAGAGATGAGAAGTTCCAGGCCTTGTGTAATATCTACGGGGCCATCACCATTGCTCAAGCCATGATCTTCTGCCATGTGAGTAGCAG
>SJYW01006372.1:447529-501049 GCA_006410735.1 Raphicerus campestris | reverse complement strand
GATGTGGCCCCGCCCCTCCCACTCAGACAGCTCCATTTATTGCCGGGGACTGTTAACTGCCTGTGGCTGGTAAGGAACTAAATCAGTCCCAGGACCTGGTCTCTCAGGTTGTAATGAGTTGTAAGGGGAAGACTGAAGACCTAACCTTCTCTGGTCCCTACTGCTTAGAGATTGCTTGGGGGAAAAAAATTCCAAATACCTTCCAATGAAATAATTTTAAAGAATTAAGAATGTAGACTATTTCAGAATGAAGACCTTTGGCTCAAACCACAATAACACTAAGATCACTGATATACTTTATTCCCTCAAAATCATAGTGCTAAAAAATATTTAGAAACTTTAAGCCCATCTTGCTGACTGAACTCAGTAGAGCGTTCATGTATGTTAATAACAAAAAAGCCACTTTTCTGCAGGTGTCTTCATTTTTTTTTTAAACAGGGATCTTCATTTAAAACAATTCTTTTCACTCCAGACCCGCAAAACAGCTAGCTGGCTGGCCGCAGAGCTCTCAAAAGAAGGCCACCAGGTGGCTCTGCTGAGCGGTGAAATGGTGGTGGAGCAGAGGGCTGCAGTGATTGAGCGCTTCCGAGAGGGCAAAGAGAAGGTTCTGGTCACCACCAACGTGTGTGCCCGCGGTGAGCAGAGACTAGGTCCTGGCCCGCCAGGCTCGGGGCCGCAGAGAGATCTTCGTGTGTGGGAGGCTGCGATGGTGTGGGGGGAGATGCTGTTTTGTGGGCGAGCCTGTGGGGTTCCCTCAGAGGAGGAGAACGTCCACAGAAGCCGGGAGTCCTGGCTGGTGGCCGAGGACGGCGCCTGCTCGTGGCCCCAGGGCGGCGTCAGCTGCTTCTCCAGATCCTCGGATCCAGCGGAGGCTGTGCGACTGATGCTGGAATTTGGCCAGCACCGGGACAGCCCCGTCCTCTCCCGCTGGGCACTGCCACCTGCCCGTGTCCCAGCCCCAGAGCTGGCCTGTCGCAGACCCTGCCTCCCGCCTGAGCTTGGTGACGGTGGGCCTGACTGGGCAGCGGCAATTTCTGTCTCCTGTCCAACTCTTCCCTCACACAGGTATTGACGTCGAACAGGTGTCTGTCGTCATCAACTTTGACCTCCCCGTGGACAAGGACGGGAACCCGGACAACGAGACCTACCTGCATCGGATCGGGCGCACCGGCCGCTTTGGCAAGCGGGGCCTGGCCGTGAACATGGTGGACAGCAAGCACAGCATGAACATCCTGAACAGAATCCAGGAGCATTTCAGTGAGTCCTGGGAGAGCCCCCTGCCGGGGCCAGGTCTCGGAGGCAGGCGGGAAGGGGGTGTCGCCATGGCCCCGAGAGGCCCTTCCACAGGACAGGAGGTTCTCCCCGCTCCCGGAGCACTCGGGACAGGCGCGCGTGACTGCCCCCTTGGCCAGGCCGATGGGCTGGGGGCCTGGCCGCCTCCAGCCGTGTGCTCGCCCAGTCCCGGGCACCTCGGGGGCTCAGGGAGGCCTGCGGTGGGGGCGGGCACGTCCCAGGGAGCCCTGGGTCCTCCCCACCTGCTGCCCCTCCCCTGCCTGCGTCCCCTGTGATCTGTGCGGGGCTCTCTGAACCCGCCTCTCTTCCCTCAGATAAGAAAATAGAAAGACTGGACACGGATGACTTGGACGAGATTGAGAAAATAGCCAACTGAGAAGCCCCTGCAGTCGCTGTGCCGCCCCCGCCCGGGACACGAGTGCTTCCACGGCGCAGCCTGACCGTCCCTGGGAGGATGACGGCACGAGTAGACAAACTGCCTACCTCATCTGAAATTACGTTTGGACTTAACAAAAATTGTGCGAATGATGGGGGAAGGTAGAAAAAAAATTGTTTACACTTTTGAAGATTAGGCGTGAATAGACAGAAATTTACCTTTTGGAAATAATGTTTTTTGGCCAGTGTTTTCCCCATCATTACCATAATCTAAATGTTGTGGCTGGTCGTTTGCTCAGGAGTCTCAGTGGCAGCCCAGCCTATTGTCTGCTTACAAGTGTCGAGGCCAGCCTCCAGCCCTTATAGAAGTCACAGAGTTAAGGTGAAGAGCAAACAGAGAGACCAAGTAGGTTAGGTTGTAAGCTAGTCATCATGTTTGGCGTGAGTTGCTGCTTTGAATTTGGGTTGGGACAGGTCATTTGAGTGCTTTAAGCCCCTACTGTCTGATGGCTACAGCAGGAAGGGATTTGCTAAGCATGACCCAAAATGCCAATCTGGCATCTTTGGTGTATACAAGTCTGTTGCAGACCATGGCCTAGTCTCAGCAGATGCGATCTGTGTAGAGGGCACATCTGATAGTCCTTTGGAGAAGCCATCATGAAGAATTAGTGGTAGTCCTAGCTTGCCACACAGCCTGACCTTTCAGCATCTTTTTTACATCCCTAATATCACCTTGACCTCTTAGCAGCTCTAAGCAAATAATAGGTAATCTGGTTTGGAGAAACAGTGAACACTGTGTTTCAAGTTGCTAACGGCCAGGCTTAAGGCAGGTCCACAAGTGACCAGCAGTAGTCACAAATGCTTGCTTTGCCTCTAGATCGCAGAAAGCAAGTTTGTTTGTTTAAATCAGAGCTGGAGAATGGTTTCAGAAAATTCGCCATCTTGATTATAAAAGAANGATGTGGCCCCGCCCCTCCCACTCAGACAGCTCCATTTATTGCCGGGGACTGTTAACTGCCTGTGGCTGGTAAGGAACTAAATCAGTCCCAGGACCTGGTCTCTCAGGTTGTAATGAGTTGTAAGGGGAAGACTGAAGACCTAACCTTCTCTGGTCCCTACTGCTTAGAGATTGCTTGGGGGAAAAAAATTCCAAATACCTTCCAATGAAATAATTTTAAAGAATTAAGAATGTAGACTATTTCAGAATGAAGACCTTTGGCTCAAACCACAATAACACTAAGATCACTGATATACTTTATTCCCTCAAAATCATAGTGCTAAAAAATATTTAGAAACTTTAAGCCCATCTTGCTGACTGAACTCAGTAGAGCGTTCATGTATGTTAATAACAAAAAAGCCACTTTTCTGCAGGTGTCTTCATTTTTTTTTTAAACAGGGATCTTCATTTAAAACAATTCTTTTCACTCCAGACCCGCAAAACAGCTAGCTGGCTGGCCGCAGAGCTCTCAAAAGAAGGCCACCAGGTGGCTCTGCTGAGCGGTGAAATGGTGGTGGAGCAGAGGGCTGCAGTGATTGAGCGCTTCCGAGAGGGCAAAGAGAAGGTTCTGGTCACCACCAACGTGTGTGCCCGCGGTGAGCAGAGACTAGGTCCTGGCCCGCCAGGCTCGGGGCCGCAGAGAGATCTTCGTGTGTGGGAGGCTGCGATGGTGTGGGGGGAGATGCTGTTTTGTGGGCGAGCCTGTGGGGTTCCCTCAGAGGAGGAGAACGTCCACAGAAGCCGGGAGTCCTGGCTGGTGGCCGAGGACGGCGCCTGCTCGTGGCCCCAGGGCGGCGTCAGCTGCTTCTCCAGATCCTCGGATCCAGCGGAGGCTGTGCGACTGATGCTGGAATTTGGCCAGCACCGGGACAGCCCCGTCCTCTCCCGCTGGGCACTGCCACCTGCCCGTGTCCCAGCCCCAGAGCTGGCCTGTCGCAGACCCTGCCTCCCGCCTGAGCTTGGTGACGGTGGGCCTGACTGGGCAGCGGCAATTTCTGTCTCCTGTCCAACTCTTCCCTCACACAGGTATTGACGTCGAACAGGTGTCTGTCGTCATCAACTTTGACCTCCCCGTGGACAAGGACGGGAACCCGGACAACGAGACCTACCTGCATCGGATCGGGCGCACCGGCCGCTTTGGCAAGCGGGGCCTGGCCGTGAACATGGTGGACAGCAAGCACAGCATGAACATCCTGAACAGAATCCAGGAGCATTTCAGTGAGTCCTGGGAGAGCCCCCTGCCGGGGCCAGGTCTCGGAGGCAGGCGGGAAGGGGGTGTCGCCATGGCCCCGAGAGGCCCTTCCACAGGACAGGAGGTTCTCCCCGCTCCCGGAGCACTCGGGACAGGCGCGCGTGACTGCCCCCTTGGCCAGGCCGATGGGCTGGGGGCCTGGCCGCCTCCAGCCGTGTGCTCGCCCAGTCCCGGGCACCTCGGGGGCTCAGGGAGGCCTGCGGTGGGGGCGGGCACGTCCCAGGGAGCCCTGGGTCCTCCCCACCTGCTGCCCCTCCCCTGCCTGCGTCCCCTGTGATCTGTGCGGGGCTCTCTGAACCCGCCTCTCTTCCCTCAGATAAGAAAATAGAAAGACTGGACACGGATGACTTGGACGAGATTGAGAAAATAGCCAACTGAGAAGCCCCTGCAGTCGCTGTGCCGCCCCCGCCCGGGACACGAGTGCTTCCACGGCGCAGCCTGACCGTCCCTGGGAGGATGACGGCACGAGTAGACAAACTGCCTACCTCATCTGAAATTACGTTTGGACTTAACAAAAATTGTGCGAATGATGGGGGAAGGTAGAAAAAAAATTGTTTACACTTTTGAAGATTAGGTGTGAATAGACAGAAATTTACCTTTTGGAAATAATGTTTTTTGGCCAGTGTTTTCCCCATCATTACCATAATCTAAATGTTGTGGCTGGTCGTTTGCTCAGGAGTCTCAGTGGCAGCCCAGCCTATTGTCTGCTTACAAGTGTCGAGGCCAGCCTCCAGCCCTTATAGAAGTCACAGAGTTAAGGTGAAGAGCAAACAGAGAGACCAAGTAGGTTAGGTTGTAAGCTAGTCATCATGTTTGGCGTGAGTTGCTGCTTTGAATTTGGGTTGGGACAGGTCATTTGAGTGCTTTAAGCCCCTACTGTCTGATGGCTACAGCAGGAAGGGATTTGCTAAGCATGACCCAAAATGCCAATCTGGCATCTTTGGTGTATACAAGTCTGTTGCAGACCATGGCCTAGTCTCAGCAGATGCGATCTGTGTAGAGGGCACATCTGATAGTCCTTTGGAGAAGCCATCATGAAGAATTAGTGGTAGTCCTAGCTTGCCACACAGCCTGACCTTTCAGCATCTTTTTTACATCCCTAATATCACCTTGACCTCTTAGCAGCTCTAAGCAAATAATAGGTAATCTGGTTTGGAGAAACAGTGAACACTGTGTTTCAAGTTGCTAACGGCCAGGCTTAAGGCAGGTCCACAAGTGACCAGCAGTAGTCACAAATGCTTGCTTTGCCTCTAGATCGCAGAAAGCAAGTTTGTTTGTTTAAATCAGAGCTGGAGAATGGTTTCAGAAAATTCGCCATCTTGATTATAAAAGAATTCTGAGTCTTTGCGTCCATGGTGCTCAGGACACAAACAGAAGCAAGTAGGAGACACGGTGGACTCAGCCATTTCTCTCTCAAGGCCTGTGCTCCATCCTCACTTGGCATCTCGTGCATAGATCAGAGTAAAGAATAGGAATGGACACCTCCTCATACCCAACCAAACCTGTTGGTACCAAGTGACGGAGCAGAGATGACATGAAACTGAGGTGCAAGAACATATTAAATCCCAGCCAAGAGGAGTCCTCTCCAGCTCTTTGACAGAAGGGCTACTTCTTCTAGAATCAGGCCTGTAAGAGGGATTTTCCGTGGTGAGAACTATTTGAATCCCAGGCCTTTCTTACAGGCATTTCTGTGTTTTAGAGCCAGATTTGTCTCCTGGGAAGGGAAGGGGCCAATGCCAGCCCCCAGGTGGTTTCTCTAATCTGACTTTACAGGCACCGCAGAGAGAACCACAGACTACCAGTCTTGCCGTGTTCGCCTACCGGCACTTGACTGTGTTGAGTCTTTGTACTTCTGGCCAACTTTGAGCCACCTTGGGAGTCTTGTAAGAGAAGAAATTTTACACAAAGTCCTGCAAA
Organism: Raphicerus campestris; assembly: GCA_006410735.1. NCBI lineage: Eukaryota > Metazoa > Chordata > Mammalia > Artiodactyla > Bovidae > Raphicerus > Raphicerus campestris. Next base: position 495,215 of record SJYW01006372.1, on the reverse strand, counting down.
CCAACCCTGAAATAACTTAAAGGCAATAATTAAAGGAGTACAGACTCCTCCTGAGGCTGCAGGCTGAGTACACCTCACCTTCTCGCAGCACAAATGACTTATCTACTGAGTAGCCCCAAATCTGAGCAGGAAATGGGAAGGGATGTGCTTCAGATCCTCCAACAGTAGGAATACATGGGTATCTGAGAGAAATCTAAGTCAACAGTTCCTTATCTGGGGGCTTGGACCCCTAAGAACTCACTGGATGGGTTCCATGGATTTTATGTAGTATTTTGAGTTTAAATGTGTTTTCCTGGGGAAAAACCCCCAAGAGTGTGTGTCTTTTTAAAAGGTAAGACTCACTTTATGGATGGCTCTAGAAGGTCCCCCGTGTCACTGCCATCCATACTCATTCCTGCCAGTGCCTGGCTTCAGGGGGGTAATGGGTCAGAGCTTTCTCTGTGACCTTGTGCCATTTTGAGACACCAATGATGTAAAAGTGTATTGAGCCCTTAATGAGCTTCAGTCCCCATAGTGTCTTTCACTGTTTTTAGCAAGTTCCTATGTATGGAATGATAAACTGTGCCGTAGAACAGAGAAACTTGCTTGAAAAAGATTCTGGCCGGTGGAAAATTCTGGATATGTTCATTATCCATAAACAATAGATTTTACTGATTTTTTGGAGTGTTCGTTGACTATATGCATAAGAACTAATGAATTGTTAATGTATTCTTTATTGATGCTTAATGGAAGTTAATTATGATGTGTTCATGTTACTAAGACATCATTTCTGAGCACAAAAAAAAGCAGCATGTTTTCGTTGCTGATACTGGTGAAGATTTATGTATTATTCCATAGACTAGTCACCACCTGATAGTACTATCCTGTTTCAGAGTTGACACTGCTCCAACGTGAGCAGCTGGGATGTCTCCACAGGCCAAGAGCCCTACTTAGTTACCAGACAGCTCCTTACCTTCATGTTTTTCTTGCTGGTAAACCAGAGGCTGCTGGCTAATCAGAAAGAAGGCCGATGCCAGCAATACTTACTTACTGTTGTTATTGCAAAAAGAAATCTGTGGCTTTTAAAATTTAGGCACACTAGGCAGAAATAATTCTGGGGAGAAAACCAAAGGGAAGGTTTGGGAAGAACAGATGACATCAGGGTTGAGTCACAAACGAATGACTCATGAAATCAGGCCTGTCACCTTTGCCAGGAGGGACTGCCCTGTCTTCACCAAAACCCTCAAGCTATTGTAGATTTCAGGGACTCTCTTCAGGTTTCTCTTGATCCTGAACACAGATAAAAGGTTCTCAGGAACCCCCTGCACTTTATCTGACTTTGCTTTTCTGCTTGAGAATAAATGTTCCTTATTCTGTTGACTGACTCAGGTTGCAGCATCTTCTAAAAATGACACAGTGGAGAGGGAACCTGAAGGGCTGATGCTAGGAGGCTCCAATACCCAGAAGAGCTGTTCTGCTACTAGTATTCAGCAAAGCAAGGGGCTTTTCCTTAGCCTTAATTGTAAAGTGGAGGACAGGAGTAGGTGGAAAGAAAGAATATTATATGAAGCCTGAGAGTGGTGGCTGTTTGGGATGTCAGCTGCTCAGATGAGACACTCAGTCTCTGCTTTATCCATCTCATAGGCTGAGGTGCTTGGGTGGCAGATCTTTTATGTAGCCCTATAGCCAGTTTCTTCCAGAGGAAGGAGAGTCANAGAACAGAGAAACTTGCTTGAAAAAGATTCTGGCCGGTGGAAAATTCTGGATATGTTCATTATCCATAAACAATAGATTTTACTGATTTTTTGGAGTGTTCGTTGACTATATGCATAAGAACTAATGAATTGTTAATGTATTCTTTATTGATGCTTAATGGAAGTTAATTATGATGTGTTCATGTTACTAAGACATCATTTCTGAGCACAAAAAAAAGCAGCATGTTTTCGTTGCTGATACTGGTGAAGATTTATGTATTATTCCATAGACTAGTCACCACCTGATAGTACTATCCTGTTTCAGAGTTGACACTGCTCCAACGTGAGCAGCTGGGATGTCTCCACAGGCCAAGAGCCCTACTTAGTTACCAGACAGCTCCTTACCTTCATGTTTTTCTTGCTGGTAAACCAGAGGCTGCTGGCTAATCAGAAAGAAGGCCGATGCCAGCAATACTTACTTACTGTTGTTATTGCAAAAAGAAATCTGTGGCTTTTAAAATTTAGGCACACTAGGCAGAAATAATTCTGGGGAGAAAACCAAAGGGAAGGTTTGGGAAGAACAGATGACATCAGGGTTGAGTCACAAACGAATGACTCATGAAATCAGGCCTGTCACCTTTGCCAGGAGGGACTGCCCTGTCTTCACCAAAACCCTCAAGCTATTGTAGATTTCAGGGACTCTCTTCAGGTTTCTCTTGATCCTGAACACAGATAAAAGGTTCTCAGGAACCCCCTGCACTTTATCTGACTTTGCTTTTCTGCTTGAGAATAAATGTTCCTTATTCTGTTGACTGACTCAGGTTGCAGCATCTTCTAAAAATGACACAGTGGAGAGGGAACCTGAAGGGCTGATGCTAGGAGGCTCCAATACCCAGAAGAGCTGTTCTGCTACTAGTATTCAGCAAAGCAAGGGGCTTTTCCTTAGCCTTAATTGTAAAGTGGAGGACAGGAGTAGGTGGAAAGAAAGAATATTATATGAAGCCTGAGAGTGGTGGCTGTTTGGGATGTCAGCTGCTCAGATGAGACACTCAGTCTCTGCTTTATCCATCTCATAGGCTGAGGTGCTTGGGTGGCAGATCTTTTATGCAGCCCTATAGCCAGTTTCTTCCAGAGGAAGGAGAGTCAGAGAGGGGGGGCTATTTAAATGGAACTCTCCTGGAAGTACTAGTACACATTTTGTGAGTCTTTACAACTGTTATATCCTCATCCATAGGCTTTCCATATCGTTGGAATTCTGCAGTTGGAGAAATGCCAAATAGTCTTAAGTTAGCTTAGACCCTGGTCTAGATCACCACTGATATCTGGGTCTACACTGGTTCCTAACAGTGTTCCTGCTTCTACTTGGATTTTCCTCCAGTTCATCTGTCACACAACAGCCAGAGTAATGTTTGTAATGTTTGAGTCTGATTATCCCACTCTCCTCAAGTCCTCTAACCCTTACTTTCCATTTTCCTCAAGTGCAAACTGGGTAACATGTTGTGTGTGTGTGTATATCCCTAATACTTTATGTACTAGGCATTCCTCATTTGCTTTACTTCCCCCACCCCGTACTTGATGCCAATTCCATCCTCACCGAAATTTCCTTTTGTGCTGGGATGCGCCTTGGTGAAGTCAGTGATCCTGTGCACTTCCCTCTCCAATTTCTCATTTTGAGGTCATTATCTCCTCCCCTAGCCAGCCCACTTTGAAGCAAGAATAAAAATTCAAAGGAACTGTCGGCACTTATGGATAAGGCTACTGTTTCATCTCCAGGATTCTAGCTAAGATGGGCATGTGGAAAGAGCGAGTAACTCAGGCTGCAGGTACTCAGGGAGCAGAGTGAAAAGATCAAAGGATAATTTCTTCATGCCACCCCAGGGCGTCACCTGCGGCCAACCTGTTCAGCAGTGCTGAAAGCCCCTCGCCCTCGACAGAGCACAGAAGAGCTGGGCACTCAGTGTGGGGAGAGGAGCCTGGACGGAGAACCTCTCCCCTCTGCCAAGTGACCAGGCGCACCAACTGCTGTAGTTACTCCTCTGCTTGGAACTCTTCTCCCAGTTCTTCCCTCCTTCGGTCTCACTCCTGCTAGTCCTCCTCTTTCAATAGTAAAAACCTCTTCTTCAGTGTGCCTCAGTGCCCTGTCCTGATCTCTAGGGTGCCCTGTACTGGTGTCTGTACTTCCCTTACTGACATTACTGTCAGGCAACATTCTGCACAAGGACTTGCCTCATGGTCCAGTGGTTAAGAATCTGCCTGGCAATGCAGGGAACACAGGTTCAATCCCTGCTCTGGGAAGATCCCACATGGTGCAGAGCAACTAAGCAGATGCACCACAAGTACTGAAGCCTGCATGCCCTAGGGCCTGTGCTTCACAAGAGGAGCCACTGCAACGAGAAGCCCACGCACTGCGACTAGGGTAGCCTCGCTGGGGCACAACAAGAAAGCCTGCACAAAGCAATGAAGACCGAGAGCAGTTCAAGTAACTCATTAAAAAAATAAAGGTCTTCATAGAGGCCTTCCCTGGTGGTCCAGTGGCTAAGACTCCACTCTCCCAATGCAAGGGGCCCAGGTTTGGTCCCTGGTCAGGGAACTAGATCCCAAACATCACAATTAAAGAGTTCACATGCTGCAACCAAAGATCCTGTGTACTGCAACTGAAACACTTCACATGCTGCAATGAAGACTGAAGATCTTGTGCGCTGCAACTGAAACCTGTCAATTTTTTAAAAAACGTCTACACAGGGACGTCTTTGGCGGTCCAGTGGTTAACACTTACCCTCCAGGGCAAGAGGTGCACAGTTGATTCCTGGCAGGGGAGCTAAGATCCAACATGCCACAAAAAAACAAAACATAAAGCAGGAGCAATATGATAACAAATTCAGTAAAGACTTTACTGAAAAAGAAATTCTACATATTTACTCCTGACAACAGATGTATTAGGATTCCTATTCTACAGATCAGGACATAGACACAGAGGTTAAGTCACATGCCCCAGAACACACAGGTCAGAAGTAGCAAGACAGGCTACACACCTGGGGAGTCTGGCTCCAGGGCCCACATTCTTAACCACTAGACTGCACCTGCCTCATATACAAACACATACATGTCTAGGACTACTTGTTTAGCATTTGTGTGCCCTTGAGATGAAGTTGAGTAAGGGTGGGAGGTGGGTAAAATCAGTCATCGCTGAACTTCTAGCTGTCAGCAGGCATGTTGCTGCTGTTAGTGTGTGTTAATAGTGGAACATATTTAAACTGTTTGATATTTATAAATTAGTCATCAGACCTTTGTAGGAAAAATACAAACTTGGTCTGGCTCCTGCCACTACTTCTAAATAATTTCCTGAATCTTACAACGTTCCACTTCCCCTTCCCCACCAGTACATACAGGCATCACAAGGGAGAAGGAGCAGTAACTCCAAGAACAGCGGCGCCATCCTGTCCTGCCTGACAGACTCAGACCATGGTGCTTTCTCCTAATAAGCAATGTAGCCTCTAAGCAGTAACTCCACTAATGGTGAGGATGCTGGGTATTAGACCAGCCACTTGGGAAGACAATATGCACATAATGTATGGATGCCTTTAACCACTTATTTTGATGAGTGGTTAAGAACCAAGAAAATATTCTTAGCCCTCCACTTTTTAAAGTAAATTTACTACTACCTGTGTTTTTTATATTTTATTTTCTCATTACAATGTTTTATTTTTAATTGATGTAAACACAGACTGTAATGCACAAATATTAGGTGTATGATTCTGAGTTTTGACAATTGTATACACATGTTTAACCACCAATTAAGATCAAAACATTATTAAAAAACTTTTTTCATTGTTATCTAATTGGGGGTGCAGCTGCTGACAAAATCAGTACTTACAAATAGAAGACAGAAAAGGAGACTTTAATCAGAATGCCAGCAATCTGGGGAGATAGTGGATTCAGTGTCCCCAAAAAATTATCTCCGAAGATTTTGCTTGGCAATGAAACTTTTAAAGGGAAGTAATACCAGTTAAGGCTGTATATTGTCACCCTGCTTATTTAACTTATATGCAGAGTACATCATGAGAAATGCTGGACTGGAAGAAACACAAGCTGTAATCAAGATTGCCAGGAGAAATATCAATAACCTCAGATATGCAGATGACACCACCCTTATGGCAGAAAGTGAAGAGGAACTACAAAGCCTCTTGATGAAAGTGAAAGTGGACAGTGAAAAAGGTGGCTTAAAGCTCAACATTCAGAAAACGAAGATCATGGCATCTGGTCCCATCATTTCATAGGAAATAGATGGGGAAACAGTGGAAACAGTGTCAGACTTTATTTTTCTGGGCTCCAAAATCACTGCAGATGGTGACTACAGCCATGAAATTACAAGACGCTTACTCCTTGGAAGAAAAGTTATGACCAACCTAGATAGCATATTCAAAAGCAGAGACATTACTTTGCCAACAAAGGTCCATCTAGTCAAGGCTATGGTTTTTCCAGTGGTCATGTATGGAATGAGAGTTGGACTGTGAGGAAAGCTGAGAGCTGAAGAATTGATGCTTTTGAACTGTGGTGTTGGAGAAGACTCTTGAGAGTCCCTTGGACTGCAAGGAGATCCAACCAGTCCATTTTGAAGGAGATCAGCCCTGGGATTTCCTTGTAAGGAATGATGCTAAAGCTGAAACTCCAGTACTTTGGCCACCTCATGCGAAGAGTTGACTCATTGGAAAAGACTCTGATGCTGGGAAGGATTTGAGGCAGGAGGAGAAGGGGACGACAGAGGATGAGATGGCTGGATGACATCACTGACTTGATGGACGTGAGTCTGAGGGAACTCCTCGAGTTGGTGATGGACAGGGAGGCCTGGAGTGCTGCAATTCATGGGTTTGCAAAGAGTCAGACACGACTAGCAACTGAACTGAACTGAACTGATGGCTCAGTGGTAAAGAATCTGTCTGCTAATGCAAGAGACAGGTGTTCAACCCCTGGGTTGGGAAGATTGCCTGGAGAAGGAAATGGCATCCCACTCCAGTATTCCTGCCTGGGAAATCCTATGGACAGAGAGCCTGGCAGGGCACAGTCCATGGGGTCACAAAGAGTCAGACGTGATTTACTGACTAAACAACTGGAGCATCACATTAACAGAGTTGTTGGACACAACTGAGCATGCATGGATTATACTGGCCTTGGAGAATAAGTTGGGACGTGTCCCCTCTTCTTCTGTCCTCTATTAAAGATTGTAGAGGATTGTTATACTTTATTCCTTAAATGTTTGGTGTAATTCACCATTGAACTCATTGGGGCCTGATGCTTTCTGTTTTGGAAGGTTGTTACTTATAGATTCAATATCTTAAATAGATATAGGGCTAGCCAGGTCATCTGTTTTTTCTCATGTGCAATCATTGGAAGATTGTACCTTTCAAGAAACTGATCCATTTCTTCTGAGTTATCAAATGTGTAGGCATAAAGGTGTTCACAGTATTCCTTTCTCATCATTTTAGTTTTTGTGGGCTCTGTTGTAGTGCTGTCTTCTCTTTCATTTTTGATAGTAATAATTTGTGTCATTTCTATTTTTTTCCTCATTAGCCTATACAGCTTATCAATTTTATTGACCTTTCCAAAGAACCAGCTTTTTTTTTTCTCTCTCTCTGTTGCTTTTCTATTTTCAATTTCATTGGGGTTTTTTTTGCTTTAATTTTTATCTCTTTTCTCCTATTTACTTTGGATTTAATTTGGTCTTTTTTCTTTCTATTTTCCTAGGTGGAAACATAGATTATTTTAGGTCTTTCTTCTTTTCTGATATGAACATTTAATGCTATCAGTTCCCCTCTAAGTACCACTTTTGCTGTATCCCTCAAATTTTGATAGGTTGTATTTTCATTTTCATTTAGTTCAAAATTGTTTAAAATAGATGTTGAGATTTCTTCTTTGACCTGTGTATTATTTATAAGTGTGTTACTTAATCTCTATATATTTGAGAATTTTTCAGCTGTCTTTCTGTTACTGATTTCTAGATTCATTCCATTGTGGTCTGTTCGTACAATCTGTATGATTTCTATCATTTTAAACTTGTTAAAATATGTTTTGTTGCCTTGAATGTGATTTATCTTGGCAAATGTTCTATGTGAACTTGATAAAAATGTTTAACCTGCTGTTGTTGGATGAAATAATCTGTAGATGTTTATTGTATCCAGTTGATTAATGGTACTATTGAGTTCAACTATGTCTTTACTTATTTTCTGCCTACTGGATCTGTTTCTGAGAGAGGATTTTAATCACCAGGTACTATAGTGGATTTATCCATTTCTCCTTTCTGTTCTATCCATTTTTGCCTTGTATTGTTTGGTCTTCTTTTGTTGGGTACATACACATTAAGATTTTTTATGTCTTAATGAAGAATTGACTTATTTGTCTCAGGTAATGCCAGCTCAACATTCAGAAACCTAAGATCATGGCATCTGGTCCCATCACTTTATGGGAAATAGATGGGTAAACAATGGAAACAGTGTCAGACTTTATTTTGAGGGGCTCCAAAATCACTGCAGATGGTGATTGCAGCCATGAAATTAAAAGATGCTTACTCCTTGGAAGGAAAGTTATGACCAACCTAGATAGCATATTCAAAAGCAGAGACATTACTTTGCCAACAAAGGTCCATCTACTCAAGCCTATGGTTTTTCCAGTGGTCATGTATGGATGTGAGAGTTGGACTGTGAAGAAAGCTGAGTGCCGAAGACTTGATGCTTTTGAACTGTGGTGTTGGAGAAGACTCTTGAGAGTCCCTTGAACTGCAAAGAGATCCAACCAGTCCATCCTAAAGGAAATCAGTCCTGGGTGTTAATTGGAAGGACTGATGCTGAGGCTGAAACTCCAATACTTTGGCTACCTCATGGGAAGAGTTGACTCATTGGAAAAGACCCTGATGCTGGGAGGGATTGGGAGCAGGAGGCAAAGGGAATGACAGAGGATGAGATGGCTGGATGGCATCACTGACTCAGATGTGTATAAGAGACAGGTCCATGGGGTCACAAAGAGTCAGACGTGATTTACTGACTAAACAACTGGAGCATCACATTAACAGAGTTGTTGGACACAACTGAGCATGCATGGATTATACTGGCCTTGGAGAATAAGTTGGGACGTGTCCCCTCTTCTTCTGTCCTCTATTAAAGATTGTAGAGGATTGTTATACTTTATTCCTTAAATGTTTGGTGTAATTCACCATTGAACTCATTGGGGCCTGATGCTTTCTGTTTTGGAAGGTTGTTACTTATAGATTCAATATCTTAAATAGATATAGGGCTAGCCAGGTCATCTGTTTTTTCTCATGTGCAATCATTGGAAGATTGTACCTTTCAAGAAACTGATCCATTTCTTCTGAGTTATCAAATGTGTAGGCATAAAGGTGTTCACAGTATTCCTTTCTCATCATTTTAGTTTTTGTGGGCTCTGTTGTAGTGCTGTCTTCTCTTTCATTTTTGATAGTAATAATTTGTGTCATTTCTATTTTTTTCCTCATTAGCCTATACAGCTTATCAATTTTATTGACCTTTCCAAAGAACCAGCTTTTTTTTTTCTCTCTCTCTGTTGCTTTTCTATTTTCAATTTCATTGGGGTTTTTTTTGCTTTAATTTTTATCTCTTTTCTCCTATTTACTTTGGATTTAATTTGGTCTTTTTTCTTTCTATTTTCCTAGGTGGAAACATAGATTATTTTAGGTCTTTCTTCTTTTCTGATATGAACATTTAATGCTATCAGTTCCCCTCTAAGTACCACTTTTGCTGTATCCCTCAAATTTTGATAGGTTGTATTTTCATTTTCATTTAGTTCAAAATTGTTTAAAATAGATGTTGAGATTTCTTCTTTGACCTGTGTATTATTTATAAGTGTGTTACTTAATCTCTATATATTTGAGAATTTTTCAGCTGTCTTTCTGTTACTGATTTCTAGATTCATTCCATTGTGGTCTGTTCGTACAATCTGTATGATTTCTATCATTTTAAACTTGTTAAAATATGTTTTGTTGCCTTGAATGTGATTTATCTTGGCAAATGTTCTATGTGAACTTGATAAAAATGTTTAACCTGCTGTTGTTGGATGAAATAATCTGTAGATGTTTATTGTATCCAGTTGATTAATGGTACTATTGAGTTCAACTATGTCTTTACTTATTTTCTGCCTACTGGATCTGTTTCTGAGAGAGGATTTTAATCACCAGGTACTATAGTGGATTTATCCATTTCTCCTTTCTGTTCTATCCATTTTTGCCTTGTATTGTTTGGTCTTCTTTTGTTGGGTACATACACATTAAGATTTTTTATGTCTTAATGAAGAATTGACTTATTTGTCTCAGGTAATGCCAGCTCAACATTCAGAAACCTAAGATCATGGCATCTGGTCCCATCACTTTATGGGAAATAGATGGGTAAACAATGGAAACAGTGTCAGACTTTATTTTGAGGGGCTCCAAAATCACTGCAGATGGTGATTGCAGCCATGAAATTAAAAGATGCTTACTCCTTGGAAGGAAAGTTATGACCAACCTAGATAGCATATTCAAAAGCAGAGACATTACTTTGCCAACAAAGGTCCATCTACTCAAGCCTATGGTTTTTCCAGTGGTCATGTATGGATGTGAGAGTTGGACTGTGAAGAAAGCTGAGTGCCGAAGACTTGATGCTTTTGAACTGTGGTGTTGGAGAAGACTCTTGAGAGTCCCTTGAACTGCAAAGAGATCCAACCAGTCCATCCTAAAGGAAATCAGTCCTGGGTGTTAATTGGAAGGACTGATGCTGAGGCTGAAACTCCAATACTTTGGCTACCTCATGGGAAGAGTTGACTCATTGGAAAAGACCCTGATGCTGGGAGGGATTGGGAGCAGGAGGCAAAGGGAATGACAGAGGATGAGATGGCTGGATGGCATCACTGACTCAGATGTGTATAAGAGACAGGTCCATGGGGTCACAAAGAGTCAGACGTGATTTACTGACTAAACAACTGGAGCATCACATTAACAGAGTTGTTGGACACAACTGAGCATGCATGGATTATACTGGCCTTGGAGAATAAGTTGGGACGTGTCCCCTCTTCTTCTGTCCTCTATTAAAGATTGTAGAGGATTGTTATACTTTATTCCTTAAATGTTTGGTGTAATTCACCATTGAACTCATTGGGGCCTGATGCTTTCTGTTTTGGAAGGTTGTTACTTATAGATTCAATATCTTAAATAGATATAGGGCTAGCCAGGTCATCTGTTTTTTCTCATGTGCAATCATTGGAAGATTGTACCTTTCAAGAAACTGATCCATTTCTTCTGAGTTATCAAATGTGTAGGCATAAAGGTGTTCACAGTATTCCTTTCTCATCATTTTAGTTTTTGTGGGCTCTGTTGTAGTGCTGTCTTCTCTTTCATTTTTGATAGTAATAATTTGTGTCATTTCTATTTTTTTCCTCATTAGCCTATACAGCTTATCAATTTTATTGACCTTTCCAAAGAACCAGCTTTTTTTTTTCTCTCTCTCTGTTGCTTTTCTATTTTCAATTTCATTGGGGTTTTTTTTGCTTTAATTTTTATCTCTTTTCTCCTATTTACTTTGGATTTAATTTGGTCTTTTTTCTTTCTATTTTCCTAGGTGGAAACATAGATTATTTTAGGTCTTTCTTCTTTTCTGATATGAACATTTAATGCTATCAGTTCCCCTCTAAGTACCACTTTTGCTGTATCCCTCAAATTTTGATAGGTTGTATTTTCATTTTCATTTAGTTCAAAATTGTTTAAAATAGATGTTGAGATTTCTTCTTTGACCTGTGTATTATTTATAAGTGTGTTACTTAATCTCTATATATTTGAGAATTTTTCAGCTGTCTTTCTGTTACTGATTTCTAGATTCATTCCATTGTGGTCTGTTCGTACAATCTGTATGATTTCTATCATTTTAAACTTGTTAAAATATGTTTTGTTGCCTTGAATGTGATTTATCTTGGCAAATGTTCTATGTGAACTTGATAAAAATGTTTAACCTGCTGTTGTTGGATGAAATAATCTGTAGATGTTTATTGTATCCAGTTGATTAATGGTACTATTGAGTTCAACTATGTCTTTACTTATTTTCTGCCTACTGGATCTGTTTCTGAGAGAGGATTTTAATCACCAGGTACTATAGTGGATTTATCCATTTCTCCTTTCTGTTCTATCCATTTTTGCCTTGTATTGTTTGGTCTTCTTTTGTTGGGTACATACACATTAAGATTTTTTATGTCTTAATGAAGAATTGACTTATTTGTCTCAGGTAATGCCAGCTCAACATTCAGAAACCTAAGATCATGGCATCTGGTCCCATCACTTTATGGGAAATAGATGGGTAAACAATGGAAACAGTGTCAGACTTTATTTTGAGGGGCTCCAAAATCACTGCAGATGGTGATTGCAGCCATGAAATTAAAAGATGCTTACTCCTTGGAAGGAAAGTTATGACCAACCTAGATAGCATATTCAAAAGCAGAGACATTACTTTGCCAACAAAGGTCCATCTACTCAAGCCTATGGTTTTTCCAGTGGTCATGTATGGATGTGAGAGTTGGACTGTGAAGAAAGCTGAGTGCCGAAGACTTGATGCTTTTGAACTGTGGTGTTGGAGAAGACTCTTGAGAGTCCCTTGAACTGCAAAGAGATCCAACCAGTCCATCCTAAAGGAAATCAGTCCTGGGTGTTAATTGGAAGGACTGATGCTGAGGCTGAAACTCCAATACTTTGGCTACCTCATGGGAAGAGTTGACTCATTGGAAAAGACCCTGATGCTGGGAGGGATTGGGAGCAGGAGGCAAAGGGAATGACAGAGGATGAGATGGCTGGATGGCATCACTGACTCAGATGTGTATAAGAGACAGGTCCATGGGGTCACAAAGAGTCAGACGTGATTTACTGACTAAACAACTGGAGCATCACATTAACAGAGTTGTTGGACACAACTGAGCATGCATGGATTATACTGGCCTTGGAGAATAAGTTGGGACGTGTCCCCTCTTCTTCTGTCCTCTATTAAAGATTGTAGAGGATTGTTATACTTTATTCCTTAAATGTTTGGTGTAATTCACCATTGAACTCATTGGGGCCTGATGCTTTCTGTTTTGGAAGGTTGTTACTTATAGATTCAATATCTTAAATAGATATAGGGCTAGCCAGGTCATCTGTTTTTTCTCATGTGCAATCATTGGAAGATTGTACCTTTCAAGAAACTGATCCATTTCTTCTGAGTTATCAAATGTGTAGGCATAAAGGTGTTCACAGTATTCCTTTCTCATCATTTTAGTTTTTGTGGGCTCTGTTGTAGTGCTGTCTTCTCTTTCATTTTTGATAGTAATAATTTGTGTCATTTCTATTTTTTTCCTCATTAGCCTATACAGCTTATCAATTTTATTGACCTTTCCAAAGAACCAGCTTTTTTTTTTCTCTCTCTCTGTTGCTTTTCTATTTTCAATTTCATTGGGGTTTTTTTTGCTTTAATTTTTATCTCTTTTCTCCTATTTACTTTGGATTTAATTTGGTCTTTTTTCTTTCTATTTTCCTAGGTGGAAACATAGATTATTTTAGGTCTTTCTTCTTTTCTGATATGAACATTTAATGCTATCAGTTCCCCTCTAAGTACCACTTTTGCTGTATCCCTCAAATTTTGATAGGTTGTATTTTCATTTTCATTTAGTTCAAAATTGTTTAAAATAGATGTTGAGATTTCTTCTTTGACCTGTGTATTATTTATAAGTGTGTTACTTAATCTCTATATATTTGAGAATTTTTCAGCTGTCTTTCTGTTACTGATTTCTAGATTCATTCCATTGTGGTCTGTTCGTACAATCTGTATGATTTCTATCATTTTAAACTTGTTAAAATATGTTTTGTTGCCTTGAATGTGATTTATCTTGGCAAATGTTCTATGTGAACTTGATAAAAATGTTTAACCTGCTGTTGTTGGATGAAATAATCTGTAGATGTTTATTGTATCCAGTTGATTAATGGTACTATTGAGTTCAACTATGTCTTTACTTATTTTCTGCCTACTGGATCTGTTTCTGAGAGAGGATTTTAATCACCAGGTACTATAGTGGATTTATCCATTTCTCCTTTCTGTTCTATCCATTTTTGCCTTGTATTGTTTGGTCTTCTTTTGTTGGGTACATACACATTAAGATTTTTTATGTCTTAATGAAGAATTGACTTATTTGTCTCAGGTAATGCCAGCTCAACATTCAGAAACCTAAGATCATGGCATCTGGTCCCATCACTTTATGGGAAATAGATGGGTAAACAATGGAAACAGTGTCAGACTTTATTTTGAGGGGCTCCAAAATCACTGCAGATGGTGATTGCAGCCATGAAATTAAAAGATGCTTACTCCTTGGAAGGAAAGTTATGACCAACCTAGATAGCATATTCAAAAGCAGAGACATTACTTTGCCAACAAAGGTCCATCTACTCAAGCCTATGGTTTTTCCAGTGGTCATGTATGGATGTGAGAGTTGGACTGTGAAGAAAGCTGAGTGCCGAAGACTTGATGCTTTTGAACTGTGGTGTTGGAGAAGACTCTTGAGAGTCCCTTGAACTGCAAAGAGATCCAACCAGTCCATCCTAAAGGAAATCAGTCCTGGGTGTTAATTGGAAGGACTGATGCTGAGGCTGAAACTCCAATACTTTGGCTACCTCATGGGAAGAGTTGACTCATTGGAAAAGACCCTGATGCTGGGAGGGATTGGGAGCAGGAGGCAAAGGGAATGACAGAGGATGAGATGGCTGGATGGCATCACTGACTCAGATGTGTATAAGAGACAGGTCCATGGGGTCACAAAGAGTCAGACGTGATTTACTGACTAAACAACTGGAGCATCACATTAACAGAGTTGTTGGACACAACTGAGCATGCATGGATTATACTGGCCTTGGAGAATAAGTTGGGACGTGTCCCCTCTTCTTCTGTCCTCTATTAAAGATTGTAGAGGATTGTTATACTTTATTCCTTAAATGTTTGGTGTAATTCACCATTGAACTCATTGGGGCCTGATGCTTTCTGTTTTGGAAGGTTGTTACTTATAGATTCAATATCTTAAATAGATATAGGGCTAGCCAGGTCATCTGTTTTTTCTCATGTGCAATCATTGGAAGATTGTACCTTTCAAGAAACTGATCCATTTCTTCTGAGTTATCAAATGTGTAGGCATAAAGGTGTTCACAGTATTCCTTTCTCATCATTTTAGTTTTTGTGGGCTCTGTTGTAGTGCTGTCTTCTCTTTCATTTTTGATAGTAATAATTTGTGTCATTTCTATTTTTTTCCTCATTAGCCTATACAGCTTATCAATTTTATTGACCTTTCCAAAGAACCAGCTTTTTTTTTTCTCTCTCTCTGTTGCTTTTCTATTTTCAATTTCATTGGGGTTTTTTTTGCTTTAATTTTTATCTCTTTTCTCCTATTTACTTTGGATTTAATTTGGTCTTTTTTCTTTCTATTTTCCTAGGTGGAAACATAGATTATTTTAGGTCTTTCTTCTTTTCTGATATGAACATTTAATGCTATCAGTTCCCCTCTAAGTACCACTTTTGCTGTATCCCTCAAATTTTGATAGGTTGTATTTTCATTTTCATTTAGTTCAAAATTGTTTAAAATAGATGTTGAGATTTCTTCTTTGACCTGTGTATTATTTATAAGTGTGTTACTTAATCTCTATATATTTGAGAATTTTTCAGCTGTCTTTCTGTTACTGATTTCTAGATTCATTCCATTGTGGTCTGTTCGTACAATCTGTATGATTTCTATCATTTTAAACTTGTTAAAATATGTTTTGTTGCCTTGAATGTGATTTATCTTGGCAAATGTTCTATGTGAACTTGATAAAAATGTTTAACCTGCTGTTGTTGGATGAAATAATCTGTAGATGTTTATTGTATCCAGTTGATTAATGGTACTATTGAGTTCAACTATGTCTTTACTTATTTTCTGCCTACTGGATCTGTTTCTGAGAGAGGATTTTAATCACCAGGTACTATAGTGGATTTATCCATTTCTCCTTTCTGTTCTATCCATTTTTGCCTTGTATTGTTTGGTCTTCTTTTGTTGGGTACATACACATTAAGATTTTTTATGTCTTAATGAAGAATTGACTTATTTGTCTCAGGTAATGCCAGCTCAACATTCAGAAACCTAAGATCATGGCATCTGGTCCCATCACTTTATGGGAAATAGATGGGTAAACAATGGAAACAGTGTCAGACTTTATTTTGAGGGGCTCCAAAATCACTGCAGATGGTGATTGCAGCCATGAAATTAAAAGATGCTTACTCCTTGGAAGGAAAGTTATGACCAACCTAGANGTGACTGAACTGAACTGAACACCAGTTAATTACTGAGGCACGGGGGGTCAGAGTTGTTGCCATTCCCCACTGTGTGCAGGTTCCTCAACTTTATTAAAAAAATACAAGAATCTTGTGGTTCTAGCTACTCTTATCAGGTAAGGATTCTTTTGCATTTCTTTTCTTTTTTAAAAATTTATTCATCTGGCTGTGCCAGGTCTTAGTTGTGGTATGTGGGATCTAGTTCCCTGACCACGGACACTGCTCTCCCACATTGGAAGAGTGGTTTTAACCACTGGCCCACCAGGGAAGTCTCCTCAACTTCTTTTCTTCTAGCTGTAATCTTGTTCACACACTGATCACACAGTTTGGGAGATTACTGAAGGGGAAGCTAGGGAAGAGATCTGGTCATCAGTTACTTACTTATTCCTCACTTCTACTTCTTTGATCTATAGAAAGAACCAACAAGTTAGGCAAGATATTGTTTGATTAGATTTCAAAGGTGTGCTTGGCCTGGAGATGAGTAGAGCCTGGGGATGCCCGGTTTATAAGTTGAAGTATAGCTGTACTAAAGTGACAAAAGTGGCTTCCTGCTGTGGCGGGCTTCCTGCAAAGAGCTGCTTACACTGAATCTCATATAAATGGATTATACATTTATGCATCTTGTGTCTGGCCTCTTTCTTTCAACATATTCTAAGATTCTTCTGTTTCATCACGTGTATCAGTAGTCTGTTCCATTTCATTGCTGAGATGTATTCTATTTAATAAATATACTGAAATTTATTTATCCATCATGCTGTGATGAACATCTGAGTTGTTTCCAGCTTGGGATTATTATGAGTAAATCTCCAATGAACATCTGTGTGCAAGTCTTTATGTTTCATCTCTCTTGGATAGTAACTAGGAGTAGAACTGCTAGATCACAGAGTAAGCATAGATTTAACTTCTTGAGAAACTGCAGAACAGTTATATAAAACCACTGCACCATTTTATATTCTCTTGAGAGGCTTGTGAGAGCTCCAGTTGCTCCTGACAGTTTCCTTGCTTGACCAACATTTAGTCAGGCTCCTAAACCTTCTCCTAGGCCCATCTGTGCACTTCTTTAAGATTCAGTTTTATCGAGAACCATTCACCTTTGATATCTCATCACCCTCAATCTCTGGTCAGGTTCTTCTTTCTCCACCATCTCCCAGGTGATGTCTGATCACCCTGGCCTGTCTTCAGCAAGAATCCCATTAAATTGGTTTAACAAAAATTCTCCTTATCCCCGATGTTTCCTTTTAGTAATTTTCCATCCACCAACCCCTGCTCCTTGCTATAAATTTCCACTTGCCCATGCTATATTTGTAATTGAGCCCAATATTTCTCCTCTGCTGAAAATTCCATTGCAGTCATTCTTATGCTTATGGCAATGGTCCTGAATAAAGTTTGCCTTATCATCATTAACAAGCGTTACTGAATATTGTTTTTCTTTAACACTCCACAACTTTACCAACACATGGTGGGTGTTGGGAGCCGCGTTAGGCATTACTGACAAAATGGAGGCACGGCCCCAGACCCCTCTCCTCATTCCACAGGCACGGACCGGGGATGAAAAGAGTTAGGCCTTGTAATTCTGACTTGTTTTTTCCTCTCCTCGGCTGAGTTGACTGAAAAGGAATATTATGGTGCTTATTGTTCTTGAGAGGAGCATGAGAAGACACAAAGCCTTCTGCAGCTGTGCTCAGAGAATAATTCATAAAGTTAATCATTGACATTTGTTTAAGGACTTTTACAAAAGAGTGTTCCAGGATGAGCACATAGGCCACAGCTTAAGGCCATGGGAGGGATTTCTATCTGAAGCCTATTTGTGAGGAAAATGTTTATGGCAAAGGAGTCTACTGAATTTAGGGCTTAGAAATAATTAAAATAGAAGTTAAAAATTTTAGGAATGTTGTAAAGTTAGCATATTTTACTATAGCTTACATAAGTTAGGAATTTTTAGAAACACTATAGCTAGAAGCCTTTTTAAGAGACAGTGAGCTTAGAATACTAGGGGCAAACAGGACTTAGAAAGATAAGAAATAAACTGAGGAATGTAGTATGCAGCCCAGACATTAGTATGAGTCACAGTGTATTCACAAGGATACATGAGAAAAAGTAGATAAGAGAATCGCTGAGGCAGAAACTCCTTTTGAGGGGCAACAATGATTTATGGAGACAACAAATCTGGGTCAGTGGGAACTGAAAATATCAAACCTCTAACCTAATGCTTTTGTTAAAGTATAAAAGAGATTCATAAGCTTGAAATAAACAGGCAGTCCAAGAAAACTGAGAGGCTGCCTCATTGCCAACACCGTTCATCTCTTCAGGTTGAATCCCTGGCTGCTGGAGCTGGGTCAATCTTTAGTTTTAGTCATTGTAGCCAGCGTACAGTTGTATCTCACTGGGACTTTGATTTGTATTTCCTTAATAACTAAAGATTTTGAGCTCTTTTTCTTGTGCTTAGTATTTATTCCCTTATAAACCTGTTAGATCGTTCACACATTTTGACATAATTGTTGCAATGATTATAAATGTGCTCTAGAGTAATATATTTTGAAGGAAAATCTTTGTTATTCTATTCAGTCATACATTAAAAACTATTTAATGAAAATCTACCATGTGTCATACACTTTTCTAGGTTCATTAATCAGCTGAGATTAAGACAGATAAACTCTTTGCTCTTGTCTGAAGAGTTAATATTTTAATGGGGAGAGACAAAAAGTAAATTAGAAGCAAACGAATAAAGATAATTTTGATGGTATAGAAATGCTTCTTGAAGTGTTATCAACTAATAATAAAACATGCAAAACAACTTATATCCCTAAGGAGGAGGAGAAAGGGGACTTAGGTAATGTACCTGATATGAGATTGACAGACTATAATAACATAAAGTGGGTAGTTGTGACATTTAAAAATTCTTAGCCGTATAAAAAGTCAAATTTACAACTGTACAGGTACTTTGTTTAGGACTATATAAAACACCTGTGTTTCAGAAACTAGAAGGACCCAGAAGAAAAAGCAAACGCTGTTTGCGTGTTTTCTGTCCGCTTGCTGTGGTGGAATTACGGGGGCTGAGGGGCTTTCGGTGTCGCTCCGGTTTTTGCTGTCTTACAGGTCACCTCGCTCGTAACAGCAGAAACCGGCACCACAGTTTTCTTCTGGGACTTTCCTTTGTGCAAAGCCTTACAGCTCAGAGACGCACACGCTACAGGATATGTCAAACTTAAAGACAGACTGAGGTTTCTGCAATGTGACGTGAGGCAGAAAAGTGAGAACTTACGGATTTTAAGGCACAACGAGGCCCCTCCTGAGGCAGTCAGCGGAAAGGGGGAGCGGCGCAGGCGGGACGGGGCAAAGCCCCGCGCGGCGCGGAGTGGTGACGTAAGGGAACTGACGTCATTTTCGTGAACTGCCGCTTCCGGCCCGCTTGAGTGTGGGTCTGGCGCCTGGAGACGGGCTGGGGCTGGTGTTGCTGCGCTAGCCGCTGTGTGTGTTTCCCGAGTCGGTCTTCCTCCGCCGGGACCATGGCCACCGACTCGTGGGCCCTGGCAGTGGACGAGCAGGAAGCTGCTGTCAAGTCGGTCAGTGGCTTCAGCTCCAGGCGGGGCGGCGTAGTAGGAGGGCCCAAGCTGACACTGCTTGGGGTCCGCGGAGCTGTCTGGCTTGGGCAGACCCGGGGCCTGCACACCCCGAAGGTTTGCTGCGGGGAGTCTCTTAGCCCTGATTTGCGGCTAAGGCGGAAGAGGCCAGTATGGAGCCTTTTCCTTTGATCCGCGCCAGTTAAAGGCTTAATCCTGTGCTTGCTCTGTATACTGTCTTTTCCTACATTGCACCTCTTTCTCAGTGGGGATTTTAAGGAAATGAACAGTGCTGATTTTCTTTTTCATCTGTTTTCTGAGTGATTCTATGTTACTCTTATTTTACCAATTTTTAGATGCCTGCTTAACATTGTTGGCAGTTTGTATCACTTCGCAGAATAACGGATTCAGCTTTGTATTTAGTGTTTCAATCTGTTGCAAACGTTGCGGGAGGCACTACAAATTGTTTCATCGGTGTTTAAAGTGACATTTAATTTCATGCATTGGCTCTTTAATTAATGAAGATCCATTCAACGGGAAGGTAATCATAGTGTAAACTGTGACTCTCTGTTCTTACCTCTTTAAGGCATGTTGATTTGGTGGTGATGGACTATTGATTTTAAGAATATAGGGGTTCTTTTTTGTGTGTCGCTTTTTGTAGTCTGAAGTCTTATGTAACCTTTTAATGCCTAAATTACAGTTCTTTTCCAGTCACCATTTATTGCTTTGGAAAGATTGTCAGTTTCTCAGCAGGTAGTCGAAATGAACTACATCCAGGGAAGTTATAGGAAGAAGCTTTATGGTCAAGTTAAGAAGGCTGACTGGTGGGAATTGTTGTGAAAATGGTAAGAGTCATGTTAGAAGTGAATTCTGAGTGGGAAGACGATGTTTGTGAGTAAGAAAGCCAGGGAAATTCCTTGTGAAGAAGTTTATATTTGTGCTGGATATTACAGTAATTAAGAGAGATGAAGGCAAACAGCATTTTAGAACAGAATGTCCCAAAGTGCTGAACTTGTACAGAGAACAGGAATCAGAATAATTTTTGATGCATCGTAAGGTTATTGGGTTGTAGTAGGAGCAGTGTTGAAAATAGAGAGTGTATTTTAGACCTTAACAAAAAACTTACAGAGGAGAGACTTTATTTGAAAGGTTTGGGCAATTTTCAGGATACTGACGAGATTAGGTCTGAGGACTAGCAAGAATTACCGGGCTACAGAGAACAGAATATATTAGGAGTGATGTCTAAAGAAAAGATCAGTGTGGAAATTACTCTAAAAGTCGAGATAGAGAGTCTGCATTGAATGGTGAAAGTGTAGGTGAAGGGTTGGATTTAAGAGATAATTGTGAAGGTATAAAGATGTAGATGGCTTCTGTGGTGGCTTACTGGTAAAGAATCAGCCTGCCAATGCAGGAGATGGGGGTTTGATCCCTGGGTTAGGACGATCTCCTGGAGAAGGAAATGGCAACCCATTCCAGTACTCTTGTTGGAAATCCCATGGACAGAGGAGCCTGGCAGGCTACAGTCCATGGGGTCACACTAGAGGTGAACATAACTTAGTCACTAAACAACAACAACAACAGATTTAGGAAAAAGAAGAGAAGAGAGATAAAGCATAGATTACAGTTTTCAACCTGGATCCCACAAGGTGGTTTTAATAAAGTGCTAATAACAGGTTTAGGGGAGTGGGAGGAACAGCAGATTTGATGTGTAAGGTGATGAGTACAGGTTTGCCAGTTCTGAATTTGAAATAAGGAGACAACTTGGTAAGTACCTGTGTTGCGAGTCACCAAGAGGTGTCCAAGTTCAGTGGTTTCCTCAGAGGACCCTCGACTCTGCATGTAACTATACTCACAGCTATGATTTATTGCAATGAAAAGCACAATTAGCAAAAGGAAAAGGCCATGTTGAAAAGCCCAGAGGAAACCAGTTTCAAGCTTGCAACAGTCCTCTCCTAGAGGAGTCAGAAGCTCCATTTTATTCCTGTTTAATTCCTCTAGCCACAGTTAGTAACAACACACAGTAAGTGTTGTCAGAAAAGCTCCTTAGAGACTAAGTGCTCAGGGTTTTTACTGGGGGCCTGTCACATGGTCATTCTTTGCCTGGCAGGTAGCAAGATTCCAGACTCCTGGAAGGAAAGCAGCTGTTACCATGAACCATCATACATTTCTAGAAACATAGTTAGTGAACCCTTCAGCAGTTTGGGGAATGGGGGGAACCTTCTCATCATCCAGGCTCCCAGAAGCCGGCCAGGGTTCAGCTTTCCAAGCTGGGTTTCTGAAGGCTAGCAGTCAGACCTGCTGTGTTAAGTCCTGTGTATACAGTACCCATGAAGCATTTGGAGATTTGGCACTGGAGTTCAGGCAGAATCAGATCAGGGGTGTAAAATTGACAGTTACCACAAATATATAAAAAAGTATTATAAAGGTTATGGTTTGTACTCTAGAGTTTAACACTAGTTTTCAGCATCAGGTATTCCCTAAAGACAGTTACTGAGAATTGGTTTCAAATCTTTTTTAACCTACAACCCTATGAATAATACAAATATAGACATAAACATACTCGTATCTGGTTTTATCCATTCTGTTTCTTGAGTGGCTGGTGTAAATAAATGTTTTAAAATACTGCTTCCTAATAGTTGGGTAAGACCCCTTTTATCTTACCATTTAGACTTAAGTGCATTAGCTTAATAAATGTAATTGACCAGTGAACAGTTTGGGGGTTATGAGCCCCCAACCCACACTGAAGTTGAAAATCCTCAAATAACACTGCACCTCTGTATATGTGGCCTCACATTCAACCAGCCATGGGTTGAGTAATACTGTAGTATTTATCCTTGAATAAGTGAACCCTTGAAGCTCAAACCCGGTGTTTAACAGACAGTTGTAACTCATGGTATTCTGTTATCAGGTGTCTCTGCTCTTAAGTGTTTCTTTTCATTCCCATTCAGATGAGTAATTTGCAGATTAAGGAAGAAAAAGTCAAACCAGATACCAATGGTGAGTCACAAGGAACTACAGTCTACATGTGTGCTTCTGCTTTGCACTCTTGGCTGCAATGTGGAAAGCAGCTTTCCCTTAGCGCCTTTGGCAGATGTCAGCACCAGCTTTGAGAGCCAGTAAATTCAGTTTTGTCAGGCGAGTGTATTTTCCTCGGTTCTGTCTGTCTCAACAAAAATTTGAAGCGACGGACGTTAGAGCCCTCGATGTGTCATAGCTCTCAGGTCTTGGACAGACCGTGTTACAGCTCTTAGACAGATCAGTGTTAACAGCTCTGTGTTACAGCTTTATTTTCCTTAGAAAATAGCAGGAAAATCCATCCTCGAGGCGTGAGGGCATGCAGACCCAAAGACGCGAGCACACGCCGGGGGGCGGGGGAGACCCCTGGCCCTTTGGCTCCTCTTTTTATGTCTTTTCCTCCCCCTGGGCCTGCCCTGTGTAAATCGGGCTGGCCAGGAGTGCTGTTTGTTCTACCTGAGGTCCTCACTCAGGTCCTCAGACCTTCCTTTGTTCTGTTTTCTCGGGCTTTCCCCTTTCTTGTGTTTTAGTCACCGCCATTCTGGACTCCTGTTTCCTAGTCTACCTACCTAACAGTTTCATGACTGATAAGNAATGGGGGGAACCTTCTCATCATCCAGGCTCCCAGAAGCCGGCCAGGGTTCAGCTTTCCAAGCTGGGTTTCTGAAGGCTAGCAGTCAGACCTGCTGTGTTAAGTCCTGTGTATACAGTACCCATGAAGCATTTGGAGATTTGGCACTGGAGTTCAGGCAGAATCAGATCAGGGGTGTAAAATTGACAGTTACCACAAATATATAAAAAAGTATTATAAAGGTTATGGTTTGTACTCTAGAGTTTAACACTAGTTTTCAGCATCAGGTATTCCCTAAAGACAGTTACTGAGAATTGGTTTCAAATCTTTTTTAACCTACAACCCTATGAATAATACAAATATAGACGTAAACATACTCGTATCTGGTTTTATCCATTCTGTTTCTTGAGTGGCTGGTGTAAATAAATGTTTTAAAATACTGCTTCCTAATAGTTGGGTAAGACCCCTTTTATCTTACCATTTAGACTTAAGTGCATTAGCTTAATAAATGTAATTGACCAGTGAACAGTTTGGGGGTTATGAGCCCCCAACCCACACTGAAGTTGAAAATCCTCAAATAACACTGCACCTCTGTATATGTGGCCTCACATTCAACCAGCCATGGGTTGAGTAATACTGTAGTATTTATCCTTGAATAAGTGAACCCTTGAAGCTCAAACCCGGTGTTTAACAGACAGTTGTAACTCATGGTATTCTGTTATCAGGTGTCTCTGCTCTTAAGTGTTTCTTTTCATTCCCATTCAGATGAGTAATTTGCAGATTAAGGAAGAAAAAGTCAAACCAGATACCAATGGTGAGTCACAAGGAACTACAGTCTACATGTGTGCTTCTGCTTTGCACTCTTGGCTGCAATGTGGAAAGCAGCTTTCCCTTAGCGCCTTTGGCAGATGTCAGCACCAGCTTTGAGAGCCAGTAAATTCAGTTTTGTCAGGCGAGTGTATTTTCCTCGGTTCTGTCTGTCTCAACAAAAATTTGAAGCGACGGACGTTAGAGCCCTCGATGTGTCATAGCTCTCAGGTCTTGGACAGACCGTGTTACAGCTCTTAGACAGATCAGTGTTAACAGCTCTGTGTTACAGCTTTATTTTCCTTAGAAAATAGCAGGAAAATCCATCCTCGAGGCGTGAGGGCATGCAGACCCAAAGACGCGAGCACACGCCGGGGGGCGGGGGAGACCCCTGGCCCTTTGGCTCCTCTTTTTATGTCTTTTCCTCCCCCTGGGCCTGCCCTGTGTAAATCGGGCTGGCCAGGAGTGCTGTTTGTTCTACCTGAGGTCCTCACTCAGGTCCTCAGACCTTCCTTTGTTCTGTTTTCTCGGGCTTTCCCCTTTCTTGTGTTTTAGTCACCGCCATTCTGGACTCCTGTTTCCTAGTCTACCTACCTAACAGTTTCATGACTGATAAGGATACGTTAGTTTTCCAGATTAAAAAAAAAAAAAAATTTCCCTAGCTAGCTTTGCTGATGGAGAAGGCAGTGACATCCCACTCCAGTATTCTTGCCTGGAAACTCCCATGGACGGAGGAGCCTGGTGGGCTGCAGTCCATGGGGTCACTGAGTCAGACAGGACTGAGCGACTTCACTTTCACTTTTCACTTCCGTGCATTGGAGAAGGAAATGGCAACCCACTCCAGTGTTCTTGCCTGGAGAATCCCAGGGATGGCGGAGCCCAGTGGGCTGCCGTCTGTGGGGTCACACAGAGTCGGACACAACTGAAGCGACTTAGCAGCAGCAGCAGCTGTGCTGAGTCTTTGTTGATAGTGTTGCTCAGATCTTCTGTGTCTTGACTGTTTTTTGTTTGTTTGCTTTTTGGTCTAGTTCTTTCAGTTGTTGAAAGAGAGGTATTGAAATTTCCAACTGTAATTGTGGAATAGTCTGTTTCTCCCTTTAATTTTGTCAGTTTTGGCCTCCTATGTTTTACAGATCTGTTGCCAGGTACATTCACATTTATGTGTTCCTGATGAATGGATCCTTTAGAAATATTCTTATTTGGGCTTCCCAGGTAGCTCAATGATAAAGAATCCACCTGCCAATGCAGGAGACCCAGGTTTGATCCCTGATCTGGGAAGAGTCCACGTGGCATGGAGCAGCTAAGCCCGTGTGCTGTAACCACTGAGCCTGGGACTCTAGATCCAGGAGCCGAAACTGCTGAGCCCACACGCTGCAGCTGTGGAAGCCTGTGTGCCCCAGAAGCTGTGCTCTACAGGAGAGGCCCCTGCAATGAGAAGCCCTGGTGTGCTGATGCTGGAGGAAAGTGGGCACAGCGGCAAAGGCCCGGCACAGTCCCCCCAAATAAATAAATACATAAATAAGTAACAAACAAACTATCCTCCTTTATCTCTGGTGATGATTTTCTTCTTGAAATCTGCATTACCTGAGCTAATCCAGCCTTCATATGCTTACTGGTTGCATCTCTTTCCATCCCCTGACTTTCAACTTATTTGTGTCTTTTTTTTTAAGAATTAATTTTTTAATCTGTTTTATTTGTTGTTGTTTTTTTTTTTTTTTTTTTTTTACAATATTGTATTGGTTTTGTCCTACATTGGCATGGATCTGCCATGGGTGTACATGTGTTCCCCATCCTGAACCCCCTCCTACCTCCCTCCCCATCCCATCCCTCTGGATCATCCCAGTGCACCAGCCCCAAGCACCCTGTATCCTGCATCGAACTTGGACTGGCGATTTGTTTTACATGTAATAATTTACATGTTTCAGTGCCATTCTCTCATATCATCCCACCCTCTCCCTCTCCCATAGAGTCCAAAAGACTGTTCTATACATCTGTGTCTCTTTTGCTGTCTTGCATACAGGGTTATCGTTACCATCTTTCTAAATTCCATTTATATGTGTTAGTATACTGTATTAGTGTTTTTCTCTCTGGCTTACTTCACTCTGTATAATAGGCTCCAGTTTCATCCACGTCATTAGAACTGTGTCTTTATATTTAAGTGCCTCTTGTAGGAGTATAATCTATAAAAATTTTGAATCATTATGTTGCATACCTGAAACTAATACAATATTGTAAAATCAACTGTTCCTCAATTAAAAACAAAAAGTGTGCCTCTTATAAACAGCTAACAGTTGGATCTTGCTTTTTAAAAATCCGTTCTAACAATCACTGTCTTTTTTTTTTCTCACTGTCATTTAATGGGAGTATTTTATCCATTTACATTTAAGGTAATTATTGATGTGGTTAGCAATTTTACTATTTATTTTCTGTTTGTACCTTCATATTTTGTTTCTCTGTCACTTTTCCTGCTTTCTTTTGGGTTAATTGAATATCTTAGAGTTATATTTTAATTTATAGGCTTTTGAGCTTTATCTCTTTGCATCAGTTTATGAGCTTTATTAACATTTTTCTTCATGTATTTTCTGCTAGCTTTATTTCTAGATGCAGTATTCTATCTTTTAGTTGCTATTATAAATAGTATCTCTTTATTTTGTAGTCATTTTTAAGTTAATACTCTTAGTCCTGCAAGTTTACAATCACATATTCTACAAAAAGTGATCATTTTACTTCTTTTTAATTTTTAATACCTTTATTTTCTTTCTTATGACTCATTGTGTGTGCTAACATAATGGTATATTTTAAATTAAGGAAGTCAGAGGTGACATCACTCTGAAGTCAACCAACATTTCTAGAAATTTGAATTTTCTTATGCACTAAACTTAGAATAAAAATCCATTAGACATAAAGAAACCCAACTATTTACATTTTTTTTGATCACTTAAATAAAGTCTGATATTTATATTGTCCCACCTTTTGAATGGATTTGATATTTGCCTTTCTGATTATAATAACTTTTCTTGTGTAGGTGTTATCAAAACCAATGCCACTCCAGAGAAAACAGATGAAGAAGAGAAAGGTAGCTAATCTTTGAAACCCTGTCACCTAGGACTTGCCTCTCTGGAGCCAGGGGCACTGTGAGTTATAAGACTGAGGAGATGAAGGGGACTCAGCCAAGGAGACTGAGAACAGTCAGTGAGATAGAACCAATAGAGGGTGGTGTCCCAGGGACCAGAAGAAGGACGTGTTTCAAAGGTAGTCATGTGCAGGGAATAAGTTAAGAGAACTAAAAATTGGCTACTCAGTTGATTTAGAATGTAGAAGTCATTGATAAGTTTGACAAGGGGCTATTGAAGTCAAGTGGTAAGATTAAATGAAAAAACCTCTTAAGTGTGCACTCTGGGGAGAATAGGAAGTGGAGATCTAAGTATAGACAGCCCTGTGAGGGAATGCTCCATAAAGGGGAGCAGAGAATTGGGGCGGTAGGTGGATGGGCATGTAGGATAAGGGAGGAAGATTTATGATGAGAGATGGCAAAACATGTACACATGCTGGAGGGAGAAACAATGCAAGAGAGAAAGCTCACTGCTGGGAGAAATGTCCTTGTCCACAAGACGGGATGAGGTCAGGAGCATAACTGTCCACCCACAGTTAATAGCAGCAAAGGCAAAGAGAGGACGCCCACACACACAGGTGGGTGTGTGGGTGGCCCCACAGCGTGTGGAGGTGCTTCTCTAGGGAGGTTTACTTCTCAGGGCAGTGAAAAAGTGGAGAGGTTAGAAACTGAAGAAGGGAAGCGAGTGAATGGGTGGTGTATAGAAGCATTAAGACTTGCCCAGCAACTCAGCCCACTCGCCTCTAGGGATCAGGAGTTAAAGTGAGACTTGTTGGTGTGATTTTGTTTTTCTCCCACCTTGCTGGGCTATCCAGGGGTGGGTCCAGACGTGGGGTTTGCCTGATGAGTATGAGGAAGATCTGTTGGTTTTTTCCTACAGAGGACAGAGCCGCCCAGTCCTTACTCAACAAGCTGATCAGAAGCAACCTTGTCGATAACACCAACCAAGTGGAAGTCCTGCAGCGGGATCCCAACTCCCCACTCTACTCAGTCAAGTCCTTCGAGGAACTTCGGCTGTGAGTATCTGTTCCTTTGAACAACTGATCCTTGCTAGTTCTTCTTTTGTAAGACTTAGTATCTCGGAGACCTTTTTTAAAAAGTCTTAATATATATTTACTTTCTTTGACTAGTTAATAATTCACATGATTCAGAAGCTTAAAAGTATGAAAAAGTGATGGTTTCCCTCCACCCTTGTCTCTTAGCAACCCAGTTTTCCTCCTTAAGGAATTTAAAATGCCACAGATTTATTCATCATAGCTGAAAGTCTTTTTTCTTTTATGCTCTTAGAACTTTCAATAAAATATTGGCTGACAGGTGATTTCTGGATGTCAGGAACATTTCTTATTAGGTAAGCCCTTTTGTTAGACTCTAGGGTTTACAGTGTTAAGAAAAGTTTACCTACTTTTATAAAATCTGTCCAAAAAGCCTGTGCAGGATTCCCCGTAACTATAGTGAAAATCAGCCTTCAGTGTTCCAGAATTTTTAAAAAAAATTCGGAGCCCAGGATCAAGCCTTAAGTGTGTACATTTATGGCACTGTGCTGAGGATGACTTCTAACGTGTTCCTCCTCGAAATGCAGAGAATTGCATAACGTCATACCAAGTTTTCCATTCCCTTCAGTAAGTTAGTAAAGAGGCATTTATGGGTCATTGGTTTATGTACATGACACTGTTGGGGGTTATGAGTAATACAAGATGTAGCTACCGTTCTTGCTGCTTGCCAGCACCCAAATCATAGACAGACTAGCTGGTGAGTAAGAAAGTGGTGGAATGAATGGATTCTNGACATCACTCTGAAGTCAACCAACATTTCTAGAAATTTGAATTTTCTTATGCACTAAACTTAGAATAAAAATCCATTAGACATAAAGAAACCCAACTATTTACATTTTTTTTGATCACTTAAATAAAGTCTGATATTTATATTGTCCCACCTTTTGAATGGATTTGATATTTGCCTTTCTGATTATAATAACTTTTCTTGTGTAGGTGTTATCAAAACCAATGCCACTCCAGAGAAAACAGATGAAGAAGAGAAAGGTAGCTAATCTTTGAAACCCTGTCACCTAGGACTTGCCTCTCTGGAGCCAGGGGCACTGTGAGTTATAAGACTGAGGAGATGAAGGGGACTCAGCCAAGGAGACTGAGAACAGTCAGTGAGATAGAACCAATAGAGGGTGGTGTCCCAGGGACCAGAAGAAGGACGTGTTTCAAAGGTAGTCATGTGCAGGGAATAAGTTAAGAGAACTAAAAATTGGCTACTCAGTTGATTTAGAATGTAGAAGTCATTGATAAGTTTGACAAGGGGCTATTGAAGTCAAGTGGTAAGATTAAATGAAAAAACCTCTTAAGTGTGCACTCTGGGGAGAATAGGAAGTGGAGATCTAAGTATAGACAGCCCTGTGAGGGAATGCTCCATAAAGGGGAGCAGAGAATTGGGGCGGTAGGTGGAT
Organism: Raphicerus campestris; assembly: GCA_006410735.1. NCBI lineage: Eukaryota > Metazoa > Chordata > Mammalia > Artiodactyla > Bovidae > Raphicerus > Raphicerus campestris. The sequence continues at coordinate 465,665 of SJYW01006372.1, read as the reverse complement.
GGGCATGTAGGATAAGGGAGGAAGATTTATGATGAGAGATGGCAAAACATGTACACATGCTGGAGGGAGAAACAATGCAAGAGAGAAAGCTCACTGCTGGGAGAAATGTCCTTGTCCACAAGACGGGATGAGGTCAGGAGCATAACTGTCCACCCACAGTTAATAGCAGCAAAGGCAAAGAGAGGACGCCCACACACACAGGTGGGTGTGTGGGTGGCCCCACAGCGTGTGGAGGTGCTTCTCTAGGGAGGTTTACTTCTCAGGGCAGTGAAAAAGTGGAGAGGTTAGAAACTGAAGAAGGGAAGCGAGTGAATGGGTGGTGTATAGAAGCATTAAGACTTGCCCAGCAACTCAGCCCACTCGCCTCTAGGGATCAGGAGTTAAAGTGAGACTTGTTGGTGTGATTTTGTTTTTCTCCCACCTTGCTGGGCTATCCAGGGGTGGGTCCAGACGTGGGGTTTGCCTGATGAGTATGAGGAAGATCTGTTGGTTTTTTCCTACAGAGGACAGAGCCGCCCAGTCCTTACTCAACAAGCTGATCAGAAGCAACCTTGTCGATAACACCAACCAAGTGGAAGTCCTGCAGCGGGATCCCAACTCCCCACTCTACTCAGTCAAGTCCTTCGAGGAACTTCGGCTGTGAGTATCTGTTCCTTTGAACAACTGATCCTTGCTAGTTCTTCTTTTGTAAGACTTAGTATCTCGGAGACCTTTTTTAAAAAGTCTTAATATATATTTACTTTCTTTGACTAGTTAATAATTCACATGATTCAGAAGCTTAAAAGTATGAAAAAGTGATGGTTTCCCTCCACCCTTGTCTCTTAGCAACCCAGTTTTCCTCCTTAAGGAATTTAAAATGCCACAGATTTATTCATCATAGCTGAAAGTCTTTTTTCTTTTATGCTCTTAGAACTTTCAATAAAATATTGGCTGACAGGTGATTTCTGGATGTCAGGAACATTTCTTATTAGGTAAGCCCTTTTGTTAGACTCTAGGGTTTACAGTGTTAAGAAAAGTTTACCTACTTTTATAAAATCTGTCCAAAAAGCCTGTGCAGGATTCCCCGTAACTATAGTGAAAATCAGCCTTCAGTGTTCCAGAATTTTTAAAAAAAATTCGGAGCCCAGGATCAAGCCTTAAGTGTGTACATTTATGGCACTGTGCTGAGGATGACTTCTAACGTGTTCCTCCTCGAAATGCAGAGAATTGCATAACGTCATACCAAGTTTTCCATTCCCTTCAGTAAGTTAGTAAAGAGGCATTTATGGGTCATTGGTTTATGTACATGACACTGTTGGGGGTTATGAGTAATACAAGATGTAGCTACCGTTCTTGCTGCTTGCCAGCACCCAAATCATAGACAGACTAGCTGGTGAGTAAGAAAGTGGTGGAATGAATGGATTCTTTGTCTTGTTCATTGCCCACACATACACACTTAAAGTCAGAGAACTAACTAGAAACCAAATCAAGGTGTTAATGAAGCAATAGCTAAGAGTAAGATTTTTAAAGTGTGGCCTTTTTTTTTTTTTCCTCAGGAAATTATACTTTTCTATGTGTATTTTCTCTGTCAAGGGCTTTTTTCAGTAAATTTGTTATCTCTGCTTCTCTTCATAAATTCTGTCAGAGCAGCTCGACGTGCTCTGACAGCTTGCCTTTCCTAGTATCAGTGGGCTTTCATTTAAAGGACTGGAGCTCTCAGGTCAACCAGTGATGAATTGACCTCTGAAAAGGCAAGTTCTATTTGATTTAATTGTTAGTAGCCAAATGAAACAAAGAATAAAACCTAGACCACCTATATACTTGGTCTATTTTGTACTGAAAAGATATGCAAAATAAAAGGAAAATAATGAGCCACTGAAAGTTCCTGGATCACTTGAGTCCTCTTTCAGCAGTGACTTTGTTTCCTTGGCAGCTAAATCAGAACCTGCCAAGCCTCACAGCCTTTTCTTGAAATGGAAGTATGTTAATTTTCAAAGTTCTTTGTGTCTGAGATCCACCAGGGGCCAGAAGAACTGCCTTTTAGAGAGCCAGTTGAACTCTAAGGAAGGCTTAGAGAACATTCTTGCCTTGATTTGATGTTTCTTTAGTAATAATCTGGTGTGATTTTTGTTAAACATCCTGTCAGATTAGAAGTAGCAGAGAGCTTATTACAGATGTGTTATAAGAATGGCTTTAATTGATATTTGTTGTGTAGCTACTTATATAAGAAGTTGGTGTTTCTCTAGTCTTGATTTTGACTAGACATAGTAAATCTGAGCAGTTGTAAAGTTCAGTATGATAACTGAACTTCCTTTACCCGTCTACTAGCAACTGGCTGAATCAATTTTCTTACCTCTCAATTGTCCCGAGTCCTTGTGCAGCTGGCTTTTCTGGAAGGCCCATGGAACACAACATCACTGTGGTGCAGTGGAGCACCCACACTGAGAAATGAAAACCGAAGTCTCGTTCCCTAAAGGGACTTCTGTATCTTAGCAGTATAGTAAGCAGTGTTTTCTTTTAGATATCTTTCATAATTCATTTTATACTAGGAATTAATAGGAACCATTCTTATAGAATCCAGGCCAATCAAATTTGTGGGTCTACTGAAAGATGAATTTCTCTTAAGAAAGGAAACTAGCCTGGATTTTATAAATTGTATAATAGTTTCAGATCAAGATTTAGTAGGAAAAGATGTTGCTTTGTTTTTAGTTAGTATTTTTTAAGGCACAGGAAGATATGTCTGACGGAGATAGTATCACTCTTTGCTAGATATAGGGAAAAATAAAATCTTAGGTCTTTAAAACAGTTGCAGCAACTAGGAATCATCCTCTCTCTCCCTGGCCTCCTAGGAAACCGCAGCTTCTCCAGGGAGTCTATGCCATGGGCTTCAATCGGCCATCCAAGATACAAGAGAACGCATTACCCATGATGCTTGCTGAGCCGTAAGTATACAGACCCTGGTACCCGTCTCCAGGATGGGGTTTCACATCTCCCACCAAGAGTGTAGTGTTCCTGAGCATAAGATGAGCCATTGGGAGCAACAAGCTTCTTCAGGGAAACAGCTGGAACTGGTGGCGAGAGAGTCAGGTGCAATTCAACACAGTTTCTGCCTTTTCCACTTAATAAAAACTGATAGAGAAAGTCAGTGCCATTTTAAACACTTAAAAAAATAATTTTGAAAATTTTGAGGCCTTCAAAAAAGTATCAGGAACCATACCAGGAACATTTCTGTAACGCATCCTGACGAGAAATAAAGCATCATTAATCTAGTTGACAGATGTAGTCCCTGTGTTACCCTCTCCACTCACAGCCCCCTCCCGAACCCAAGAGCGTGTCATGGAAGTGGGGCGTCGTTTCTCCTTTTACTACGTACGTATGTTTCCCTAAGGATCTAAAGAGTAGTTGGCATGTTTTTAAACCTTAGGAAATGGTATCATACTTTACATACCAACTTTTTTCATTCAACTATATTATTTTCCTTTTTTAATGAAAATNTGCAGTGGAGCACCCACACTGAGAAATGAAAACCGAAGTCTCGTTCCCTAAAGGGACTTCTGTATCTTAGCAGTATAGTAAGCAGTGTTTTCTTTTAGATATCTTTCATAATTCATTTTATACTAGGAATTAATAGGAACCATTCTTATAGAATCCAGGCCAATCAAATTTGTGGGTCTACTGAAAGATGAATTTCTCTTAAGAAAGGAAACTAGCCTGGATTTTATAAATTGTATAATAGTTTCAGATCAAGATTTAGTAGGAAAAGATGTTGCTTTGTTTTTAGTTAGTATTTTTTAAGGCACAGGAAGATATGTCTGACGGAGATAGTATCACTCTTTGCTAGATATAGGGAAAAATAAAATCTTAGGTCTTTAAAACAGTTGCAGCAACTAGGAATCATCCTCTCTCTCCCTGGCCTCCTAGGAAACCGCAGCTTCTCCAGGGAGTCTATGCCATGGGCTTCAATCGGCCATCCAAGATACAAGAGAACGCATTACCCATGATGCTTGCTGAGCCGTAAGTATACAGACCCTGGTACCCGTCTCCAGGATGGGGTTTCACATCTCCCACCAAGAGTGTAGTGTTCCTGAGCATAAGATGAGCCATTGGGAGCAACAAGCTTCTTCAGGGAAACAGCTGGAACTGGTGGCGAGAGAGTCAGGTGCAATTCAACACAGTTTCTGCCTTTTCCACTTAATAAAAACTGATAGAGAAAGTCAGTGCCATTTTAAACACTTAAAAAAATAATTTTGAAAATTTTGAGGCCTTCAAAAAAGTATCAGGAACCATACCAGGAACATTTCTGTAACGCATCCTGACGAGAAATAAAGCATCATTAATCTAGTTGACAGATGTAGTCCCTGTGTTACCCTCTCCACTCACAGCCCCCTCCCGAACCCAAGAGCGTGTCATGGAAGTGGGGCGTCGTTTCTCCTTTTACTACGTACGTATGTTTCCCTAAGGATCTAAAGAGTAGTTGGCATGTTTTTAAACCTTAGGAAATGGTATCATACTTTACATACCAACTTTTTTCATTCAACTATATTATTTTCCTTTTTTAATGAAAATGCCACCTGTTCCCATGGCACTGAATTACATGAAGTGAAATATGAAAGTTTCCTGTGAAGCATCTGACTTAGTATCTTACATTTTCCACAAAGGTGAGAAAAGGGAGCACACAGAAGGAGCCGAGTCCTGAAGACACATCAGGCAGTAAGATTTGCCCAGATCTTACTCTGTAGTCTGAATTCCCATTGGCCTCTTGGGGTATAAAACTAGAGAACTCTAGCTGCACTAGAGTCTAGAATGAATATTTTTTAGTGTGAGCCCATCTAAAATAATCATCATTTCCCTTAATATTTAAGCAGGTTTTTTTTAACGCCATATAAAAAATTTGTCATTGTCCTCAAGGCAGAAAACCTGAATGAGGGAAAAGTGCCTTTTCCTACCGCCCAGAAAAAACACTTAAACACTTGATTCTTTCTAACCATTGTTATCCTCGTCTCTGTTCCTCCTGGTCCAGCCCGCAGAACCTGATTGCCCAGTCGCAGTCGGGTACTGGTAAAACGGCTGCCTTCGTCCTGGCCATGCTCAGCCGGGTGGAGCCAGCAGAGAGGTACCCGCAGGTGAGGGGGTCTGGGGGCCCTGGAAGGGTGGTGCCATCTCGGTGTGGTGGTTGACAAGGGCATCCCTGGTGGAATCTGAGTGCTTCTGATGCCTCAGATTGTTGCTCAGGCAAAGCCTAGTGGCCCAACAGGCGCTTGCATGGGTAGAGTTGATTCAAAGCAGCAGCCTTAAACGTGGCTTCTGACAGCAGCCACCAAGCCAGGCCTCCAGCTGACACGCAGGCCGGGTTGGTGAGGACGGGGCTGCCCACACTGTTCAGGTGGCACTGATACCAGTGTTCCTGTTGCTCTAGAACCTGCTGTCTGCTACCACCAGGCTTTTCTAAACTCATCTCCTGTGATCTGCCCGTTAGTGTCTGTGCCTCTCCCCGACGTATGAGCTGGCGCTTCAAACAGGAAAAGTGATTGAACAAATGGGCAAATTTCATCCAGAACTAAAGCTTGCTTATGCTGTTCGAGGCAATAAATGTGAGTATAAAAGGGCAAGACCCAGGTCCTGAGCTCAGGCAGTGGGTGGGGTGTTTGAATTTTGAAGATGAGGTGATGATATTCAACTTTCTGTTCAGTCTGACCTTGGAGCCCAGTATGGATTTCAGCAAATTTATTTAAGTACTTATCTATTTCTTAATAATTCTCTCCACTTTTAAAATAAGATTTTAACTTGTTAAAAAAAAAAAAAATCCCTGCCTGAGTCATGGGGTTCTTAAAGTGTGGAGTGTTTCCCTGAGGAGGCAAGGTTTGAATCCAGCATCCAGAGTTCTGAAAGCTGCCTACAAGAGAGTAAGCAGGGAGGATGGTAGGTTGGATCAGATCCCTTTCTTCAGTAAACAGCTTTAGTAAGAGTGATCTAAGAGCATGTACAGTTCTTATCAAATCAGAAATCCTTCCACCAGTTCTTTTTTCTGCAGAATGTAGAGAATGTGGTTAAAATAGGAGGACAGGTAGAAAATTGGTAATGGGGAAGTTATCAGAATATATAAAACTACAAATCAATTAGAAAAAAGTAGTCATTCTAATAGGAAAATAGACAAAAGAGGCCCAGGTGAACAGACTTCTCACTAAGGAAGGAATTCAGATAGCTGGTAAGTGGGAAAAGATGAATCGCTTCATTAGTCATCAGGAAAACATCGGTTAAAACCACTATATGCCTCTCAGATGGTAGAAATGAGGGAGTCTGACAAACCAAGTGTTGGCCAAGATGTAGAACTGGGACACTCACGTGCTCCAGTGGGGAGTATACACAGGCACACTCACTTTAGGAAGCAGTGGGCACTACCTGGACAAAGAGAAGAGGGACATCCCTTCAATTTAGCCATTTATAATCGCCTCAAGCACCGATTCTTAGACCTTTCGACTCTTAAGCTTTTAAACATTGTTGAGGACCCTAAGTACTTAATTTGGAAGAATATGAAGAAAATCTAGCCTTTCTTATAATTTCAGATACTGTTTTTAGGATACCATACCAAAACCCAACAAGTGGTAATTATGTAAAAGATAATTGCCATGTGATATTTGAAATCATATTAATGACCTCTTCATACTGTTACATTAAAATTCCTTGGTCTCCCTTGCACTTTGAGTGCATCTTTTGTGCAATAGTAATTTTCTAACATTATACCTTGGTCATTTGGAAAATACCAAATGTCTTACTGAGTTACGCTGAGAATGTTGACATATTTCATTATACAGAAATGCATTAATATCACCACCAAACAACTTAGAGGAGTTTACATACAGAGAAACTCTCAAGTTTACAGCAACGCTACAAGTTTTCCAAAATTCTAATTTTCTCTTACACTTTAAGTGTTATCATAACAGCAAATAACAGTCGATTATTTTCACTGAAAAGTCAGGCTCTCCTTGTTCATTTTTAAGAAAGTGTAATCAGATTCCCTACTTTTCTATAGTTTGTCTGTCAGTCAACAAACAAAAATGGCTAGTACAGTTCACACACAAATGATCACACAAGGACTTTTCCTGGAGAAAACCATGTTTCAGCATGCAGCAACAGCACTTTAACCAGAAATTATTAGGCTAGGTACTTTTGTATGTGTTTGATGTCTCAAACTGACAGTTGCAAGTGTGGTGCACCAGAGCCTTGTGACAACATGGATCTTCTCTAGATTGTTTTATAATAACAGGGGACTTCACTGTGTGTGAAGGATTAATATACTCTATATTAATTATATATTAAATATATTAATAACTACTTAATGTACCATTAAAAAAAAAATTCATTGTAGACTGATCAGCAGTGTGCAGTGAAAATCACAGTGTGTTGAGTTCATTTAAAACTCTTCCAGTGGAGTTGATGTATTCCTAACCAGAGTCCCCTTCTCCTCAAATTTTAAATTTTGTTTTTAAAATTTAAGTTAAAAACATTCACGTGTTTCAAAATTTTAAAGGGTATATGGTAGAAACTTTTCTTTCTCCCATACCCTTCAACCATTTGGTTCTCCTTCCTAGAGCAACCATGGAGAAGGAAATGGCAACCCACTCCAGTGTTCTTGCCTGGGGAATCCCACGGACAGAGGAGCCCAGCAGGGTACAGTCTATGGGGTTGCAAGTCGNATTTTCCACAAAGGTGAGAAAAGGGAGCACACAGAAGGAGCCGAGTCCTGAAGACACATCAGGCAGTAAGATTTGCCCAGATCTTACTCTGTAGTCTGAATTCCCATTGGCCTCTTGGGGTATAAAACTAGAGAACTCTAGCTGCACTAGAGTCTAGAATGAATATTTTTTAGTGTGAGCCCATCTAAAATAATCATCATTTCCCTTAATATTTAAGCAGGTTTTTTTTAACGCCATATAAAAAATTTGTCATTGTCCTCAAGGCAGAAAACCTGAATGAGGGAAAAGTGCCTTTTCCTACCGCCCAGAAAAAACACTTAAACACTTGATTCTTTCTAACCATTGTTATCCTCGTCTCTGTTCCTCCTGGTCCAGCCCGCAGAACCTGATTGCCCAGTCGCAGTCGGGTACTGGTAAAACGGCTGCCTTCGTCCTGGCCATGCTCAGCCGGGTGGAGCCAGCAGAGAGGTACCCGCAGGTGAGGGGGTCTGGGGGCCCTGGAAGGGTGGTGCCATCTCGGTGTGGTGGTTGACAAGGGCATCCCTGGTGGAATCTGAGTGCTTCTGATGCCTCAGATTGTTGCTCAGGCAAAGCCTAGTGGCCCAACAGGCGCTTGCATGGGTAGAGTTGATTCAAAGCAGCAGCCTTAAACGTGGCTTCTGACAGCAGCCACCAAGCCAGGCCTCCAGCTGACACGCAGGCCGGGTTGGTGAGGACGGGGCTGCCCACACTGTTCAGGTGGCACTGATACCAGTGTTCCTGTTGCTCTAGAACCTGCTGTCTGCTACCACCAGGCTTTTCTAAACTCATCTCCTGTGATCTGCCCGTTAGTGTCTGTGCCTCTCCCCGACGTATGAGCTGGCGCTTCAAACAGGAAAAGTGATTGAACAAATGGGCAAATTTCATCCAGAACTAAAGCTTGCTTATGCTGTTCGAGGCAATAAATGTGAGTATAAAAGGGCAAGACCCAGGTCCTGAGCTCAGGCAGTGGGTGGGGTGTTTGAATTTTGAAGATGAGGTGATGATATTCAACTTTCTGTTCAGTCTGACCTTGGAGCCCAGTATGGATTTCAGCAAATTTATTTAAGTACTTATCTATTTCTTAATAATTCTCTCCACTTTTAAAATAAGATTTTAACTTGTTAAAAAAAAAAAAAATCCCTGCCTGAGTCATGGGGTTCTTAAAGTGTGGAGTGTTTCCCTGAGGAGGCAAGGTTTGAATCCAGCATCCAGAGTTCTGAAAGCTGCCTACAAGAGAGTAAGCAGGGAGGATGGTAGGTTGGATCAGATCCCTTTCTTCAGTAAACAGCTTTAGTAAGAGTGATCTAAGAGCATGTACAGTTCTTATCAAATCAGAAATCCTTCCACCAGTTCTTTTTTCTGCAGAATGTAGAGAATGTGGTTAAAATAGGAGGACAGGTAGAAAATTGGTAATGGGGAAGTTATCAGAATATATAAAACTACAAATCAATTAGAAAAAAGTAGTCATTCTAATAGGAAAATAGACAAAAGAGGCCCAGGTGAACAGACTTCTCACTAAGGAAGGAATTCAGATAGCTGGTAAGTGGGAAAAGATGAATCGCTTCATTAGTCATCAGGAAAACATCGGTTAAAACCACTATATGCCTCTCAGATGGTAGAAATGAGGGAGTCTGACAAACCAAGTGTTGGCCAAGATGTAGAACTGGGACACTCACGTGCTCCAGTGGGGAGTATACACAGGCACACTCACTTTAGGAAGCAGTGGGCACTACCTGGACAAAGAGAAGAGGGACATCCCTTCAATTTAGCCATTTATAATCGCCTCAAGCACCGATTCTTAGACCTTTCGACTCTTAAGCTTTTAAACATTGTTGAGGACCCTAAGTACTTAATTTGGAAGAATATGAAGAAAATCTAGCCTTTCTTATAATTTCAGATACTGTTTTTAGGATACCATACCAAAACCCAACAAGTGGTAATTATGTAAAAGATAATTGCCATGTGATATTTGAAATCATATTAATGACCTCTTCATACTGTTACATTAAAATTCCTTGGTCTCCCTTGCACTTTGAGTGCATCTTTTGTGCAATAGTAATTTTCTAACATTATACCTTGGTCATTTGGAAAATACCAAATGTCTTACTGAGTTACGCTGAGAATGTTGACATATTTCATTATACAGAAATGCATTAATATCACCACCAAACAACTTAGAGGAGTTTACATACAGAGAAACTCTCAAGTTTACAGCAACGCTACAAGTTTTCCAAAATTCTAATTTTCTCTTACACTTTAAGTGTTATCATAACAGCAAATAACAGTCGATTATTTTCACTGAAAAGTCAGGCTCTCCTTGTTCATTTTTAAGAAAGTGTAATCAGATTCCCTACTTTTCTATAGTTTGTCTGTCAGTCAACAAACAAAAATGGCTAGTACAGTTCACACACAAATGATCACACAAGGACTTTTCCTGGAGAAAACCATGTTTCAGCATGCAGCAACAGCACTTTAACCAGAAATTATTAGGCTAGGTACTTTTGTATGTGTTTGATGTCTCAAACTGACAGTTGCAAGTGTGGTGCACCAGAGCCTTGTGACAACATGGATCTTCTCTAGATTGTTTTATAATAACAGGGGACTTCACTGTGTGTGAAGGATTAATATACTCTATATTAATTATATATTAAATATATTAATAACTACTTAATGTACCATTAAAAAAAAAATTCATTGTAGACTGATCAGCAGTGTGCAGTGAAAATCACAGTGTGTTGAGTTCATTTAAAACTCTTCCAGTGGAGTTGATGTATTCCTAACCAGAGTCCCCTTCTCCTCAAATTTTAAATTTTGTTTTTAAAATTTAAGTTAAAAACATTCACGTGTTTCAAAATTTTAAAGGGTATATGGTAGAAACTTTTCTTTCTCCCATACCCTTCAACCATTTGGTTCTCCTTCCTAGAGCAACCATGGAGAAGGAAATGGCAACCCACTCCAGTGTTCTTGCCTGGGGAATCCCACGGACAGAGGAGCCCAGCAGGGTACAGTCTATGGGGTTGCAAGTCGGACACGACTGAGTGACTAGGCACGAGCACGTGTGCAGACAGGATTGATTTCTAATAGTGTAAGTTCTGATCGAAGGCTATAGGCATTAGTCAATTTCTTTTAATGTTCTAAATTTATTTTGGGGGGAGGGAGGTGCAGCGGGCAACAGTTGACACATGGCATGCGGGTTCTTAACTTCCCCAACCAAGGTCTTGAACCTCTGCCCCCTGTGGAGGAAGCATGGGGTCTTAACCACTGAACCACCAGGGAAGTCCCATGCATTAGTAATTTTAATAGATGAATAAAGCAGTTTCAACTCCTACCAGCTGTAGCTGGAGAGTAATGTGCTGTTGTGTTTTTTTTTTCCCTAATAGAATTTGCATTGAGGAAAACCGTCTACACAATTAGAATGTCTAACAAGGCAAAAAGACACTGGGCCAGAATCCTAGGACTCAAAACTACCAATTTATAAGGAAATCAGTGAAGCATGAATGAAGGGATGATATAAAAAGAATAAGAATAATGCTAAAGAAAAAGAGCTGGATGATGGGAAATTATAGGAGGAAATAGGTAAAGGAAACTAACATGCATGGAAGATTCACTCTACTATTTCTTCCCAACCACAGTGCAGTGAGACAGGTGTTGTCATGGCCATTTTATAGCCGAAGAACCCAAAAGTTTTAGATAAAAATGCCCACAGAACACATCTTGTCTCCACAGTGGAAAGAGGTCAGAAAATCAGTGAGCACATTGTCATTGGCACCCCGGGGACCGTTCTGGACTGGTGCTCCAAGCTCAAGTTCATCGACCCCAAGAAGATCAAAGTGTTTGTTCTGGACGAGGCTGACGTGATGATAGCCACTCAGGGCCACCAANACAGAACACATCTTGTCTCCACAGTGGAAAGAGGTCAGAAAATCAGTGAGCACATTGTCATTGGCACCCCGGGGACCGTTCTGGACTGGTGCTCCAAGCTCAAGTTCATCGACCCCAAGAAGATCAAGGTGTTTGTTCTGGATGAGGCTGACGTGATGATAGCCACTCAGGGCCACCAAGATCAGAGCATCCGCATCCAGAGGTAGGGCCTCGAGCCAGGAGCGACTTCTCGGCTCCCGACCTGCAGTTCCTGCTCCTGTTACCTCACACTCCCCTTCTTGCCCCTGCCAGGCTCTTCACAGCTCTCAGGGGCATTTGTTTGATGGGCCATTTCCATGCCAGCGCTGAGCACGCCCCCCACCTGCATTAAGGAGGGAAACTCAGGGACTCTCGGTCACCCGTCCCTGCCCCCACATTTGCTCCCCCTTCCTCCCCGCAGCTGCTCCCCACTGCCCCTTCCTGGGGCGCAGGTTATCAGGCCTGAGGAGGCTGTGCCCTGGTCCTTCCAGGGAAAGCCCGGGTCAGGGTCATCTGGACACCTGGGGCTTCCCTTGCAGGATGCTGCCCAGGAACTGCCAGATGCTGCTTTTCTCTGCCACCTTTGAAGACTCTGTCTGGAAATTTGCCCAGAAAGTGGTGCCTGACCCCAACATCATCAAACTGAAGCGTGAGGAGGAGACACTGGACACCATCAAGCAGTATTACGTCCTGTGCAACAGCAGAGATGAGAAATTCCAGGCCTTGTGTAATATCTACGGGGCCATCACCATTGCTCAAGCCATGATCTTCTGCCATGTGAGTAGCAGCAGCAGCTGCAGGCCTGCAGGGTTGGGGGGCCGGGGAGGAACTACACTTAGGGGACAGGTTCCTTTCCTGTGACTGGAAAAGAAATGGTTTGTGAAGATGGAAGGAACAATTTCTTCATAGTATCCTGAGGTATATCTATAGTCTAAGCATAGAGTCTCCTGAACTTAAATGCCATGTGTAGGTGATATATTAGAAAGCCCAAGTGAATAAAACTGATATTTGTAGGGAAAATAAAAAACTAAACAGGATGACTGGCTAGAAAATTAAAATAAGTAGTTTTCCAGTCTCAAACTGAAAACACTTAAAAATAGGAAGGATAGACCCCATTTATAGTGGCTAGTGTAATTTTTTCAGGAATGTATAAGATCACCAAAGAAAGCATCAAAATGCTGTTATGGGATATAAGAATAAGACAGCTCTTACTCTATTATTGGAATACTTGTAAGTTGTTTTTAAAAATTGTCAAGAGTGGCATCCTCCCAAACTCAGACTGAAACTTTTAAGCCCACAGAAAAGATGAAAACAATATGAAATGAGGACTGTTATGCCTGTCCCCTGTTGTCAGCATTTAGCCACATTTGCTCTATCCATAAGCTTTTGTGTAGGGCTGTCTGTACTTTTTCTTTCTGCCAACTTTAAAGTCAGTCGTAGATATCAGGACATTTCCCACCTAAATGCTTCCTGAGAATGAGACATGGTCCTGCACGAGCACAGCACAACTCACACCTTTCACGATGCCATCCCCTCTGAAGTCCATCCATATGCCACCTTCCCCATGTATACTGAAATGGCCTTTTTTGCTATTGGTTGCTGTTGTTAAGCCTAAGAGCCAGTAGAGATGGTTGCATTTAGTATTGTCTCTTGAGACTCCCTTAATACAGAACAGTTTCTCCACCTTTCATGACGTGGATATCTTGAAGAGTCAGCCAAGCTANTCGTAGATATCAGGACATTTCCCACCTAAATGCTTCCTGAGAATGAGACATGGTCCTGCACGAGCACAGCACAACTCACACCTTTCACGATGCCATCCCCTCTGAAGTCCATCCATATGCCACCTTCCCCATGTATACTGAAATGGCCTTTTTTGCTATTGGTTGCTGTTGTTAAGCCTAAGAGCCAGTAGAGATGGTTGCATTTAGTATTGTCTCTTGAGACTCCCTTAATACAGAACAGTTTCTCCATCTTTCATGACGTGGATATCTTGAAGAGTCAGCCAAGCTAGTCTTTAGATGTCTCTGAGTTTTTTCCCCCTTGTGGTTATATCAAGGTTAAATATTTTCGAAGACTTATCACCCAGGTGACTTCCTTTATACCAAATCATGCTAACAATTTTAGGACATTTAACTGCTAAGGTTCAGTGGTCTTCCAGATCAAAAATATTCTCTTAAGGTACCTTTATTCCTCAAACGTTTTATTGCTTCCAGACCCGCAAAACAGCTAGCTGGCTGGCCGCAGAGCTCTCAAAAGAAGGCCACCAGGTGGCTCTACTGAGTGGTGAAATGGTGGTGGAGCAGAGGGCTGCAGTGATTGAGCGCTTCCGAGAGGGCAAAGAGAAGGTTCTGGTCACCACCAACGTGTGTGCCCGCGGTGAGCAGAGACTAGGTCCTGGCCCGCCAGGCTCGGGGCCGCAGAGAGATCTTCGTGTGTGGGAGGCTGCGATGGTGTGGGGGGAGATGCTGTTTTGTGGGCGAGCCTGTGGGGCTCCCTCAGAGGAGGAGAACGTCCACAGAAGCCGGGAGTCCTGGCTGGTGGCCGAGGACGGCGCCTGCTCTTGTGGCCCCAGGGCGGCATCAACTACTTCTCCAGATCCTCGGATCCAGCAGAGGCTATGCAACTGATGCCGGAATTTGGCCAGCACCGGGACGGCCCCATCCTCTCCCGCTGGGCACTGCCACCTGCCCGTGTCCCAGCCCCAGAGCTGGCCTGTCGCAGACCCTGCCTTCCGCCTGAGCTTGGTGACGGTGGGCCTGACTGGGCAGCGGCAATTTCTGTCTCCCGTCCTCACTCCCGTCCAACTCTTCCCTCACACAGGTATCGACGTGGAACAGGTGTCTGTCGTCATCAACTTTGACCTCCCCGTGGACAAGGACGGGAACCCGGACAACGAGACCTACCTGCATCGGATCGGGCGCACCGGCCGCTTTGGCAAGCGGGGCCTGGCCGTGAACATGGTGGACAGCAAGCACAGCATGAACATCCTGAACAGAATCCAGGAGCATTTCAGTGAGTCCCGGGAGAGCCCCCTGCTGGGGCCAGGTCTCAGGGGCAGGCGGGGACGGGGTGTCGCTGTGGCCCCGAGAGGCCCTTTCCCAGGACAGGAGGTTCTCCCCACTCCCGGAGTACTCGGACCGGGCTGCGCATGACCACCCCCTTGGCCGGGCCGAGGGGCCAGGGGCCTGGCCGCCTCCAGCCGTGTGCCCGCCCAGTCCCGGGCACCTCGGGGGCTCAGGGAGGCCTGCGGTGGGGGCGGGCAGGTTCCAGGGAGCCCTGGGTCCTCCCCACCTGCTGCCCCTCCCCTGCCTGCGTCCCCTGTGATCTGTGCGGGGCTCTCTGAACCCACCTCTCTTCCCTCAGATAAGAAAATAGAAAGACTGGACACAGATGACTTGGATGAAATTGAGAAAATAGCCAACTGAGAAGCCCCTGCAGTTGCTGTGCCGCCCCCGCCCGGGAAACGAGTGCTTCCACGGCGCAGCCTGACCGTCCCTGCGAGGAGGATGATACGAGTAGACAAACTGCCTACCTCATCTGAAATTACGTTTGGACTTGACAAAAATTACCCAAATTATTCAGGAAGGTAGAAGAAAAAAATCTGAATTTTGGAAAATTGAGTCCTTTTCCTCCCATTCCTTTTCAAAGCCACAGTTTCCCCATCTTTATAATAATGTGGTCACTCTTGGTAACCGCCGGCTGCAGGAGCCACTGCCTGTTCCTGGCCGGGGGTGTTCAGACCACTGCCAGGCTCTGAAGCAACAGCAGAGGAGCGGCCTGGGCCTCCCAGATCCACCAGTGCCCCTGCTGATTGCTTTCCCTCTGTTCACTGCAGAGGAATCCCACCCTCTCCCGGGGTGAGCGTCGGCTCCCTTTGTACACCTCAGGTTTGAGGGAAACACGAAGTCAGTGAGCTGTCTTCAGAGGCACTGGCCTGGCCCAGCTGGGTGACCCAGGGCTGCCTCTGCTTCCTGCAGTCGCCCCGTCTGCTCAGCTGCCTGGTGTCCCAGCCGCTGAGGTGGTTTCTGACACACACCTGGCCGCCTGAGCTCTTAGCGCGGACGTCACACTGTCCCTGGACGTGAGCAGCAGAGTTTGGAGAGGAAGTCACGACCAAGTGAAAGCTCTTACAATGCTGTTCGTCCGTAACAGTGGACCTGTTGCTTACTCTGATTCATACGCTGTCTGTATGAATAAGGACGGACTATTCAGAGCTATACCCATCGTCCACTATGTTAAAAAATTTTAAAATAATTATGGAACGCTTTACTAATCATGATTTGTTGTTTTTACTTGTATTTTTCTGCTTATTAGACTAATATATGCTCATTAAAAAGGTGTGTGTGTGTGTAATTTATAAAGTGCAAGTGTTCTGGTCCCCACCCCTTTCGGTTCACCACTGCTAGCAGCTTGATGAATATTCAGTATATTGCTTTCCATTTGATTATGTCAACCTACTTCTGTTTTACAAAAACGTGAACATTCTGCTCACGTGCGCCCTGCCTCCTCACTCACCCATGGGTCTCGGACGTGTGACATGGCTGCGCCTCACTGTCGGCACCATTCCAGGATGTAGCTGCCCCCGCATTTGCGTCCTGGCTCCTAGGGACAAGCACTGGGTTGTCGCCCACGGCAAATGCTGGTCCCGCTCCTCTCTGCCTCGCTGAGACCTCCTCAGGATGTGTTCCTGGAAGGAGAGCTGTTGGGTCAGAGTGGAGATCTTAACATGTTAACACATTGCTAGTGTAGCCTGCTGAAAAGTTCTTATCAATATGTTATTTCATTGATAACAAAAGTACCTACCACCTGCTTGCCAACCCCCTCCATATTAATTTTTAAAATTGCAAGTCTGAGCAACAAAAATAGATTACATAATTGTTTTTTTTTTTTAATTTTAGCAATATTTGGGTTTATTGGTATTTATACCAGTTCATGGTGCTTTTGAACTGTGGTATTGGAGAAGACTCTTGAGAGTCCCTTGGACTGCAAGGAGATCCAACCAGTCCATCCTAAAGGAGATCAGTCCTGGGTGTTCATTGGAAGGACTGATGTTGAGTTGAAACTCTAATACTTTGGCCACCTGATGCAAAACAAAGAGCTGACTCATTTGAAAAGACTGATGCTCGGAAAGATTGAGGGCAGGAGGAGAAGGGGACAACAGAGGATGAGATGGTTGGATGGCATCACCGACTCGATGGACATGGGTTTGGGTGAATTCCGGGAGCTGGCGTGCTGCGGTTCGTGGGGTTGCAAAGAGTCGGACATGACTGAGCGACTGAACTGATAGCAGCACCTCTTTTGGCGGTGCTGCCCATTCCTGTCTCACCATTTTGTGACCGGCTTGTTTGACCTCTGTGAGTTATAGCCACCTTTCTTCTTTAGGGAAGTTACACTGTCTTGAGTGGCAGATGTTTTCCTAGTTTGTCATTACAAAATCATTTTTTCTTAATACTACACAAAAGTTTAACTTTGGTAGTCTTAACATTCATTTTTAAGAAATCTGGATTTGGTGTCATGGCTAGAAAACCTTTCCTCATTTCAGTATTATAAATTACTCATGTTTTTTTATGTCTTAACATGATTTGCCTGCCTGATTTTCTGTGAGCGATTACTATTACCTGTGGGTGAGTCGATGGCAGAGCTGTGTGCGCGTGGGTCAGAGTGGAGACCGAGTGACAGGGTCCAAATGGGACCAGACGAGGGAGAAAGTGTCCTGGGAGTGAAGCAGGCAGACGGTGACCGCAGGTGATGAAGGGTGCATGCAAGCCATGGGTGCGGGAGGGTCTCTGAGAAGAGAAGTGGGGTGAGAAGGGCAGCAAGGGTCCAGAAAGGCTGGGGACGAGGCAGGTTAGGGTGGCAAGGAGGAGGTGTGTGGGTGCTCGGAGGGAAATGAGGGAGAAGAGGCCTGGTGTGGAGCTAGCATTCCAGTTAGGTGACAACCACGTGGACCCAGAAACACAGCAGGGATGCAGAAAAGAAAGAACCAGAAAACATTGCCTGACCCCCCAAAACAAGGTGAATACTTCTGTGGATCAGCAGCCGGGAGAAATCCAGTGTACTAAGCAGGGCTGAAGCCAGAACTTGCTGTGCTCCCATCTGGGGCCAGAGCAGCTGCCAGCCAGCACGTCCCATGGAGCCGAGGACCCAAGGAAGCATCACTGCCAGGGTGGTGCTGGACAGGAGCTTCCCCTGCCTGGCCGCTGGATGTAGACTTCCATCAAGATGCAGGCCCTGGTGGCAGGGAGGAGGACTTGGACCCTGTCCTGCAATAAGAACACAGGCAAATTTCAATAGATTCACACAGTAAGACTATTCTTGGATGTTCCTGATTGGTTGACTCTTGACCCTTTCCCTCGACTCCTTCCATTGAAAAAAACTATTTTTAAAAAATAGACTTGATTTTTTTTAGAATAGTTGTAAGTGCATAGAAAGAATAGGCAAAGTTACCTTATAGCAAAGGAAGGACTGAACTCAGATCCCTCTGAATGTGGACACTCACTGTATATTCTTTTTACTTCAAGCCTTCTCCCTAGAGAGAA
>SJYW01006372.1:437294-447371 GCA_006410735.1 Raphicerus campestris | reverse complement strand
TTTTTTTTTTTTTAATTTTAGCAATATTTGGGTTTATTGGTATTTATACCAGTTCATGGTGCTTTTGAACTGTGGTATTGGAGAAGACTCTTGAGAGTCCCTTGGACTGCAAGGAGATCCAACCAGTCCATCCTAAAGGAGATCAGTCCTGGGTGTTCATTGGAAGGACTGATGTTGAGTTGAAACTCTAATACTTTGGCCACCTGATGCAAAACAAAGAGCTGACTCATTTGAAAAGACTGATGCTCGGAAAGATTGAGGGCAGGAGGAGAAGGGGACAACAGAGGATGAGATGGTTGGATGGCATCACCGACTCGATGGACATGGGTTTGGGTGAATTCCGGGAGCTGGCGTGCTGCGGTTCGTGGGGTTGCAAAGAGTCGGACATGACTGAGCGACTGAACTGATAGCAGCACCTCTTTTGGCGGTGCTGCCCATTCCTGTCTCACCATTTTGTGACCGGCTTGTTTGACCTCTGTGAGTTATAGCCACCTTTCTTCTTTAGGGAAGTTACACTGTCTTGAGTGGCAGATGTTTTCCTAGTTTGTCATTACAAAATCATTTTTTCTTAATACTACACAAAAGTTTAACTTTGGTAGTCTTAACATTCATTTTTAAGAAATCTGGATTTGGTGTCATGGCTAGAAAACCTTTCCTCATTTCAGTATTATAAATTACTCATGTTTTTTTATGTCTTAACATGATTTGCCTGCCTGATTTTCTGTGAGCGATTACTATTACCTGTGGGTGAGTCGATGGCAGAGCTGTGTGCGCGTGGGTCAGAGTGGAGACCGAGTGACAGGGTCCAAATGGGACCAGACGAGGGAGAAAGTGTCCTGGGAGTGAAGCAGGCAGACGGTGACCGCAGGTGATGAAGGGTGCATGCAAGCCATGGGTGCGGGAGGGTCTCTGAGAAGAGAAGTGGGGTGAGAAGGGCAGCAAGGGTCCAGAAAGGCTGGGGACGAGGCAGGTTAGGGTGGCAAGGAGGAGGTGTGTGGGTGCTCGGAGGGAAATGAGGGAGAAGAGGCCTGGTGTGGAGCTAGCATTCCAGTTAGGTGACAACCACGTGGACCCAGAAACACAGCAGGGATGCAGAAAAGAAAGAACCAGAAAACATTGCCTGACCCCCCAAAACAAGGTGAATACTTCTGTGGATCAGCAGCCGGGAGAAATCCAGTGTACTAAGCAGGGCTGAAGCCAGAACTTGCTGTGCTCCCATCTGGGGCCAGAGCAGCTGCCAGCCAGCACGTCCCATGGAGCCGAGGACCCAAGGAAGCATCACTGCCAGGGTGGTGCTGGACAGGAGCTTCCCCTGCCTGGCCGCTGGATGTAGACTTCCATCAAGATGCAGGCCCTGGTGGCAGGGAGGAGGACTTGGACCCTGTCCTGCAATAAGAACACAGGCAAATTTCAATAGATTCACACAGTAAGACTATTCTTGGATGTTCCTGATTGGTTGACTCTTGACCCTTTCCCTCGACTCCTTCCATTGAAAAAAACTATTTTTAAAAAATAGACTTGATTTTTTTTAGAATAGTTGTAAGTGCATAGAAAGAATAGGCAAAGTTACCTTATAGCAAAGGAAGGACTGAACTCAGATCCCTCTGAATGTGGACACTCACTGTATATTCTTTTTACTTCAAGCCTTCTCCCTAGAGAGAAACCTTGTTACCAGAAAGAGCCTGTATTCTTCTCAAAAACAAAAACCAGTTGTTGGATGAAAGTTCACTGAGTGTAAGGGCAAGGGGCATCTTTTTGCATTTTTGCATTAGTTATCACACAGACATAGACTCACTGCAGAAGCTGTGATTTTTCTGGAAGGGTAGTGAGAAGGAGCATTGATTCCTAACTCACACTCAGAAAGGAAAAAATTTGATTTTAAAAAATGTTTTAGGGTTTCACCCTTCCCCTTCACAAGCCAGGAATGATGTTTCCCTATAGTGCCAAGCATGTCACAGGAAGGAGTTCCTTGCCTGCCGAATGGCAGTGCCCAGCTCTTTGTTCCTGTGATAGATAGACAAATGAAATACTTAATCATGCCCTGACCCTTCCCTTGCATCCAGCAGAGTGACAGCATCCAACTGTGTATCCACCAACCTCTGGCCAGGCCATAACTCCAAGTGTTTCTCTCCAAGGAGCCCTCTGTATCCAGACAGCATTACTGCTCACCCAAATATGGCGCCTCTCTTTAGAGTACACATTCTTACTCGATTGAGGCATGACCGTGGGACTTCTCTGGCATCAAGGAAATGTGAAATTCTTGACAGAAGCACTCAAAGACAGCCTGTGGCTCACCAGATTCTTTTTTTCTGCCCTTGAAACAACAGGCCCACCCCCAGATGGTGTCACTGTCTGCCTGGGTCCTGAGTGGCCTGAGGAACAGAGCCCCTGATGGAAGCACAGCTTGTGAGAAATAAACTTTGTCATTTTAAGCCAGTGCCATTGGAAAGGTGTTTGTCGTTGCAGCACAGCCTAGCTTATCCTTACCATCCCTCCCTGCCTTGGAAAAGCTGGTTCCCTGTTCAGGCACCCTAATGTCAACCCAGACAGCAGGTATGTTCCATCCAGGTACACAAAATTCCCAAGCAGCTTCTTAATCCATTATTTTAGAAGAGAGAACAATTCCCAATTATTTAAAAAGCCTCCATCATGACAGAGAGGGGTTAAAAAAAATCAGCTCTGTGGAGACAGGAAAACTGAGGAAGAAAAGGGTATCTGCTAAGTATGCAATTAAATATCACACTTAACTAACTTTCCTTTCCATGAGCTTGCTGAAATTATAGTGGAGGAAAAAGGTATAAACTCCTAAGGACAAATAAAATGGAAGCTGTTACATCAGAAGAGAAAATTTAACAAAATGTTTGGAACACACAAAAATGAATGAAAAAAGTCCAATTTTTAGCAATACAGGGAACTACATAGAGCATGAAAAAAAATCCCAGTCCAAAAATCAGCTACAAAGCTGATGTATTCTGTTTGACTACATCAATGAACAGCTACTTTTATTGTTTTATTTGATGGTTTAAGCTATGGACCTACTTTTATCTTTTTCCAGATGGTTATCTAGTTATTTCAATAACATTTATTTCAACTTCCATCTTTTCTTAAGTGACTTGAGAGGTCATCTCTGTTATAAACTGAATTTCCATACAGACTTGGGTCTAGGCAATCAGACAAATGAAAGAGAACTGAGTATCAGGGTTAGTCAATCAGTTCAGTTGCTTAGTTGTGTCTGACTCTTTGCAACCCCATGGACTGCAGCAATGCTAGGGTTCCCCGTCCATCACCAACTCCCAGAACTTGCTCAAACTCATGGCCATTGAGTTGGTGATGCCATCCAACCATTTCATCCTCTGTTGTCCCCTTCTCCCACCTTCAATCTTTCCCAGCAATAGGGCCTTTCCTAAGAAATCAGTTTTTCACATCAGATAGTCAAAGTATTGGAGCTTCAGTTTCAGCAACAGTCCTTCCAATGAATACTCAGAATTGATTTCCTTTAGGATGGACTACTTGGATCTCCTTGCAGTCCAAGGGACTCTCAAGAGTCTTCTCCAACACTACAGTTCAAAAGCATCAGTTCTTCAGTGCTCAGCTTTCTTTATAGTCCAACTCTCACATCCATACATGACTACTAGAAAAACCGTAGCTTTAACTACACGGACCTTTGTCAGCGAAGTAATGTCTCCTTCTTAATAAGCTGTCTAGGTTGGTCATAGCTTTTCTGCCAAGGAGCAAGTGTCTTTTAATTTCATGGCAGCAGTCACCATCTGCAGTGATTTTGGAGCCCCCCAAAATAAAGTCTCTCACTGTTTCCATTGTTTCTCCATCTATTTGCCATGAAGTGATGGGATTGGATGCCATGATCTTCGCTTTCTGAATGTTGAGTTTTAAGCCAACTTTTTCACTCTCTTCTTTCACTTTCATCAAGAGGATCTTTAGTTCTTCTTCACTATCTGCCATAAGGGTGATATCATCTCCATATCTGAGGATATTGATATTTCTCCCGGCTATCTTGATTCCAGCTTGTGCTTCATCCAGCCTGGCATTTCACATGATGTACTCTGCATATAAGTTAAATAAGCAAGGTGACAATGTACAGCCTTGACATAATCCTTCCCCAATTTGCAACCAGTCTGTTGTTCCATGTCCAGTTCTAACTGTTGCTTCTTGACTTGCATACAGATTTCTCAGGAGGCAAGTAAGTATCAGCGTAGTCGTCACCTTTAGGGGAAGGATGGGGGTTGGCAAGGAAGATGGAGCAGAAAGGCCTCTGGGATGGTTGCGCAACCTTAGAGTGACTACATGAGTGTTCATCTTAAGTCACTAAGGAACCTGTATACTGTTTCCCTTAGTGGCTGTACTAATTTACATTCTCACCAACAGTGCACAAGGGTTCCCTTTGTTGCACATCCTCACCAGTGATTGTTATCCCTTGTCTCTTTGACAAGTCGTTCTAAAAGTAGTGTGGTGATATTTCATTATGGCTTTGATTTGCAATTCCCTGAAGATTAAGGATGTTGCTCATCTTTTCATGGACCTGTCGCCCATCCATATGTCTTCTTTGGAGAAATGTCTCTTCACATCTGCCCATTTTTTTAATCAGATTGGTTTTTTTTTGCTATTGTGTTATATGAGTTCTTTATATATTTTGGTTTCATGTTTTACATTTAAGTCTAATCCATTTGGAGTTAATTTCTGTGAGGGATGTGAGATAGGATCTAGCTTCACTCTTGCGAACAGAACTACCATATGATTCAACGATTTCACTTCTGGATACACATCCAAGGGAATATTACCATCTCAAAAATACCTCTGCACTCCCACATTCACTGCAGCATTATTTACAATAGCAAAGACATGGAAATAACCTAAATGTCCATTGACAGATGAATGGGTAAAGAAAATGTGAATATATATACAACAGGCTATTATTCAGCCATTAAAAAAAAAGGAAATCCTGTCTTTTGTGACAACAGGGCTAGTGAAATAAGTTCGATGGAGAGAAACAAATATCATGTGATCTTACTTTCATGCAGAATCTAAAAACACTGCTCTCATAGAAACAGAGGGCAGATTGGTGCTTGCCATATAGGAGGAGGAATAGGTAAAGGTGGTAAAAAGGTATAAACTTCCAGTTTATATATAACGTACAGCGTGGGACCTATAACTAACAGCACAACACTATAAATAAACTATACCTCAATAAAATTTTTTTTAATGTATCAGCAAATTTGGAAAACTCAGCAGTGGCCGCAGGACTGGAAAAGGTCAGTTTTCATTCCAGTCCCAAAGAAAGGCAATGGCAAAGAATGCTCAAACTACCACACAATTGCACTCATCTCACATGCTAGTAAGCAATGCTCAAAATTCTCCAAGCCAGGCTTCAGCAATACGTGAATCGTGAACTTCCAGATGTTGAAGCCGGTTTTAGAAAAGGCAGAGGAAGCAGAGATCAAATTGCCAACAGCCGCTGGATCATGGAAAAAGCAAGAGAGTTCCAGAAAAACATCTATTTCTACTTTATTGACTGTGCCAAAGCCTTTGACTGTGTGGATCATAATAAACTGTGGAAAATTCTGAAAGAGATGGGAATACCAGACCACCTGACCTGCCTCTTGAGAAACCTATATGCAGGTCAGGAAGCAACAGTTAGAATTGGACATGGACCAACACACTGGTTCCAAATAGGAAAAGGAGTATGTCAAGGCTGTATATCATCACCCTGCTTATTTAACTTCTATGCAGAGTACATCATGAGAAACGCTGGGCTGGAAGAGGCATAAGCTGGAATCAAGATTGCTGGGAGAAATATCAATAACCTCAGATATGCAGATGACACCACCCTTATGGCAGAAAGTGAAGAGGAACTAAAAAGCCTCTTGATGAAAGTGAAAGAGGAGAGTGAAAAAGCTGGCTTAAAGCTCAACATTCAGAAAACGAAGATCATGGCATCTGGTCCCATCACTTCATGGGAAATAGATGGGGAAACAGTGTCAGACTTTATTTTTTTGGACTCCAAAATCACAGATGGTGATTGCAGCCATGAAATTAAAAGATGCTTATTCCTTGGAAGAAGTTATGACCAACCTAGATAGCATGTTGAAAAGCAGAGACATTACTTTGCCAACAAAGGTCCGTCTAGTCAAGGCTACGGTTTTTCCAGCGGTAGTGTATGGATGTGAAAGTTGGACTGTGAGGAAAGCTGAGCACTGAAGAATTGATGCTTTTGAACTGTGGTGTTGGAGAAGACTCTCGAGAGTCGCTTGGACTGCAAGGAGATCTAACCAGTCCATTCTGAAGATCAGCCCTGGGTGTTCTTTGGAAGGAATGATGCTAAAGCTGAAACTCCAATACTTTGGCCACCTCATGTGAAGAACTGACTCATTGCAAAAGACTCTGAAGCTGGGAGGGATTGGGGGCAGAAGGAGAAGGGGACGACAGAGGATGAGATGGCTGGATGGCATCACCAACTTGATGGACATGGGTTTGGGTGAACTCTGGGAGTTGGTGATGGACAGGGAGGCCTGGTGTGCTGCAATTCATGGGGTCACAGAGTCGGACACGACTGAGTGACTGAACTGATTAGTGACTGGGGCACCATCTTTAAAGAATTCTGGTGGCTGTCATTTGAGGGTCAGTGAATAATGGGATCCCAGCCTAACCAAGACTAGAAAGCCATGCCTCCTGACCTGAGACAGGGAGGCACATTTACCACAATAATCCAGTTTGGCAACTAGAGTTCTCACCTCTAAAGACTTTGGAACAATAGTTAATTGACCATTAAGGTCCCCAGAAATGAAACAGATGCTGAGGAGCCTACTAAAGTATTGCTTGATGTGTATAGGAGAGAAAATTCTAAGAGTGCTGGAAAAAAATCTGAGTCACAGTGATGGGAATTTTCAGCTTTTTACTCAGTTCCCAGACCTAATCAGGCCACACACCTGGAGCTCTTTTCAGGCAGATCTCAGCTGCTGCTTTTCCAGAAGAACCTACTTCTGGAGTGACAGTGCACTGGGAGAAGGGAAATACCCAGACTTTCAGGAGTCACCATACGCTAGCTTTGAGACCAGAATGCCAAAGCAGTCCACTTTATTATGAGAGTTGGAGCTTATTATGGCCAAAGACAGATGGAGCTCTGGTTCAAGTCCACTTAATGGTGGGTCCAATGAGACCACAGATTCATCTTAAGGTAATTTTCTTAGTTCCAAAAGGAAAGATATTTACTACCTGGCCAAATCACTGTATTGGCAACCAGACCCATTGGGGTAGGGCCTAATAGATGTCCCTGGAACTATGTCCAACATGGTCCGTCAAACTCAATACCACATTCCAGCAAGGTTTGCAGAGACTGGTGCTGCCATCCAACTTGAGCTATGGAAGGATGGGTGACTTCTTCCTCATCCCATTCACTAGCCATCTGAATTATGGAGAATGACAGTAGTTTATTGTAGTAGTGCTAACTTGTGATTCCTGATATGGTATCTTTGCTGAATCAAAGCAATGGAGTCCACGGGCAACATTAAAAAATAAAAAGACATAATTTGTGAGGCTCAATCCTGGAGGTAACATGTACAACATCTGGAGTGCTGCTCCCACTAAGGACAGTGACCCATAAGACAGCGGCTTTGAATGGGGCCCAGACAAGAAACAGTTCTTGGCAGTCCTGGCTATGTGCATGTCATCTGCACACTGGGCCTTATGACTCGGGTACGTGCTACTGGGGAGTGTCTGTGGCAGAGATCTGTCATATGGAGCCTCTGGCAACCCCAAATAGGAGAACTACAGCCCAGAGACCTACCGTTTCAGAACAAACCCTCCACCACTTCCAAAAAGTGGTGCCCTCCTCCACCAAAAAGTATCTTCCGTTTGAAAAGTCACTCAGCTCGCTCTTGGGCACCAGCAGAAACTGGACAGCAGGACACCAAGCTGAGTGCAGACTCTGAAGAGAGCCCGTGTGAGCTATCTCACCCACCAGACGGCAGGGCTGGGCATTCCGACGCATGACGCATTCAGGGGCATTCCGACAAATGACGAGAGTTACAGTCAAGTAGATCCAGACAGCCTAAGGAAAAAGCAGTTACCTCGGACACCTGTGGCACCAGCTCCAACCATTTTGCCAATTCCCTGCCAACCCACACCTACGGCATCATGGGAAGTTGCACAGAACCCAGAGACAGAGCAGGGAAAGCCCCATCCTGGTGCCTGTGGGGTCTGCATGCTGTGCTGGGCCCACACAGCGGACGGTGGTGAAGGCCACACTCCCAGAGGGCACAGCTGGTGGCTGGGAGACTTCATGTATAAGGGATGGGTGCCTGGGAGTCGCCCTTCCCCACTTCACCACCCCTTCCCAGCAATGCCCCCAACAGTCTTCACCATTACTTGGTCACAGCTTCCCACTGACAGATACACCTTCTTCCCACCATCAAACACATTTCAAAATGAACAAGTGAATATACAGCTTTTTATTTTTAATTCAGAAAGAGAAAGGGAAGAAAATAAAAAACATTTGCTTAAATAACTATGTAGAAAAGAAGATCTGGGCTGGGTGCTGGGACCTAACTCTTCCAGAATGGGGATTTATTAATGTTCTAAATAAAACAAAGCCCAAACAACAGAAAAAGGAACAATAAAAGAAATAAATTATTCTGGTCAATACTGTTTGGCATAATTGCATTTTTTCATCTCTTAAACACTCAAGAGACTCTTTAGGAAGCACTGAGATGAGACTGGCAAGAACAACTGGTCTTGACTTTCTAAAATGATGGGGACAAGGTGGTGAAAGAGGTGTTCCACTAAAGGCCTCACTAACCCACCCCCATTCTTCACTCCTCCTACTTTTGGAATTGGGAAGGGACAGACTCACGCTAAGTTCTCAATATATTAACTTTTAGCGGGGCCCACTGCCCCTCACTAAACCTCTAACACACTCCTCTGCTGGCTCCTGTTCCCTCAGCCAGCTGCAGGAACTCTACCAACGACCAGGAGGCTGCTGAGTGGTATCAACTCACTAAGAAAGGGTGATTTTTATGTTTGTTTGTTTACTGTTTTTTAAGTCACTGTGGGAGGGGGATCCTTTTAGTGGTTTGGAAGCTTCACAGAAGCCCTTTTCCCCTCCTACACTCCCCCAACCTTCAAGAGTGAGAATACCTTCAGCAGCTTCCTCTAGGATTAAGCTGAGTTCAGTCAAGCAAATAGCTTCCAGCTGTAACCTCTGTTAGCGTTGCAGCCCTTCTAGAGCCCTTCTAGAGCCGGAAATGGAAAGAGGGTCAAAGGGAAAAGGCGCAAGGTGAGCACAGGGAAGGGGATATGTGGGCAGAGGAGGAGGCATGCAAGGGGCAAGTCCACTCCTCCCCAGCTATTTGCATGGCCAGCTCAGTATCTGAAAAGCATCTTTGTTGGTCAGCCACCCATGATAATTTCAGGTTAGCTAAATCATAAGCCTAAAGCAAATTCCAACCCGGAGCAAGAGGTTTCCTCCTCTTTTAGGGGGTGACGGGTGAAGGACCAGACAGCTGGTCTCATCTCCAGCCTTCTGTCCTACGTGCTGCTCCCTCTCCCTAGAGGCAGCCAAAGGGGTTAGGGCGGGGAGCTGCACAGCCCTAATCACTGGGCAATCCCCCCAGAGCAACAAGTGGCCTGGTGAGGAGACCCAGGGCCTAGGGAGAGACACTGAAGAGGCTGTGAGCAAATAATAGGGGCCGAGCGCACACGGAGTGAGAAGCACCTGACATCTGATGTGACGGGGTTTCCTGTCTCCTGTCCTATTTCTTACGCCTGTGTTTCAGAGTTGAGCCCTAGGCGAACTTCGCCCACATAGGAAGGGGTGCACACAATCCTAGTTTTCTGGTGAGACACTAAATGCCATGATCAGAAAGGCCATTCCACAAGGTGGCCAAGGGCGGGAGGGGAGGAGGCAGGAGAGGACCCAGTGCCCTCCAGATTCTCACGGCATTTCTTTGGTGGGTTTGCACTAACCCACCTACTCCTGACATATCAAAGAAATGTGGATCCAGTTCTCTAGGCGGTCCGGGAGGGCTCTAACTTTCCCCCTGGGGAAAAGAGCGCTCCTCGCCAACC
>SJYW01006372.1:385672-435981 GCA_006410735.1 Raphicerus campestris | reverse complement strand
CGATCGCCCTCCCGCCCGCCCGTCACGGAGCACTCCCGGGAAGGAGGGAGCGAGCCACCGCTGTCCTTCGCCTTTCCCACCGTTTCCTTTTCGGCGCCCCCAGCGAGGTTAGGCCGGAAAGCAACTGAGACGCCTCCTGCCGAACCTGCGGAAAGCATACTTCTCGAAGCCGGAACGAGCTCCTACCCCTTAGAAAGCGTGATATAAAATCCTACCCAAAAGCTTAGGGGAGCGGGAAATTAATCGGCCGCCAGCCCGCCCCTGAAGGCCATCGATTGGCTGAAAGGGGGCGGAGGGGTCCCGGCGCCGGAAGTCTTCCTTGACTTGCATGATTGGCTGGAGACCCCGCCCACCGGCGGCGCTGATTGGTGCTGGGCCGGGGTAGTCTCCTCGCTGGCCGAGGACGCCGGCGCTCGCTGGGCTGCAACGTGATTGGTCCAGGCCGCGGCGGCGGTGCTTGGATTGCCTGCTGACACCCGGGAGGGCGCGGCGCCGCGCCACGCTTAGGTCACCGCCCCCGGGCTGAGTCCCAGGGGGAGCCGCGCGGCGGGGCCGAAGAGTCGCAGTGCGTCCGGGCTCAGTTCCCTCTGTAGACCTCGATCTTGCTGGCCTTAGCCAGCATGTCGATGATGTGCGCCTCGAAGTCGGCGTCGTGCACGCCCGTCTTCCGGAACTCACCCGCGTACCGGTTATTCTCCCAGTAGTGGTGCCAGTTGCCGCGGCTGTCGGCCCCGAAGCCGTACACGTTCACCTGCAGGGGAGGGCGGCGCGGGTCACTCCACGTCAGGGACCGGGGAGCAGAGGCCGCGGCAGAGCTTTGGGTCGTGGGAGGGGACGAGAAAGGGGCTGCGGCGCCCCTACCCGAGCAGGCGGTGGCTCATCCGCTACGGGCGCGCTGCACGCGCCTGCAAGACCTGGGACACCCAACCCTGACGCTGAGGACACTGTTCCAGAGGGAGAGGTCTGGTCCCTTCCGGTTCTCCTTCCAGCCACCTTCTGATGACATCAAGAACGCCTGAGTATGGGGCCAGCCTGTGACAGCTCACCAACCCTTGCTAACATTTTTTCCCCCTTAATGGTGTATTTTATTGAAAGCCGGTCAGGTACGCAATATCATACACTGAATAGTTTACTGGCAAAAGGGTGTGCTGGGCATGAGCACTGCTATCCATGGCAGAGTAGCAGACAGAGCCCAGAGATGGGCTCCTTGAGTGACTAATCTCCAATTTTAACACAGAATAGGCCTGGGTCCCACAGCTGTGGGAGACCCCATTCTGCTGAAACAACTACAACACTGTTCCACTTCATTTATGGTTATTCTTTCTTTATGGTAAGTAATTATGGTATTCAATTTCCTTTTTAAATAAATTTAACCTTTCAGTGAACTGATGTCAGATATGGTAAAATCATGAACACAGTAAGTTTGGAAAATGCAGATCTATACCCTGCAACCTGGGAATGGAAGCCACTTAGTTCCTTCCTACAAAAACACATTCCTCGATGCATTGCTAAGCCCTGACAAAGGCTGGTTTCCTCTGTCCCTTGGGTCCTACTATTTTATCCCCAGACCAGGCTACGCACCTCATCACACACATGCAGGGCAAAGAAGAGTACCAGCATCCCAGTGGAAGGGTACCGCCCATGATGCTCTGTCCACCTGTCATGGATGTACTTGAAGAAGGCTGGGTTGTAGATCTGGACCTAGGAGGAGAAAATGTAATGAGCACACGAGGGCTTCGGGGCCTGAAATCTCAGGCCAAGCTCTGACCAGTTCCTCCACACGTGCCAGTAGCCAGTAGGTCCTGCAGCCTGTGTGGGGGGCAAGGGGAGGGGAGTCAGGTATACCAGCAGATGGGGACTCTTGACGGTTCTGGAAGGGTACTGGGGGATACCTGAACCACAGGACCGGCACAGCATGACTCAGGTCTGCACTATTTCCATTGAAGTGGGGAAGAGGATGCTTACCTTCTCTTTGTCCACTCGAAGGAAGGACTTCACTGGGGCATAGGTGCTGCAAGCAGAAAGAAAAATAACGCTGAGCTGGCTCCATGCACCCAGGGATGCCTTTCCTCCTGCTGAGGCCCAAGTGATGATGGCCTCATGACAGGCTGCCCTGCTTCCAGACTGCTCTCCCACTGCACATCACTGAAGCTCCTTGTCCAGAAACCTTCAGTGGCTCCCTATGTTCTCCAAGATAAAATAAGGATGGTTTAGACAAGCACCAGGGCATTCCATAACCCAGCCCCAACTTTTCCTCCCATGACTCTCTGCTGTGAAATTTCCACTTGGGTTAGCCCATCTCCATATGCCCAGCATGTCTGTGCTTGGAACCTCTGCCCACGGCAGCCCTGCCGCTACTGTCCTCACATTAGGCACACATCCCTCCTTCCCTATTAGCCATGGTGCCTGCAACCTATGATCCCATCTCTTGAGTATCCATGGAACTTAAACTCTACAGCACTTATTTTAGCTCTTTGGATTCCCAAACATAAGCTAAAGTCAGAAAACTGCAACTGTTGTGTTTAAAAAAATATGCGGTGAAAACAGGCAAAGGTGGAAATCCAGTTGTCCAATGGACAGATGAATAGGTAAATATGATATATCCATACACCAGAATACTATGCAGCCTTTAAAGGGGATAAAACCCTGACACAGGCTATAACACAGATGAGCCCTGAAAACGATGCTACTGAAATAAGCCTAGGCAAAAGGACAAATACTGTATGACTCCACATGTATGAAGTACCTAGAACAGTCAAATCATAGAGACAGAAAGAACAATGGTTATCAGGGGCTGGAGGGAGGAGGGAATGGGGAGTTGCCATTTAATGGGCAGAGCTTTCATCTGAGATGATGAAAAAGTTCTGGAGATAGGCTGCGTTGAGATTTGTACAGCAATGTGAATGCACTTAATGCTCATGAACTGTGTGGTTAAAATAGTATTTTATGTTACACGTACACATTTTTACACGCACACACAAAAACCACGGTGAGATGGAGTAGATTAGTGGTTGCCTAGGACTGGGGTGGAGGGAGTGGGGGTGATGAGTAAGGGGTACAGGGGTATCTTTAGATTATCTTCATCTTTGGAATATGCATGTATTCTAAAATTACTTGTGATGGTTACATAACCCTAAGCCCTGTGCATATACTAAAAGCCACTGAACTGCACTTTAAATGTGTGAACCGTATGGCATGTGAATCATATCTCAATAAAGCTGTTAAAGCAGAGCTGACAGGAGCCACCTCCTGCAAAGGGAGCCTGGAAAGGTATCCTTCACCTCTCGAACACCAGGCTGGCTGCCACCATGTAGGAAGTGGCCGCAAACCAGCTGTGGACTCAGCTAACCACTATTTGGCGCCATCCCTACTGCTGCTCCTCTCCTCACCAGCCTCTCTTGGCAAAAATAGTCAATGAAAGGAATTCTAACATCTGGTCCCCAGACAGTTCCTCCCAAGGTGGGGCGGCCCCTGTGTCCCACTTGCAGCCGGCAGTGGCTCACAATCGGATCTGCCCGGTGGACAGGGCGCTGGCGATCCACAGGAGGTCTAGGGCCTTGAAGGGCACCAGCACGAAGCTGACATTGGCAGGCAGGTTCTTGGCACTCTCGGGGTACATGAAATGGTGTGTGGTTCGGCTGCCGACATCCTGCTCAAAGCCCACGGTTGGTGCCTGATTCATCCTGCGGAGACAGGAGGGTGGTGAGAGAAGACACCGACATGGAAATGGGTACAACAATTCTAGAAGACAGTTCGGTGCTGGCCGTCACACCTGTAAACAGGTGTGCACTTACTCAGCAGTTCCATTTCCAGAAATCCATCCTATAAAAATGGTTGCATAAGTGTGCAAAAATGTGTGCAAGGATATTCACTGCAGTCTTATTTATAATAGTAAAAAGAACCACCAATCAAACAGAGACCCAGTTAATATCAATACATTTTGGCATATTCATGGAACAGAACAGCATGTAGTCATCAGAATGAATGAATCAGATTTTTCATGTGCTGGTAAGAAATGTTTTCAAGAGCTATTCAGTTAAAAAAAAAAAAGTGGTGTGAGGAATCTCACTTCTTTCAACACATGCCTTTTGAATACCTGTGCAGTCAGAGGACATCACAATGCAAAAAAGGGAAACTGATGGAGAAGAAAATGGCAACCCACTCCAGTATTCTTGCCTGGGAAACCTCATGGACAGAGGAGCCTGGCAGGCTACAGTTTACAGCATTGCTAAGAGTTGGATACAACTTAGCAACGGAGCTAATCAGGCAGATTGTGACTTGGGGAAATAGTTCTTGATGGAAATGTGGCATAAATTGGAGAGTGAAGTGACCTAGTGATATGGAATACAGAGCTTTGTAAGAAATTAAAATTTGTGTATAGATAATGATTTCAAATATTCAAACAATAAAGTATGGCTAAAGGAAAAAAAAAGGAAAACTGAAAATTCAATAGTGTGATTCCATTTTTTGTAAAAGAGAGAAAAAAAAGGGAAGGATGGAAAGGGAGAGAGAAGGGGAAAAGGAAGTGAGGGAAAGAAGGGATGAGGGAGGGAAAAAGCTGACTTCTGTATATGAAAAGAAAAAACGGAGGAGTATTAAAATTTTAGGAATGCTTACTCTTGGAGAATGGGATAATCCACTTTTTAACATGTACATTTCTGTTTTTCCCCCAGTAATGAGCACATATCATTTTTACAATTTTTTAAAATAAAAAGACAGCCTTTCACAGCATACAGCTCACTAGGCTGTTCTGTGCTCTTTTCTAGAAGACAGTGAAGCAAGGTAAGAAGCTGGAGCTCCCTCAGCCCCCAGACAGACGGCTCAGTTCCACCAGCGCCCTGTCACGCACTTTACGTTCCTGTCCACCCTTCCACTCCAAGCCCAAGGGGGAAACTCGGGGCTCTGGCAGTGCCCACCTGAGCCGTCCCGGGCACACGGGGCTTCTCTTCTTTGCTGTCTTAAAAGAACATGGAACCCCAGCATAGTCTCTTCCACCCAACCTTCTCCTGCCCACCACGGTGTGACACACCAAGGGGGCTTCCAGTTCCTTTCAAGTGGTGCAAAACATAGGACCAATAAAATCAAAGCTTCTTTTGATGTGAGCATCTTAAAAACAAGTGATCCAGCTTTAAACACAAACCTGTTGGTCTTTTCTGCTGTGAGAACAGTCTTGTGTGGATCACACTGCAGAATCACACCACCCAAGCGGGCGGCTGTAACCTGGGCCTCCGCTGGGGACACAGGGATCTGGGAGAGAGGCAGCAGTCTCCACTTGCTCTCCCAGCTTTTTAGCCAGTTCAAACATTTTCTGTCCGTAAAAGGGCCAGCACCCCCTAGGTCCTGAGCCCTGTATCACAGGGGCTCCTCCGCCATCTCTATGGATGGCACAGTGTGGCGAGGGTGTGTCCAAGACGCCCCCTCTACCAATCACTTGCTGTGCCTTCTGCCTCCCTGGTTCCCTTCCCTTGAGGGACTGGAGAAACTTGTTTGGGAAATTGAGAGTGGCTTGACTGGGAACTAGAAAGTAAGTCCTTGTTCTTAGCCACGTTAGTCCCTGTCTGCATCAAGAAGTCTGGATTCTCTCCTGCAGGACCAGCTGTGCTCTGGCCCCAGAAAAGAGATGAAGACCCTGTCCCCCTCCCCCAAAACCCAGTTCTTCAAGTTAACTGCCCCTCTGATGTCTTGGCCTTTAGGGTTGAGAGCCCGTCTCCTAGAGGAGCTGAGAAGCCTTTTTCTTATCCACTGTGGGCTACAGCTCCACACACACCACTGGTCCTCTTGTCAGCACAGCCTGTCTGGCTCTGGGTCTGCCGCGGTAGCCCCGGGGTCTGTGAGGAACAGAGCAGGAGCAGAGCAGTTGCAGAGGACGCCTTGATGGGGAAGGTGTTTCTCAGCTGCCTGGGGTACGGAAGTGGGGAACAGGCTCGGGCTGCTGGCACTTAAGCTGGCTGGGGTCTGGGCTGGGCAGGAGCCGGGGTCAAGGTTCACACTTGTGAGGACCCAAGAAACACACCTCCTCTCATTGAAGATGGAGAGGCCCAAGCTGGCCCTGCAGATCAAAGGGTTGCAGCTACCCTAGATTGGCCCTAAAGACCGCCCATCTGCCTTTTCCATGACTCAGCTGCCAGAGCTGTCATGACACCCCTCCTTAGACCTGTCGTCCAGGATCACTGCCTCCCAGCCTGGAGTCAGCCTTCCTGGAGAGTCTCCACCTCCCTCGGGTGCCCCCTATTTGCTGGGCAGGCAGCCGCTTCCGAAAGTCTGGAGATTAATGGAATAAGGGATCTAAAAATATGTTTCAGAGCCTCCAAGGAAAGGGAAGGAAGTGGCATGCTTCTGGAGATAGCTGATTCATTCTGGAGAAGCCAGGTCCTGGAAAGGGACCAGGGCAGGATGCAGAGGATGAGCTGGATTTCTGTGACTCCAGGGAGAAGCTTCTAGAGTTCTGTCTCCTGCCACTAGAGCACCTGGGGCAGGATGCGCATATGGGCATGCTCAGGCTTCAGCGTGTGGGTGTTCAGTCCTTTCACTCTTTCACGTATTCACAGTGAGCCGACCATCTGCACGCTGCGGATCCATCTGCTGGCCAGCTGAGGGGGACCAGCTCAGCTCCATCTAGTCAGGGGAGCTCTGGAGACAGAGAGGAGGAGGCAGCGAGGGGAGGGCGTGGGGGCTGGGGGCTGGGCAGAGCCATCAGCTCACTGTGACTCAGCTCAGCCCTCCTGGTGAGGCTTTCATCCATCCTGTTTCCCCGAAGGGAGGCCTCCCCACTGTTCCAAACCAAGATGTGCCTATAAGCAGTCACTCTCCATTGCCATCTGGCTGCTTCCACAAATCGGCTGAAAGCCACTCCTTCCACAAAGAGATGGGCATTTAACTAGTATGGTGTGGGGGCCAGGCATATTTTTTAAAGCCTTCATGTAACACTAATAATGTGCAATCAGGGTTGACAAATACTCACCTACAGAAAAACTCAGATCTTTATCTGCAATTTCATATAATTATTGATACTTACATATTTATCATATCTAACCATTTTACTCAACTGTGTTATTAATTCTACAAGCTTGTTGGTTTATTCATATTATCTATAAGTAAATTTTTTTAATCTTGTGCACAATTGCGATTTTTGCTGTTTATTCCTTGCTTTACTTCCTTCCTAACTCAGAATTATGTTAAATAATGCTGCAGAAAATATCCTTCTTTTCCACTTGATTTTAATAAGAGTATCTTTAGACCTGCCACTATTGAGGGTTTTTTGGTCATTGATATGGAATATATGTTAAGAACCCTGGAGAAGGAAATGGGAACGCACTCCAGTACTCTTGCCTGGAAAATCTCATGGACAGAGGAGCCTGGTAGGCTGCAGTCCATGGAGTCACAAAGAGTGGGACACGACTGGGCCACTTGACATCGTGACACCCACAAAGAAATCCTGGTGTCAGTCCACAATACCCGTCTCCTAGCCTGGTTCCTGTGAGGGAACATCTGTGAGTCTCTCTTTGCCTGACAGAACCAAATACCACCCGGGTCTGTGGCAGCAGCCACCTGTTTCTGCCTGCTGTGCTCCACCCCTTGGAGCACAGGTGCACGGTGAAGCCCTGCAGGTGGAGAGGCCCCGCAGGCAGCACCTACAGGCACGAGAGAGCCCTTCCTGGGCTTCCCAAGGGCCCCACGGCTGCTCTGCGGCGCTGGTCGGCCACCTGTCCCCCATCTCAGCCACGGTCTAAGGGGGAGAGATCCCCTCTGGCTCCCAGCCTGCCTCTCTTGCTTCTGGGTGTCAGCAGCCGAAGATGGGGAGGATCTCAGGTGGCTCCAGGGGCCTGGATTTGGATTAGCAGGCCCCTCTCCCCTCCACTCTTAGCATCTGTCCCCCCCTTAGTATCCCCCCTCTCTCCCCCATCTCTTAACATTCCCCTCTCTCCCCTACTCTTAGCATCCCCCTTTTTCTCTCCCTACTCTTAGCATCCCCCTTTTCTCTCCCCCTTCTTAGTATCCCCCCTCTTCCCCATCTCTTAGCATCCCCCTTTTCTCTCCCCCTTCTTAGTATCCCCCCTCTTCCCCATCTCTTAGCATCCCCCTTCCTCTCCCCCCACTCTTAGCATCCCCCCTATCCCACACCACTCTTAGCATCCNCTGTAGCCTGGCACCAGCTTCACCCGGGGAGCCCCGTCCAGGGCACCCGAGTCCAGGTAGGGCAGGGTGGCCGTGCTGTGGTGGGAGTAGGTGAAGAGCAGCGACATGACGAACACCAGCAGGAAGGCCATGGAGAGGAACCACACCCGCAGCGAGCACTTCATGGTGCGCGCCCCGGGAGCTGGGCTCTCAGGCCGGCGGCAGGCGGGCCTCACCACGGCCACTGCTTCCCCAGCCCACCAACAGGCCGGCTACAGCGCAGCCCGTGTGCTTTGGCACCACGTGCAAAGGACATGCGGGCGGGTGCCGAGCAGGGACAGAGGCAGGGGCCCACACATGCGCCCTCGGTGCCAGGAGAGTCCGGCGGCAGCAGCGGCTCCTGTCCCAGCCGCCAGCCCCGCTCACAGCTTCATCAGCTCCGTCTGCCACTAGCTGGGCCACAGAGGCTGTGCTGCTCCCAGAGCCCCGGCAAAGGGGAGGTCAGTCCATCCCAGCCCTCTAGTCCCTTGGGATTGCTGGCTGCCAGCTCTGGGGGTCCCCCTCTTTGGTGGCTTGAAACGATCCAGTCCGGAGCATTCGGGGTCCCTGTGGCTCATGAGCAGATGCTGAGGCGGCCCCTCGTCCCCCGCAGCAGGGAAGCCCTTGAGCCCCAGTCACAGCAGAGAACACGTGGGCTCCCAGCAGCCAGAACGTCATGAAGTCTTCCCTTCTCTGGGCCCAACGCCTCTGCCGGGGGAGAAAAAGGAACTGAGCCCAATCTGGAGAGAAGAGACTCAGGAATCTCTGTGGGTGCCAGTAAACTCTTCAGGGACAAGGTCCCCCTGCCATTCGGCTCTGCCTTCCTACTTCCCACGAGGCGCTGTCCCTTCTCCTGATGGTCCTAGTGGTGTAGGGGTGGCTGAGCTCCAGCTCCTGCTGTGTGGTCTTTGGGGCCGGCAATCACCCGTTTCTCAGAAGAGTGCTGCTTTGAGTGCCACCTGGGGCAACCGAGTGGGCACGTGTCGAGCTCCAGGCCAGGGCCCAGGCCTCCGTCTTGGTGCTGCTGGCCCAGACTTGGAAGCTGCTCTTCCCATCCCCGCTCCCGAGGCCTCGGTCCTGCCCTGAGCAAGCAGTAATCCCCTGGCAGGTTCCCCTCACTTGTCAGGCACCAGGCTGCTGCAGCGTGACTCTGAAATCAGAGAGGAAAAATAACATGCAGACAGATCCCACACGCACACAAGCTCTCCCCCGGCCCACCCCTGAGGCTCAGAGGGGACAGAGTGGGTGGAGGGAGAAGATGTGTATAAGAGACAGGCCTTAGCATCCCCCCCTCTTCCACTCCCACCACTCTTGGCATCCCTGTCTCCCCCTCTCTCCCCCACCCTCAACGCTCTTAACATGAGAAAGGTTTTGCAAGGACTGTGGAAAGCCTCAGAGACATATTGCTGCCTTGGTGTTGCTATGGAGACAGCAACAGTTTCTAAGACAAAGCCCTTCCTTCCGCTTCCTATGAAACCTGGTCTTTCTCAATGCTCATCCTAAGAAATGCTTAATGAAAACTGGCATTTTCAGTATCTTTATTCTCAGGGCTCTCCCTCCACTCAGGAGTGAGAGGGCAGGATCCCCCACGTGGCATTTCCTGCCCCCACGTCTGAGGGGGAAGGCGGAGAACACAGAAGTTCAGGGGCGGCACAGCAGCCTGTATCCGGGTCACAAGTCCACCTCTAGTCCCTGCTCTCCTGTCCAGGCTCCCTGCTCCGTGTCTTTGTCTGGAATGCGTGCCCTCCCAACTCTTCTCCTCAAGGTTGAGCTCAGATGTCTGTGGAGGGAATGAGCCCTTGTACAGTCTAAATGCAAAAAGGTAAAGGGTCAGGGATGAGGGCCTAGAGCAGGCACCCCTGCTCAGGACACCCCTCTTCTGTCAGTCTGCCAGAGGGATCACCCACAGTTGTTTGGGGCCCACACTCCTGGCCCAACAGCTAAGGGGACCAGACGGGTGGAAGGACCTCTGGGGGCAGTTTTCACAAGACCTGCGCCAGGAGTCTGATTTTAGCTCTCTCCAGAGGTATTCAGAGTTGGAAGATGAGTACAGGCCTCAAGCAAAGTTTAAAATGGGAATTGTGTCTCTTCATCCACAGAGGACAAGATGGTTGGATGGCGTCACCAACGCAATGGGCCTGAGTTTGAACAAGCTCTGGGAGATGGTGGAGGAGGGGGGAGCGTGCTGCAGTCCGTGGGGTCACAAGGAATCAAACATGACTGAGAGACTGAACAACAATTAATTCACCTCAGAAACAAAAGCAAGAAACGTGAGCTTGTCATGTAAGATTCTGGGAATCAGGGCCCTCCAGAACCCCCAGCAGCTGGCAATTCCTCCCACAGCTGGGCAAGGTCAAGGAGGCCAGTGCCCCCTCCTAGAGGCTTGTCCCGTATCCAGCCTTGGGGTCCCTGGGACTCACCTCATGATGAAGTTGTGCCCGTCCACGTCTGGCCCATAGCCAGAGCCCCGCAGGTTGCCCGAGTTGCCCACCACGGCACAGCGCCGGCACTGGCGGGGGTCCCGGGACCGGTAGGGGTTCTCTCCTGGCACTATCTGGAACAGCTTCTCCAGCACCTCGTTGGTGTTGTGTGACTTGAACTGCGGCTGCAGCATCTGTGGAGGAGAGGGAGAAAACAGAAAGGGAGGAGCACAGAGGGTGGAGTGAGCAGGAGGCAACTCCCGCTTGCTCCCCTCGCTGCCCTCAGCCTCCAGGGTCCACACTGCACAGGTCTTCTACTATCATGGGGCGGGAATCCTCCCTGAGCAGTGAGGACCCTCCTGTCACTCAGTAACACAGCGGTGTCCAGACCAGTGCCCTGCTCTCAGGAGCAGCTGTGCACTATTGGCTGGACTCAGGGGTCAAGGTGCTATTCAGCCTGTTCTTCAAGGGTTTGCAGGCCTGTGCCACAAAGTAGAGACGCCCCCCGCTCTGCAGTCCTCTCCAGGCAGCTGCTCTAGAGTCATTCTGAGTGCAGTTAATGAGAAAAGTCTCAGGGGAGCATCAGGGACTTGTTCACAGTCAGCCTGCAGGGGGCGCCCCCAGGACTCAGCCCGAAGATCCAGGCGAGATCCAGGGGAGACCTGGAGCCCTCAGCCCTGGGGAAAAGGCTCTTAAGAGAGCACAGATATTCCTCCAGAGTCAGAAGAGCTGGAAGGAAACTGGTCTCTCGCCCCTCTCGCCACCAGGGCAGCACTTAAACGCCACAGTTCAGACAGGTAACATACAGCAGTGAAGAGGCAGGTGGGGCTGATAGCAAACAGGAACCGCCATCAAAAAGGGGTGACTTCAGCCAATTGTTGCCTGTGGGACTGTGAGAGGGACCAGATTTTCTAGTTTTTCAAGAAAAGCTGAAAATACAGATCTCATGTGAAATAATCTGATTCCTAAACGATGGCAATTCAGGCAAACAGTTTTAGAACACTGAGTTGGACTCAGCCCCCGGGCCACCATCTCTAAGGGCTTTACCAGCTCTGTGGTCTAAGCCATAACACTGCAGG
The DNA here is from genome assembly GCA_006410735.1 of Raphicerus campestris. Lineage (NCBI taxonomy): Eukaryota > Metazoa > Chordata > Mammalia > Artiodactyla > Bovidae > Raphicerus > Raphicerus campestris. The sequence goes on along the minus strand of SJYW01006372.1, from coordinate 424,328 downwards.
TGTGCGGCTGCGTAGGAGCTGCTCGGGGGAAGCAGGACGGGGATGGTGGGCCCACTTCCCTGAGCACAGGAAGGTCCCCCGAGCACAAGAACAGAGCCTCAGTGTGGAGAGGAAGCTTAGCTCTGAAATAAGAATTTCTAAGTTCACAGCAGAAGGCGGGTGACTGTGGGGAGCAGCAGAGAAGTGGCTTCTAGGGCTTAGACAGCTCTGAGTTTCATCCCTGTGGGCAGGGGGGCCTGGCCAGCCTCTCACTCCATTGCTGCCCAGAGGACTGTTCTGGCCCTTCATGGCCACCTCTGAGACCTATGCCCTTGGGCAAGCCCTGCACACTCTCTGAACCCGGATTGCCCCATAAAATGAAGGATGTGACTATGAGGAACAGGCAGGACCCTGCGAGGGCTCCAGGTTGCCACGGGAAGGGCCTGTGTGGCTCTTGGTAGATCCTGTCCTGTAGACTCCCCCTCCTCAGGGGCTCTGACAGTCTGGGCCAGGAGCAGGATCTGTGAGTTGCTCTGATAGGCCTGATTGCACGAGCTCATTCTCACAGTTGCCCTGAATGTGAGAAAGAGGGAGAGTTATCACCCTCCCCATTTGCCAGCTGGGGAGACCAGGGAGCATGCAGTGGCCCCCCAGTCCCTCGGCAGGGAGCGCTGGCAGCCTGCGAGGCCCTGGGTTAAGGACTGACACGGAGCCACTGCTGACATGTGTGGGACCAGATGGCCCTGGCAGAGCCTGCGGAGCAATGCGCCAGAGACGACCGGGAGGAGAGGAGGGAGCCAAAGCAGCAAAGAGGTGACAGGGTCCACAAGAGTGGCTTCCTCTCCTCCCTTCCCTCAGCCTCCAAAGGATCCGATGACGCTTTCTTATCCTAACCCAGAAGAAAACCTTTTCTAGCAAGTGAAGAGAACCAACTGAATGGAACGGTGTTTCAAATTATTTGGGGCAAACATTTACAAATGAGGAAGCGGTCAGCATGGCAACAAGCACTGGAGCTGAGCTGCCGCCTGCTTTCTGAAGGGCAGGCCTTCCTGTTGCCATGGGCCTCACTTCTCAGCATCTTCTCCCTGGGGACCTGCCTCTCCTGTTTATTTTACCTCCTTGACCCGGCAGGCATTTCGGCCTCTACAGGCACTAGGAAATGTGAGTTCTCTCCCCTTGCCAGCCAAAGCTCGCTCTACCCTTTATACTCTGTGCTGGCCCAGTGAAGGGTACAAAGGGTGCCAGGAGACAGATGGCCCAAATCTCAGAGGGGGCCCTCAGGGGGTCTCCTAAACAGAGGGGACAGACCCCAGAGAGGGAGGGGGCAGCAAAGGCCACGGCTTTCTCACCATCCACCACCTCTGGACATCGGGAGGCAGGTCCATGTTTTCCCGAGTCCAGACCGGGGAGATGTTGCTGTTGAAGTGGCTGTCGAACCACTCGGAGGCGCCAGTGTCGCCCATGCAGCGCCGACAGGCGCAGCTCTTGCCGGCCAGCCCCTCTTTGCTGAGGCGCTGCAGGCCACTGTAGCCTGGCACCAGCTTCACCCGGGGAGCCCCGTCCAGGGCACCCGAGTCCAGGTAGGGCAGGGTGGCCGTGCTGTGGTGGGAGTAGGTGAAGAGCAGCGACATGACGAACACCAGCAGGAAGGCCATGGAGAGGAACCACACCCGCAGCGAGCACTTCATGGTGCGCGCCCCGGGAGCTGGGCTCTCAGGCCGGCGGCAGGCGGGCCTCACCACGGCCACTGCTTCCCCAGCCCACCAACAGGCCGGCTACAGCGCAGCCCGTGTGCTTTGGCACCACGTGCAAAGGACATGCGGGCGGGTGCCGAGCAGGGACAGAGGCAGGGGCCCACACATGCGCCCTCGGTGCCAGGAGAGTCCGGCGGCAGCAGCGGCTCCTGTCCCAGCCGCCAGCCCCGCTCACAGCTTCATCAGCTCCGTCTGCCACTAGCTGGGCCACAGAGGCTGTGCTGCTCCCAGAGCCCCGGCAAAGGGGAGGTCAGTCCATCCCAGCCCTCTAGTCCCTTGGGATTGCTGGCTGCCAGCTCTGGGGGTCCCCCTCTTTGGTGGCTTGAAACGATCCAGTCCGGAGCATTCGGGGTCCCTGTGGCTCATGAGCAGATGCTGAGGCGGCCCCTCGTCCCCCGCAGCAGGGAAGCCCTTGAGCCCCAGTCACAGCAGAGAACACGTGGGCTCCCAGCAGCCAGAACGTCATGAAGTCTTCCCTTCTCTGGGCCCAACGCCTCTGCCGGGGGAGAAAAAGGAACTGAGCCCAATCTGGAGAGAAGAGACTCAGGAATCTCTGTGGGTGCCAGTAAACTCTTCAGGGACAAGGTCCCCCTGCCATTCGGCTCTGCCTTCCTACTTCCCACGAGGCGCTGTCCCTTCTCCTGATGGTCCTAGTGGTGTAGGGGTGGCTGAGCTCCAGCTCCTGCTGTGTGGTCTTTGGGGCCGGCAATCACCCGTTTCTCAGAAGAGTGCTGCTTTGAGTGCCACCTGGGGCAACCGAGTGGGCACGTGTCGAGCTCCAGGCCAGGGCCCAGGCCTCCGTCTTGGTGCTGCTGGCCCAGACTTGGAAGCTGCTCTTCCCATCCCCGCTCCCGAGGCCTCGGTCCTGCCCTGAGCAAGCAGTAATCCCCTGGCAGGTTCCCCTCACTTGTCAGGCACCAGGCTGCTGCAGCGTGACTCTGAAATCAGAGAGGAAAAATAACATGCAGACAGATCCCACACGCACACAAGCTCTCCCCCGGCCCACCCCTGAGGCTCAGAGGGGACAGAGTGGGTGGAGGGAGACGCCCCCTCCACCCAAGGGTGAACCAAGGAGTGCTCCTCCCTCCCCCTGCAGACAGCACCGCGCTCTGCTCCTTAACTTGGGCATCACAGGACTAGAGCTGCCTGCCATCCTCACTACGAGCCAGAAGTGGCTCAGACAGTAAAGACTACCTGCGATGCAGGATCATAAAAAGTCAGACACGACTCGGCAACTAACTCTTTGACACTTCAACAACAAGGATGGAAAGTGATCTCCCTAGAGCCACAAAATGAGTACCTGCAAAAGCCAGGTTTAGGAAGCTCCTATTCTAGACATTATATTCAAAAGCAGAGACATTACTTTGCTAACAAAGGTCCGTCTAGTCAAGGCTATGGTTTTTCCAGTGGTCATGTATGGATGTGAGAGTTGGACTGCAAAGAAAGCTGAGCGCCGAAGAATTGATGCTTTTGAACTGTGGTGTTGGAGAAGACTCTTGACAGTCCCTTGGACTGCAAGGAGATCCAACCAGTCCATTCTAAAGATCAGTCCTGGGTGTTTACTGGAAGAACTGATGCTAAAGCTGAAACTCCAATATTTTGGCCACCTCATGCAAAGAGTTGACTCACTGGAAAAGACTGATGCTGGGAGGGATTGGAGGCAGGAGAAGGGGGCGATAGAAGATGAGATGGCTGGACGGCATCACCGACTCAATGGACATGAGTTTGGGTGAACTCCAGGAGTTGGTGATAGACAGGGAGGCCTGGTGTGCTGTAGTTCATGGAGTTGCAAAGGGTCAGACATGACTGAGTGACTGAACTGGACTGATTCTAGCTATAGGAGATTAATTTCAGGTGAAACTTAGAATATGGCCTAGAGGAAAGAGCACAGGGGACTGCGGATATGACCCCCCTGGCCTGGGTGCTCTGGACCCCTGAGAAGAGATAGAGCACCCCCCACAGTGGGGTACAGCTGGCCTGGGCCCTGGGATTGGCCCTCTTCTCTCCCCTGTGTGGGCTACAGGTGAGGTGGCCCTGGGTTAGCCGGGTGAATCGTTAACACTCCTTCCAGCTCTGGTGTCAGAAGGAGAAGCTGACCATGACAGGATGCAGGAGTCACTGCTCAGCCCTCTGGAACAGCTGCCTTCATCTGCAGGTTAGGGAATAAACGCCAGGGCCCCTAGAGGTACTGACAGCCTGAGGCCCCTGGCGAGCATAGTGAGAAAAGGCTGCAGGGTGGCGTGTGGATCCACCTGAAGGAAAGGAGCCTGAATCCACTCCACGAGCTCGGGAGCCAGGGCGAGAGTGAGGACGAGGCTGGGAGTGGGGGCCCAGGCCTGACTCCATGCCATGGGGAGAACTTAATCCCCGTGGTCGGCCTGTCTCCACCAGCTCCTCTCCAAATCCTGCTTGCCCCGGTTCTGACCTGGCCCCGGGCATAGCTGCTCACTGGGAGCTCCACCCCAGGCAGCCCTCCCAGGTCCTTTGCTGCAGAGAAGGCCTCTCGGGCTCCATGTTCAAGAACCTCTGCCACCCCCTCTATTCATGGCACCTCAAATTTCTGGGGCCACGCCAAACCACAAAGCCATCAGGGAGCAGAACTAGCATGTTCCAACGAAGAGACATTCAGGATGGAAAAACAATGCTCGCACACGTGAAGGAACTTGCCTAAGGTCATAGCCTCCTGAGCGGAAGTGAGATTTAAGTTCAGTTCTACATGGTTCCAAAGCCTGTGACTGGCCAGGGTGTAGAAAGAAGCCCATGAGTTCCTTCAATGGCCCAGAGGCTCAGGGGTAAGAGACGGAGACACAGAAGCTGGCTTCCCGGGGTCCAGGGTGAAGCTTCGCCCGCAGGCCTTAGTGGGGCTCCCAGCTCTAAGCCCCAGGCCCAGCCACACTGGTCCAGCGTGCTCCTGCTCAAGGGTCTCCTTAGCCCTCTCCAGGCACAGCGGCTGGATGCGCAGTCTGTCAGTATCAACAGAAGACTCCTGTTGTCTCCTCAGGGCCTCCGTGTGCTCACACCCAACATCTAAGGAAAAGAACTTGGGTTTGTAGGGCCCCGCTCCCAGCACCCTGTGAATGAGAGCCGAACACGAGGCAACCAGCCCGGGAGGTGGTGACTTTCCAGACTGAACAAGGGGTGGGGTGAGGGGTCAGGCTGGGAGACCTGCTTTCCGGAGGGCGGCCCACTGTGGCCGCTGCAGGTAGCCTCCAGCCGAAGCCTGCACAGGAGGCTCTGAAGAAACAGGTTGGGGCCACAGTGAGTCCCTGGAGTCCTAACGAAGCAGGCATCTGAGGTAACTGGCTGCTTGTCAGGGAGAGGAAAGGCCCCGGATTCATCACTGTGTTTAGGAAGAGCTGAGAAGCCAAGTCACCAGCAAGAGCCCTTGCTCTGCAAATCCCAAGGCTGGGCTGTGTATGGGAGCATGTGCTGAGGGCAACTCGGGGCACGGGGCAGGACTGTTGCTAAAGCAGGAAGAAACTTGGAGTTCATCGACATGCACTCCAAGTCCAGAAGTTGCCTGGTTAAGCCCTTTTATGCACCCCCATGACCTCGTTGCCACTGCCTAATTCTGATTTCTCCCCTTTGATAGCTGCTCTGGTCTTTCACGTTAAGCCCATGCCAACCCCAGTGTCAAAAAGTCAGGGGAAGGGCACACACTTGGGCACCATCCCCTGCCTCTGGGGCCCCCAGAAGGAAGGAGGCCAGTCTTCCAGGGCCGCCTGGATGGTGCTGGCTTGCCAGGGAGGGCTCGGGGGCTAGTGTGGGACAGTCCATATGTGTCCTGTCCTCATGGAGCTTCCAGTCCAAAGACAAAGGCACAGGGTTGACAAATGCCAAGATGGAAATGACAAGTGCCATGAGAGGGAGCAGAGGACAAAAGGAAGAAACAGCCCGGCCATTAAAAACACGGCAAGAGGGGCTTCCCTGCTGGCCCAGTGGCTGACTCCATGCGCCCAATGCAGGAGGCCCAGGTTCAATCCCTGCTCAGAGAACTAAGATCCCACGTGCAGCAAGAAGACTGAAGATCCTGTGTGCCACGCCACAACTCAGACCTGGCACTCAGTCATGTCCGACTCTTTGCCATCCCATGGACTGCAGCCCGCCAGGCCCATCTGTCCATGGGATTCTCCAGGCAAGAATACTGGAGTGGCTTGCCATGCCATCCTTCAGGGGATCTTTCCAACCCAGGGATCGAATCTAGGTCTCCCACATTGCAGGTGGATTCTTTACCGTCTGAGCCACCAGGGAAGCCCAAGACCCAGCAGAGTCAAATAAATAAATAAATATTAAATACACAAACACGGCAAGAAGAAATGGAGGAGAGTGTTGGAGAGGAAAGTACAAGGGGCCCAGTTACAATGGGCTTTAAAAGGATTAGGATTTATTATTAATCTAACGGGCAGCTTTAAGGGGGCATGTGTCATGACCTGATTTATATTTTAAAACAGGCCCTTGGAGCAAATTTTTAAAAACCAAGAGTTGAGAGAGGATGCAGAGTATCAAGAACACTCAGTCACCACTTGTGAGAAAATAAATTGGTACAATGCTTGGAAGGCTAATCTGGCATTACTTTAAAAACATGGACATGAAGAGTATTTTTTTTTTTAAAGAAAAATTTAAGAACATCTTTCTCACAGAAAATATGGCATGGGAACACGATGAGAGATTAGAAAGTTCCCCCATTTGTCCTGGGCTAATTTATTTTGTGATGTCCCATGTGAGAAGACATTCTGAGCAACTGCAGTCTTCCTCTGGTTTGGGTGGAAATGAAGTTTCTTACCCAAAGACTGGGTATTTGGAATCAATGAATTATAAAACTGGTGAGTCCAGCCTGTTTGTCCTGTGAAGCTGATTTAAAAGTCTAAGCTCATGGACTTCCCTGGTGGTTCAGTAGTTAAGACTCTGCCTTCCAATGCAGGAGGTGTAGGGATCCCTGGTTGGGGAGCTGAGATCCCATATGCTTCGAGGTCAAAAAAACCAAAACATAAAACAGAGATAATATTGTCACAGATTCAATAAAGACTTTAAAAATGGTCCACATCAAGAAATAAATAAAGCTTAAGGTGAACCCTGACAACTGTTTCGTTTTCCCCTAAAATCCTGCCCCTATTTGGGGCAGTCTGTCTCTTCCAGTGAGGTTTAATTCACAAACAATAAGATGCAGACGCTTTTCAACGGGGAGCTTGATGCCTGTTGACCCATATGTGCATGTGTGTAAGTGCCGAGAATAAGATACGGAGCGTTTGCACACACACCCATCCCCCTCCCCGCCCAGGGAGCTCTCCCGTGCTCCGTCCTGGTCATCATTTGCCGCTCTACCTTTCTGCTGAGTACTGCCATCATATACTAGGTTGACTTGATTCTTGAACTTCATATAAGCACTCCTGCCTGGCTGGCTTCTTTTGCTCAACACAGTGTTTTAGAGATTCATCCATGTTGTATGTATCAGTAGTTTATTCTTATCCATGTTTGGACAGTGAGTTGTTTGCAATTTTGGGTTGCTATGAGTAAAAATACTCTCACTTCTCTGGGGTAAATACCTGGGAGTGGAATTACAGGGTCATACGGTTCATACACTAGTATATTTAACCTTACCAGAAATGATCAAATAGTTTTCCAGAGTGGCTGTGGCATAATTTTCCACCAGTAATGAACAAGCGTATCATTTGTTTCATGGCCTGAGTATCTTCTATCTTTTAAGTTTTAGTTATCGTTGTGGTATGTAGTAAACTCTGGTATTTCTACAACCAGATACACGTGAACATATGTACCAGGAGACAGACATGAATGCTTAAGGCAGCACTGGCTAATACCTGGAAACTGCCCACAACCCAAATGCCCATCAGAATAGGATGGATAAATTGTGGTCCATTCATGTCATATGGCAAACATGAATGAACTCCAGTTTCAGAAATAAACAGGGAAGAATATGACCAAAAGACTATTATGCTGAGCAAAATGAATAAGTCAGGGATACTTATAGTGTGAATTCGTGAAAAGTTCAAAAGTATGCAACACTAAGCAGTAAACTGTTTAAGCCTCTTTACAAAGAAGATAAAATAACAGATAAATCAGGGAAACACTGTAAAATTCAGGGAGTTTCCCTGGAGAGGAAGAAGACAGGTAAGATAAGAAGGGCCTAAAAAGAAAAAAGAAGGGCCTGTCGGGACTTTAGAAGTACTGGGAAATGTATTACTCTTTAATCCAGGTAGGAAGAACAGAGTATTTTAAATTTTTATTCTTTAAGGAATGTATATGATACATGCTATTCTGAATGTGTGATGCATTTCATTATAAAAGCTAATTTATTTTTTGTAGGTTAAAACATTTTTCACTAAGGGACTACTCTGGTTGTTGCATAGCACTAGCAGGGGACCAGAGAGGAGCTACTCCAACATCCCAGGCACTGGAGGTGCTGAGTGGTTGGATGTATTCTGAAGGATTGAACTGATGGGATAGATGGAGAGTAGTGGGGGTGCCATTCATTCATACAGAAAAGTCAGGAAAGAAATGGATTTGGGTGAGAGAAAAGGGAAAAAACCAACAAGAGTTCTGTTTGCTGCTGCTGCTAATTCGCTTCAGTCGTGTCCAACTCTGTGCAACCCCATAGATAGCAGCTCACCAGGCTCCGCTGTCCCTGGGATTCTCCAGGCAAGAATGCTGGAGTGGGTTGCCATTTCCTTCTCCAATGCATGAAAGTGAAAACTGAAAGTCAAGTCGCTCAGTCATGTCTGACTCTTCGATACTGCATGGACTGCAGCCCACCAGGCTCCTCCGTCCATGGGATTTTCCAGGCAAGAGTACTAGAGTGGGTTGCCATTGCCTTCTCCAAGAGTTCTGTTTACAACAGGTTAAATCTGAGATGCCCTTTAAATATCCGTGTGGAAGTGGCAACAGCAGCAGGACGCAGATGTCTGAAGCTCATGGATGAATGAGGTCAGAGCTGAAGTGGTACAGCGAGAGTCACCAAAGCATAGTTCATTTTTAAAACTACAGGACCAGAAGACATTATCGAGGGAAGGCCTGACACAGATAAGAGAAGGCTGTTGGCAGTGACCTTCACAATGGCTGATCCAGAGTATGGAGGGGGTGAACATCTGACTAGGTGAGAAACGGCCAACATGCAGGGGAAAAGATGCAGCATCCTTAGCTATCAGGGAAATACATCTCGAAACCACAATCAGGTTTTCCCTGGTGGCTCAGCAGTGAAGATTCCAGCTGCCATTGCACGAGACAGGGGTTCGATCCCTGGGCCAGGAAGATTCCAGGTGCCGTGGAGCAGCTAAACCCATGTACCAGAACTATTAGGCCTGTGCTTTGGAGCCCAGGAACTGCAACTACTGAGCCCGTGTGCCACAACTACTGAAACCCGGGAACCTAGAGCCCGTGCTCCGCAGTAAGAGAAGCCTTGAAGTGAGAAGCCAGTGCGCTGCAACTAAGAGAGCAGACCCCGCGCTTTGCAATTAGAGAACAGCCCATGCAACAACAAAGACCCAGCACAGCCAATAAATAAATAAAAATTTAAAAAAAATTTTTAAGTGGAATGGTTAAAAAAATCCCACCAGATACCACCCACTAGGGTGGCTATAATCAAAAAAGGCAGATAATAACAAGTATTAGTGAAGATATGGAGAAACTGTAACTTTCATACATTGCTGGCGAGAATGTGAAATGGTGGAGCCAGTTTGGAAAACAGCCTGGCAGTCAAAGGGTTAAACTCAGAGTTACCATATGACTCAGCAATTCTAGGTCTATATAATTCAAGAGAAATGAAAATATATATCCACACAAAAACACATATACAAACGATTATAGAAAGAACTCAAGGTTCCATCAACTGATGAATAAACAAAATGTCCAATATCCATACAATGGAATCTTAGCCATACAAACAAAGCACTGATACAGGCTACATGCATGAACCTTGAAAACATGGTGCTAAGTGAAAACAGCCCAACACAGAAGCCCAGCTATGATGTGATTCCATTTACAGGAAACGTCCAGAATAAAGTCGATTAGTGATTGCCTAGGGTCAGGGATTGGAGGAGGTGCAGAATGACTGCGAACGTGATGATGAAATGTTCTCAAATGGTTTGTGGCCTAAAACTGCACAACCATGTGACTAAAACCAACTCACCTGTACACTTGAAATGGGTGAACTTGATGTGAGTTACATCTCACTAAAGGTGTTACTAAAAACTGGGCATGGGGTAAAGTGGAATGCGAGATATAGAATGCTTGTATACTGATGGGGATGGTTCAGTAGGGGGAGAAGCTAATGCTGCCGGAAAAAGAGGTTAATGGAGACGCAAATCCTGAGCAGCAGGAAAGGGGCAACGGGTGGGGGAGCCAGTCCCACATGGACAGGGCTTACCAGCCTAGCAGGAGGCGAAGCGGGGCCCAGGCTCAGGCATGTGGAGTGATGCACCTTTACAGCTGGGGTTGGAGATTTACAGAGATAGATGAGAAGCAATCCTCTGGGAGAGGAGAGGGACGGGGATTTGGTGGGAGGCAAGGCAATGCTAGGGTCATCCAAGAGTGCTGTGGTCGCAAAGTTAGCAAATCTGGTGATATCGTTTAATAATAAATGCCCCCTGAAAGGCTGGCTGAACTCAAGATGCTGAGGCTGAACACAGAAACTGGCGGCCAGAATCCAAAAGGTCAGGGGCAACCTTGAGGAACGGTTGGTCTCCCCTAGAGCCTTCTACCCAGCAGAGGATGCAAGCCTGAACAACTACACCAATACAAAGAACCAAGGGAAGTCAAGGGAGGCCCTGGCCAGCTTGCAGGTGGAAGAAAGGAAAAGCAGGCATATGGGACTGAGCAGCAAAGCCAGCCCCAAAGGAGAACAGTGGGAACTGGGTTTTGGAGGCGAGTGCGGTTTTAGAGCCAGTCTCTGGTCCGTTCCCAGGAGACAAGCCATCGAATTAACCTAATGAAGCACAGGATAGCACAGCCTCAAACCAGCGCAGCCGAACACAATCTTCTTGGCAGGCGGAGAAAAGAAACGTCAAAATAAGGAGCAGAAGCTGGGGGGAGGGAGGCTGCTTGAAGCTGGAGGCGGTGGAGAGAAGGAAAGAAAATCCCAGCCTGAGACTCTGATAAAGCTCGCTCTTTCCACCTAGACACACGGCCTAAGGATGTGTCCCAGAGCCTCAACGGAAAGGCATCAAGCCACAGATTAGTACTCACAAGTGTGATGCTTTCTGAGCATTCACAGGCACAGCCTCTCATTCGGTATTCACACAAGTCCCAAGACGGCCGAATGAGGTCAGCCAGGCGGTGAGGGACAGAGCTTTAATGCCATCCCAGGGCTGATGGCTCCAATGCCAGGGCTCCCTCCACAGGCTCTCACTGCCTTCCTTACAGGGAGGCTTTTCCCACTTACTGGGGTACTATCATAAAAGCGCTCCCTGTGTCCCAGAACCTGGCCACCGAGCAATCCAGCAAACTGCCTGCCTCCTGGGTGTGGCAACAGCAGGTGCCCGGGGGTGGGGTGGGGGTGGGGGTCAGTCAAGATGAGCAGGGAGGGACCCAACAGCTCCCCTTCACACTGAACTGGAACCCACGTCCTTGGTCTGAGAACTGCTGGCTTGACTCCTGCCTGCCTGACCGCCTGAACTCATCCATTGCAACACACTGGCACCAGCCTCTGGCACACACCCCAGTTATCCTAGTGACTCAGGCCCCTCGCTCCCCAGTTACAACCCCTCTGGCAGCGTCTGCTTCAGGAGCCCGTCTTACTGCAGGACACCTCACTCTGACTGGATGTCCAGTCTGAGATCTCAGCTCCAGGACTGCTGACGCTGTCCAGAGTTGGCAGCCAGGAAACCAGAAAGCCAGAGCTAACACAGCTCTTCCAGCCTGGCTAACTTTCCAATAAGCTTGGGAGAAATAAACCATCAGTCTTCATTGCTAGAGGATCGACGGTGCACCCTAAGAAACAGGCTCCAAGGGAGGGATGCTGAGCCCTGGGGTCTCGGCGCTGCACCACACCTGCCCTTAAATAAGTCCCTGCGTGGTGTGTTGGTCCTGTGGCAGGACGGAGTCCAGGGTTTTGTTATACGGATCTACAGTAGGCAGGAAGCGGTCTGGAAAAATAGTACTATCTCAATAGCAAGGCAAAGCTAGACAGAAACAATTGAGAGGCCAGAATATAGCACAAGGAATAAACAAGTTATTTAAAGAACAGAACCACTTGTCCGGTGAAGGCCGGGGAGGTTCCTGTTAAGCCCCTGTGTCCACTGACCAGTCTCTCCAGGCTTCAGACTCCTTATTTGCATTTTATCTAGTAGTTGAGGATAATCCTTTACCCTGATGCATCTGGACTCATGTTACTCTTTCTCTTTACTAGTTTTCCTTTATTTCTTTTTCCTTTTCCTGCCTTGTTGGACAGACACATTATCCCTAGTCCCACCACTTGTTTTCCTCCTGGGTTGGAAATTATATCCCTCTTCTTTTCTCTTTTAGTGGCTATCTTAAATTGCTGGCATAATACACTTTCATAACGAGGTCTAAGGTTTTCAGTAGTACTGTTCTATTTAACAAGGCAGAAACCTGATGTGATTTAACAATGGTATTCCCTTTCTTACTCTACCTTGCTAATGTGGTCAACAATTTTAGTTTTCCTTCTTTAAAATTAAAAAAACAAACTAGACACAGAATCCCTGTTTGTGTGTTTTGCCATCTGTGGCCGACACTGTTGGTTGCCTACCAGCAGCCACTCCCACTTCTTTCCTGCCAACAGTCCTGATTTGGCTCAGGCGGCAAAGAACCCAGTCCCAGAAGACGAGGCAAGCCTGGACAGGCAACCACAGTAAGCCTGTTCCCTTTTACCAGGAACTGGTGTAAGGATGAACCAGCTTGGGCCAATGAGACATAAGGAGGTATCTGCTGGGGCCTTCTTGGAAAGATTCTTCCTCCCCCAAAAAATGTACATTAGAAAGCTTCCTTTTTCTTAGCATCCCCCTGCTTGGGAAGTTATAGGGTGACGATATGCTACCCTGAGCTGTAGCAGCCATCTCAGCCATAAGGAGAAAGATCTTAAACCCTTAAGATGGCAAAGCAGAACAATGGAATGACCCAGGGTTTTTCTTATCAGTATTAGAACACTGCCCCAACCCTGGACTCCCTAACTCCACACTTCTCATCATAAGCTTATTAAATATTTTCTGGAGTTTAAGTCACTGTGGGTGACTGATTCCATAGTTAAATTTATCAACATACTATGTCAACTGCTGCACTCAATGTTAGTGCTAGCAGTCTTCTCCTTCCTCGAGTTTTCTTCTTACTAAAGTGTAGCTTTGGTAGTTCTTTTACTCACGATCTACAACTGATAAAACTGTCTTAGCTGGGGAGGGTATGGGAGGGAGGTTCAAAAGAGAGGGGATATATGTACACCTATGGCTGATTCATGTCAAGGTTTGACAGAAAATGACAAAATTCTGTAAAGCAATTATCCTTCAATTAAAAAATAAATGCTTAAAAACTGTCTTAGCAGGTCTAGAAGTATCTTTATTTCACCTCGCTCTTCAATGAGAGCTGAATATAGAATTCTAGCTTCCTTAAGACAGTCTTCTGCCACCTCTGGCATTTACTGTTGATGAAATGTTATCTGTGGGTCTCGTCATTTCTTTGAATTCTTTTATTTCTCTGGTAGTCCCCCCACCTGGTGGCTTTCAATATCTTCCCTTTGCTCTTTTGGCTGCACCACGCAGCTTGCAGTGTCTTAAGCTGCCCAACCAGGAAGTGAACCCATGTTGCCTACGGTGGAAGTGCAGATCCTAACACAGGACCGCCAGTGAGTTCCCATGTTTTCCTTCTATTCTTTTTTGGGGAAGGGTAATCAGTTACTCTAGTCCCTTTATTCTTATCTGCAGTCTCACTGTATTATATCTAGGTATTATTCTATTTGGTTGAAGAAGGAAATGGCAACCCACTCCAGTGTTCTTGCCTGGAGAGTCCTGTGGACAGGGGAGCCTGGTGAGCTGCTGTCCATGAGCTTGCACAGAGTCAGACATGACTGAAGCGACTTAGCATGCATGCATGCCTTGGAGAAGGAAATGCCAACCCATTCCAGTGTGTTCTTGCCTGGAGAATCCCAGAGACAGCAGAGCCTGCTGGGCTGCCATCTATGTGGTCGCAGAGTCAGACACGACTGAAGCAACTTAGCAGCAGCAGCAGCATTCTGTTTGGTATTCATGCAGTTACTTCAATTTTGGAATTCTCAGTCATTATCACTTCAAATGTTTTTCTGCCATTTCCTAGATTCGTATCTGGAATTCCTACTAGACTTGTACTAAAGCCTGTCACTCTGTTCTCCATGTCTATCCTGCATTCTAAATTAATTCCTCAGCATGAGGGTCCAATTCATGATTTCTATGTGTCCAGGCTATAGTTTTCCATCGTCTCAAGTTCTAATTACACTATTTTTCAATGCTAGAATTTTTAAAATTTTCATATTCACCTATTGTTTTATGACTCCCCTTTCTTTTCTTGAGTTTCTTGTTGCCCTAATCTCTTTGACGATCCTTAACCTATTTCTATTAAAGATATTTTCTGATTAATCTGTTATTTTCATTTCTAGGGTAAATTTTTCTTTCTTTTTTCATATTAGTTTTCCTCACTTTTCTTTCAGAGGCTGACCCAAACATGGCCACCATCTTTGTGATGTTTTAAAATTTTTATTTAATCATTTTAGCTGCACAGCATGCAGGATCTTAATTCCCTCAACAGGGATTGAACCTGTATCTCCTACAGTGGAAGCATAGACTCCTAACCACTGGACCACCAGGGAATTCCCTCCTCACATGTTTCTGAGTATACAAGCTCATCCCTCCACCATCTAGGGGTTTTCACCTTTGACTCCCCAGGTCCTTTGGATCTCCTGGTCTAGAATTACATCTTGCAGCACTAGCTCAGCTTAGATCCAGGCTGACCCTGGGGTGTGCCTAGGTAAGCATCTTCATGATAAGCCACTGCCCCAGGGAACAGGTGACACCACCAGTTTCCCAGCCCCCGGGTTCCAGCAGTGTGCCCAGCTCTAATTCCATGCTTTGTGTTGAGCACTTCAGAGCTGTTACCCCAGGTTTCCAGTCGCTTCTGCCTACATCCAGACTCAGAGACCAGCAGGGCTGCAGCTTCTGCCCTGCTCTCCCCTGTGTGTTCTCACTCCACATCTCATTACAGGGATGTTTATCATTTTATGTGGGGAGGGAAGGGGAGTACATGGCTATGTTTTCAGCATTTTGTCTTTTTTATGTATCACTGCTGTGTGTTTAGAGTATACATTTACAGTGCCATCTTGACTGGATGAGCTGGATTAAATTATTCGCACCATGGAACTAGGACTCCCTGTCAACACCAGTCTCCCAAGAAGGCATATCAAACCATCTCTAATGAGATTCACAGAACTCCAGCCAGGACACTGAGGGAAGCTGACTGAGGCAGCCTGGGTAAGCTGACCAAAAGTTCCAGTTAAAACTGCTCTCCCATCCCCGCCCTGTCTTCTTCCCAGTCCACCGTGGGCTGGCTGCAGGGGTGGGCAGACACGCAGTCCGATGCCTTCAGTCCCTCTTCCACACCACTTCAGCATCTCCCAGTCTTTCACCTGGCCAGGGAAACTTGCATACTGGCCACATGGATACTCTTGATGAAAGGCCAATCTGACTCCCTTCAAGACCCCAGCCCCCTGTAGCAGGCCCAGCCTTTAGTCTCAATTACATTAGGACAGCAGTGAATTAGGGAGCCAAATTCTAGTCCGGGGTATCATCAGGCAGCTAGACATTTTTTCTTTCCAGATCAAGGTTCTTGAACAATCAGAGGAAGGCTCTCCCACGGCCCCTTCTCCTTCTTCTGTGATTATTTCCTATTTGTTTCCTGCTACCATCACTTTGACTTCCAAGCCACTGTGACCTACCTTCTTCACTCAGACCCTTCCACTGCTTGTGTTTTCCAGCAGCTAATGGATTCTGAAGGTTCCGCCCTCAGCTCTTTTCCTCCCTTTGCCTCTCTATGCGCCCTGTCCAAATAGGCGCCTGCCCTCCTACCCTAGACTCCAGACCTGTGTTCTCAATCGACTCTTTAGCCATGTGGCATTTCATACTTAAACACATCACCTTCCTGCATTCAAAAGCATATGAGATGGAGACACAGCACTCTCATTCACACGGCCAAGGTCAGGCTCACAGAGAATCCAGAGACTCCCTAAACCAGGCCACCCTCCCAAGGCTCATCTTTCATCATGCCCATTCATTCCTCTAGGGTTATGAGCTAATTTGGACCATAGGCCAAATCTAGCCCACATTTATTAAGATCCTACACAAAACCTAAAAAGACACAGACATGTTATTTAATTCATTACTTAGCATTGGCCTTTGAATAGCAGGCATCAAAAAATATCTGTCTATAGAGGGGAGAGATAATTTCCAAGTTTGGGATTAATATATACACACTGAGCGAGCTCACTTCACTACTATGTGTAAAACAGAGAATCAACAAGGATCTACCATACAGCACAGGGATCTCTACTCAATATAATATTCTATAATAATCTATACAGGAAAAGATTTTCTGAAAAAGAAGGGATATATGTATAAAACACTTTGCCCTACACCTGAAACTAACACATTTTAAATCAACTAGACTCCAATATAAAATAAACATTTTAAAAAATTTGTTCAACTGAATATCATCTCTCTATACAACCCCAGGGTTGTAAGAAGCAGAAGAAACAGGGTAATGAAAAACGTTTTGAAACCACTTTCATAAATCATTGTGTAAATGTGCAAAGGGAAATGATAATCAGGCCCCACTCTTTCAGCTGTGACATTCTAGAAATGAACGCTTTCTCTCACTTCTTGCAGACCACCAGGAAACATGAGAGACCTCAGGTACAAACCAAATTTCACAAGTCAGAGGCAAGGAGAAAGTTAGTGTATAAAAGCTAAGGGGGCTGCCTGGGTGGTATGAATGGTCGAGACAGCCCACTCCTCAGTTTCCGTCAGCAAAGACACCAGGGCTGCTACAACGCGCCTCTCTCTGGTCCACCCCCACCCAAGCACCACAGGCTGCTGGCTAAGTTCTCTCAAGCTGGGACTTGTCAGATTTCACGACCGCCCNGCATCTCCCAGTCTTTCACCTGGCCAGGGAAACTTGCATACTGGCCACATGGATACTCTTGATGAAAGGCCAATCTGACTCCCTTCAAGACCCCAGCCCCCTGTAGCAGGCCCAGCCTTTAGTCTCAATTACATTAGGACAGCAGTGAATTAGGGAGCCAAATTCTAGTCCGGGGTATCATCAGGCAGCTAGACATTTTTTCTTTCCAGATCAAGGTTCTTGAACAATCAGAGGAAGGCTCTCCCACGGCCCCTTCTCCTTCTTCTGTGATTATTTCCTATTTGTTTCCTGCTACCATCACTTTGACTTCCAAGCCACTGTGACCTACCTTCTTCACTCAGACCCTTCCACTGCTTGTGTTTTCCAGCAGCTAATGGATTCTGAAGGTTCCGCCCTCAGCTCTTTTCCTCCCTTTGCCTCTCTATGCGCCCTGTCCAAATAGGCGCCTGCCCTCCTACCCTAGACTCCAGACCTGTGTTCTCAATCGACTCTTTAGCCATGTGGCATTTCATACTTAAACACATCACCTTCCTGCATTCAAAAGCATATGAGATGGAGACACAGCACTCTCATTCACACGGCCAAGGTCAGGCTCACAGAGAATCCAGAGACTCCCTAAACCAGGCCACCCTCCCAAGGCTCATCTTTCATCATGCCCATTCATTCCTCTAGGGTTATGAGCTAATTTGGACCATAGGCCAAATCTAGCCCACATTTATTAAGATCCTACACAAAACCTAAAAAGACACAGACATGTTATTTAATTCATTACTTAGCATTGGCCTTTGAATAGCAGGCATCAAAAAATATCTGTCTATAGAGGGGAGAGATAATTTCCAAGTTTGGGATTAATATATACACACTGAGCGAGCTCACTTCACTACTATGTGTAAAACAGAGAATCAACAAGGATCTACCATACAGCACAGGGATCTCTACTCAATATAATATTCTATAATAATCTATACAGGAAAAGATTTTCTGAAAAAGAAGGGATATATGTATAAAACACTTTGCCCTACACCTGAAACTAACACATTTTAAATCAACTAGACTCCAATATAAAATAAACATTTTAAAAAATTTGTTCAACTGAATATCATCTCTCTATACAACCCCAGGGTTGTAAGAAGCAGAAGAAACAGGGTAATGAAAAACGTTTTGAAACCACTTTCATAAATCATTGTGTAAATGTGCAAAGGGAAATGATAATCAGGCCCCACTCTTTCAGCTGTGACATTCTAGAAATGAACGCTTTCTCTCACTTCTTGCAGACCACCAGGAAACATGAGAGACCTCAGGTACAAACCAAATTTCACAAGTCAGAGGCAAGGAGAAAGTTAGTGTATAAAAGCTAAGGGGGCTGCCTGGGTGGTATGAATGGTCGAGACAGCCCACTCCTCAGTTTCCGTCAGCAAAGACACCAGGGCTGCTACAACGCGCCTCTCTCTGGTCCACCCCCACCCAAGCACCACAGGCTGCTGGCTAAGTTCTCTCAAGCTGGGACTTGTCAGATTTCACGACCGCCCACCCCAGCTCAGAGTCCTTCCCAGTCAAGCCTTCCAAAATGGGGGGGGGGGGGGAAGCACCTAAAAAACTTGGCTTCAGATTCTGGTCTTGCCACCTGTCAGCTATGAACCATTTAACCTTTCTGATCTGTGCCCTTTTCTGTAACATGGAGATACCGCGTATCTTGCAGCGTTTCTGTAAGGATGAGAGCCAGAAAACTTCCAGCTCAGTGCCTGTGCTCCCAGGCTGGGCAGGTGGGGGCCCACGGTTCGGTCAGCCCCAGGCCCAGCGTGGCCCTGGAGAGGCATCGCGGGTTCCTCAGCGCCCTCAGCCCCACCTCAGCCCCCGCCTCCCAGGCCAGGTCTTGCTCCAGAGCTCCCTTCTGAGCCTAAGCAAAGGCACTGCCTGCCCAACCTCCGACCCCCACAGTGGCAGCTTCTGGGGGTGGGCAGCAGAGGCCTGAGGTCTCAGAGCCAGTCTGCCCTGTGGACCTTCACCCCCAGGCTGTGCAGTAAGGAACGCTGTGTCCATCCTGCAGCAGAGCCTGTGGGTCACAGAGCCTGTCACCTGGTGCCTGACTTCATCACACATTCAGAACACAAGCCTGCTCTGAGCTGGTCCCTTTTTTTTTCCAGCTGTGCTATGTGGAATGTGGGATCTTAGTTTCCCCAACCAGGGATCAAATCCGTACCCACTGCATTGGAAGCTTGGGGCCTTAACCACTAGACTGCCAGGGAAGTCTCTAAGCTGGTTCTAAACAGCTCACCGAGGTCCATCCCATACTTGGCCACCTCTGTGACACACCTCTAGACACACGTTGGCAGCAAGATTCTACAAAAGACAAAGTTAATAAGAAGGTTTCTTCACAGGGCTGAAAGCCTCTGACATTAAGAGGAGCAGAAGGTGGACTTCCCGGGCAGCTCAGCATCAAGACAGAACTGCCAGCGCAGGAGACATGGGCTTCATCCCTGGCTGGGGAAGAGCCTGAACGCCGTGTGGCAGTCTCCCCGCCAGAGAGAGGGGCAGGAGGCAGGTGGGGACCCTGAAGGTAAGGGACGGGGAGAGAGGGGCAGGTGACAGGAGGAGACCCTGAAGGTAAGGGACTGGGAGAGACAGGCAGGAGGCAGGAGGAGACCCTGAAGGTAAGGGATGGGGAGAGAGGGGCAAGAGGCAGGAGAAGAACCTGAAGGTAAAGGACTGGGAGAGAGGGGCAGGAGACAGGAGACCCTGAAGGTAAGGGACGGGGAGAGAGGGGCAGGAGACAGGAGGCAGGAGGAGACCCTGAAGGTAAGGGACAGGGAGAGAGGGGCAGGAGGCAGGAGGAGACCCTGAAGGTAAGGGACGGGGAGAGGGGCAGGAGACAGGAGGCAGGAGGAGACCCTGAAGGTAAGGGACTGGGAGAGAGGGGCAGGAGACAGGAGACCCTGAAGGTAAGGGACGGGGAGAGAGGGGCAGGAGACAGGAGAAGACCCTGAAGGTAAGGGACAGGGAGAGAGGGGCAGGAGACAGGAGGAGACCCTGAAGGTAAGGGACTGGGAGAGAGATCTCTGAGGACTTCAAGAGGCAGAGGGAGTGGGATGAGTAAACGGATATATGGTGGCCTGGGGCAAGTCAGAGGAGTCTGGAGAACCTGCGGTCTAGAACTTATTGCTCAACTCTGCCTCCCAACGGCAATTAAACGTGACCGCACTGCCTACAGGGCCAGGGGACAAGGGTGCTTGTCTGCTCTGACTGCCTTTAAAGATAAGATTCAAAGTGCCAGGTGGCTTGGCTATTCATACAGTTTACGATTCAGACCTAAGTCATACCACAGATGTAATGAAGAACTGCAGAGAAGCTGCCAGGACCTTCTTTTCCTTCTGCACCTTGTCTGGGTGTCCAGGGGACATTTCAGATCTCAAGAGCAAAGCAGAGGATGTATTCGTTCAACAAGCATCTCTTGCACTCAGAGCAGCAGGCGGCACATAGAGCCTAGCCCTCCCCCTCCCGGAGCAGCCGCATCACTTACCCTGTAGCAAAGCTCTTTCTCTGGCCTCGCAGCTCCTGCTCCTTTAAGGAGCAGAGCAATGGGAATCCCGTTCTGAGAAGGCTCCACCAGCCCCTCTGGTCCACCTCCACCCAGGGCTCCCTGCTTTTGCCGGCCAGGCTCCCCCTAAGAGAGCTGCCCTTCCAAGGGTACGCCAAGGGCAGCCAACCCTAGAGACCAGCTGCTGGCCGCTAAAGAGGATGCAGCTAGGGGCAGCCTACCCTAGAGGACAGGGGGCATAACTGGAGCAATGCCCATGGGCATGGTGGGCGGAGCCAAGGGCTTCCAGAAGGAAGGGGTGAGCCAAATCCTCAGCTCCCAGACCCTGGGGAGGACAATGCTTCTCATCCAGCTCATGCTCATGAAAGACAGCACTCTGCTCTTCTCAGGATCATGAGTTAATCCAATCCTTCTCAACGCCGGTTCCCCCAAACGCACACACACCCTCTGCCCTGGGGTGGGCGGCAGGTGTAGGTTTGATAGAGGGTTTAGAAGAGAGGCTCATGGCATTCCATTGCCCCTGCCAGAACTGAGTGAACAGGAAGAGTAGATAGTTTCTCCAGGAACCAACCTCCATCTCCCCAACGTGTGCACCCACAGGGCAGGGGACCAGCCAGGGAACGCCTGGCCCACTACACCTGGACAGCTTCCTGGAGCGCTCCCCGCAAGGGTGTGCAGACTGAGACGGAAGCTCCAGAGGCTGGGTGCAAAGGGCAAATGTTCTCTGATTTCCAACCAGCCCTCTGAGATGGCACCCCAGGAATCCTGCATCTGATCACTGCCGCCCTCAAAACTGGGGAAGGGACAGGATTGGTGCTTTTGTTTCCCCAACTGCCCTGGTCTGCCCCCTCCCCAGCCTGCACCGGGAACGGTGCTCCGGATGTGGCTCTCCGCCCGGCACCGGAAGCCTGGGGAGGCTGGCCACCTGAAGACACTGATGGAGAAGGCCTGAGCTGGGGTCTACACAAGTCCTGCCAGTGCACATCCAGCGAAGGGAGAAGCTTGGTTTCTAGAAGCTTCCAGGCAACCATCTCCATGACTCCCAATTCTAGCCAGGCTTTGGCCCATGCTCAAGAGTTGAAGGATTCAACTTAAAATTCTAGCGTCTACTCCTGTATCCTTTGTGGGATGGCGGGGGGAGGAGAGAATGTTGGAAAACAGGTCCTAACCTAAAGGACCAGTACCGTGACCCTGCAGGAGAGGAGCCTAGGAGGCAGGGTAACTGATGCTTTGCGGGCAAGGCAGGCCGCAGGACTGGGGTCTGTGTCGTCATAGCACACACACGATTCAGCAGGACTGCAGCCCCTCAGCAGCCAGAGGGCAGACGCCAGCTCCTCCTGGGGGCACATTGGCACGGACCTGGCCCACAGCCCTGATCCGTGGGACCAGCTCCAGCCCCAAGGAATGCTCACAGAGCTCCTGGGATGTGACAGTCCAGAAGCAATGATTCCGGGAAAATAGCAGCCCCAGCTCCAGGGTGCTCCAGCCCCTCAGCCCAGCAGGGAGGTAAGGAACGCACTCTCCGCTCGGGGCATCATACTTGAAGGTGTGAGTGATGACAGGGCTGTATCCTCTGCCCCAGGACTGTGCCAACCTCCTCCCTTTGGTCGGGATACCCTCGGGATACCTTGGTTGGAACCTTTCAATCCTCACGGCCCAGCCAAGCCACCCAGGTGGGAAGTCTGCCGAGCCGCTGGAACCGGGCAACACCATGAAGGGGACGGCCAGGGCTGCAGGATAGAGGCCTACTCTGTTGGCTACAAATTTCTCTAAACGGCTCCAGCTTCGGCAGGGGAGGGCCAGTGGGCTGTAGACAACCTCCTGTATTCTATCCATCCTGCCCCCACATTTCCTTATCAGGTGGTGGTTTCTTTTGATTTTTGTGGCTTCATTTCAACACTGGGCATGAAATGGGACCACCTCGCATGCCAGTGGGCAGCAGTGTGGGGTGTGGAGGCCCGTCTGGGCACCACTCACATTCCAGGCAGGAGGCAGGCCAGCAATGCTGATCTCCTTTATCAAGACTAGATGACTTCAAAGTGTTCTCTGTTGTTTTTTAAACCAGAACAATCTTTCGCCCAACTCACCTGGAAACTTTCATCAACCAGGCCAACTTATCAGTTTCTATTCTTGCTGCCCAGTGGGAAGAAGAGGCCAGGTGGTGAGACATGTGTAACTCTTGCCAAGACCAGATGCTGGAGGAGCCACCAGCCCTTTGCAGCGGCTCATGGGGTAAGCCGGGGCCTGAGCGCTGTGTCAAGAGAATGCCTTCCTGTTACAAGGCTTATTTAGGATAAATGAAGTGGCACTGTTACAGGTACAGCCCTGTCAGTGCCAATTCCCTGGGGGACCTTGGGAAGGCGCCACATTCCCTCACAGTCAACCCTGAAATCAACCCAGAATATTCACTGGAAAGGACTGATGCTGAAGCCAAAAATCCAATGCTTTGGCCACCTGATGCGAAGAGCTGACTCACTGGAAAAGACTCTGGTGCTGGGAAAGACTGAAGACAAAAGGAGAAGGTAGAAGGTGAAATGGTTAGGTAGCATCACCGACTCAATGGACAGGATTTTGAGCAAACTCTGGGAGACAGTGAAGGACAGGGGAGACTGGCATGCTCTAGTCTCTGGGGTTGCAAAGACTCAGACACAACTTGGCAACTGAATAACAATGAGAAGAGATGACCCACCTGGTCTGGGGAGGACTCAAGGCAGGACTAGCACAGGGCTCCTTAGACAGGGAGACAGGTCAGGGCCAGACCAGAGTCTGGAAGAAAGGCGTGCAGCGGTGCGCTCCATGCTAGGGGAGCATATCTCCAGTGGGGAGAGTACCCTGAAAACCCAGGCAACAAACCAAGAGCCTGTCCCTTGTGAGCCAGACTTTTTATTCTTCATACACCTTATCTTTAGCTTTATTTTCCTTTTATATTTATTAATGTCTTTGGAAAGGTCAGCCTGTGACAGCTATGTTAATGAAAAGCCAAAGGAGATGTCTGCATCCATGCCTGGACCAGGAGATTAAAGGGAGCGATGTGTCTCTCTCCCCTGGGAATTGGAGGTGCAGAGAAGCCCGGGGTGGGCCCCTCGCTCAGCCTGCGTCCTCCGGAGTCACCTTTCCAGCAGAAGCGAGAGCTGTGCGATCCAGTCAGAGGCCCTGAGCTCGCACCCTGCCCAGTGCCACAGAGGTGCTCCCAGCGCCAACACCCCCAGACGCATGCCTGCCCTGTGCCTGCACTAACCCTGGGCTCACTAACAGCTCCAGGGGGCAGAGAGCAGGTGGCTAGTAAACTTTCGAGACCAGCGCACACATGCTTCCATTCCTCCCTTGCTCCGGCTAAGCCACCGTCCTTGTCACCGAGGAGCTGATAATATGCTGTGAGAGACTCAGGCAGGACCCCTGCGGGGAAAGAGCCCCAAGGTTGCTAGGCAGGTAATCCGCTTTACCACTTCAGCCAAGTGGCAATGTCAGCTGCCGTGAGAACTACAAAGGCAGCCTTCCCCTCGCCCTGCCTCGGCCCCTTGCCCTGGGGTGAGGGGAGCCAGGCTGGGGAGCAAGAAGCCCTCCCTAGTCCCATCTGCAGAGAGCGGCTGACCCGCCCGGACTTGGCCTGAGTTACACACTCCCTGCTAAGATAATAACTGTCATGACATCCTGATGTTGCTGGTCAGGATGTCCAGTAATCACGGACATCATGACATTACTGGTGTCGACTCTGGGGAACGTGGAGAGGAGGAATAGGGAGACCAGGGTCCACCATGAGAGTCCCATGGGAGGGATATCTCTTGACTGGCTTAATTACCTGCCCTGGGGTTATGAGGGGCTGGTCAACACGATAGTGCCTATCTGGAGCTTGGGTTGTAGGGGTGACTGGGGCTGTGAAGAGGGCGGGCCCAGGGCCTCTTCCCAAGCCTCTTGCCTGGTGAGACTAGGCAGCCCCACTTCAACACGTTTGTGAGTTTAGTCCAGTGGACTCTGGACTTCAGTTCCAGGACTGGCTCTATCTGAAAGCTGGTGAGTCTGGGCAAATCATACCTTTCTGGTACTCAGGTCCTCCATCTGTAAAACAGGCATGACGACGCCTGCTGCCCTGCTTACCTCACAGTCACTGTGAAGATGCAGTGAGTGATGACTGTAAGCCGCAAGGCACTACCTACCCGAGGTACCACTGGGTTTCAGCATCGCAGAGAGGAGGAGGCAGGGATGAGTGCAGACACTGTGGCTCCGCCTGCGGGAGCAGGAGGCCTGGCCTAGGCCGGCCCATCTCTGAGAACAGGACCCCAGGCAGAAACAGGTGGGCCAGAGCGCCTGCGGGAGCCCAGCCCGTGGGGCAGATAGGCTGGGTCGCAGACAGCCCAGCAGACAGGCCGTTCTGCTAGGTTTGTGGTGGCTTCGCCCTGTGGGGTTCTGTTTGCCTTGTTTTTGGCCATAGCACACGGCTCGCAGGATCCCAGTCCCCCATCAGGGATTGCATTTGGGCCCTCAGCACTGAAAGTGTGGCGTCCCAACCACTGGAGCGCCAAGGAATCCCCACAGAGCTCCTTCCACAACACACCACTCTCGGCTCTGCCAGGCTGAGTCAAACCTCCGTACCCCCACAAATTGGAAGTGGCGGGCAAACTGAGGCCAAAATTGTCTCAGTACCTGAAACCGGCACCACTGTCCTGAGCATCGTCTTCTAAGGGGGAAGACAGGGTGGGCACGACCCTGTCCAGCAGGAAGTACCCCACTCACCCCAGGAAGCGCAGCGGCTCTGGAGCTACGTCCTCACCAGGGTCTCAGCAGGAAACAACGGGAGGGTGGGCACTTGAGAAGCCAAGATGACAGGGCAGGCAGGAGAGGATGGGGGCAGCTCCGGGGCACAGGCAGGCCTAGTTGGGCCAAGGGAGCTGGCTGAACACGCAGAGTGAATGACCCCCGCAGCCCAGACAGAGGCCTGCGTGACAGCATCTACCACATGGATGTCCCTGGGCCACCACGAGGAAGGTGGCTTGCCATGAGCCACCTGTGTCTGCTCTTTATCTTGCAGTCCCGTGGATGCAGGACTTCCGTGGATGGGCAGCCAGGGCTCGGGATTATGGTGGGACGCTCCTCCTGTAAAGATGCCATTCCTGTTGGAAAAAGCCTCCATCTGCAAGTCAGAAAGACAGCCTGGGTTCCTGGACTCTGCTTCTACCTAGTGGCTTGAGATCTTATGCAAATTTCTCAACTCCCACTTCCCGATCTATACATGGAGTGACTGTGACTCTGAAGTCCCATTCTACATTCCAGCATTCAGTTTTTAACAAGGTGAGTGAATAAATGGCAACAAATCCTTGTAAGTTGCCTACGGTGTGATTCTGATATGCACACTTAGCTCTGCTCATCGCCTTAGTACATGATGCGCTTAGAATGGATGACAACCCCATCTTCCTTCGGAGAATCATCTCTCCCCAAACTTTCATCTCTGTGCCCAATCAGAGCACCAAATGCAGCCAGCCAGCTTCCCTGGTGGCTCTGATGGTAAAGAATCTGCCTGCAGTGCGGGAGACCTGGGTTCCATCCCTGGGTTGGGAAGATCCCCTGGAGGAGGGCATGGCAATCCACTCCAGTATTCTTGCCTGGAGAATCCCATGGGCAGATGGGCCTGGCGGGCTACAATCCATGGGGTTGCAAAGAGTCGGACACAACTCAGGGACCAAGCACAGCACAGTTCTTGATCTAGGGCTGGGTGAGGGCCCCAATTCCAAGTGAACCCAGGAGTCCCGCGGCAGTCCTGGGATGGGATGCTGAGAAGGCGGAGGCCTGCACTGCTTGCAGGCACCTTCTACCACGTGGGGGGCGAGGAAGGTGTCATGACGGAGAAGGGCAGGGTGAGGCGGCTGTTGTTTGAGCTCTTCCCTTCCCTGCATGTGGCCAGCTGTTCCCTCAGGTATGAGTCAACCGGCTCCCTTTTATCAAAGCACCTTTAGAGCTGGCTTTCGGCTGCTGTGATTGAAGAAGTCCAACTGATACAATCTTGCACACATGTACAACTATTTTCCATTTCATTCCAAAGAATTTTTAAAAACCACTACAATATCACTTGCCACACAGTGCAAAAGGGCTGCCCTGAACCTGGGCCTGACACCCTGCCCTCGTTAAGTCCGTCCAGCTCAGGGGCCCTCAGGCACAGAGTGATTCTGGGCTTCCCAGAGGTGACTCTGAGAACTCCCTGGCCAGGAGCCACACCCAGTGGTGACTCTGAGAACTCCCTGGCCAGGAGCCACACCCTTCTCCGGCCAGGGACACTGCCCAGATGCACAGACGGAGGGAGAGCCACTGATGTATGTAGTCTTTCTGGGTAGCCTGGGGTCAGGACTGCTCACAGCCAGAGTCCCCCAACCACGAGCAAGACTCTGGAGGGGAGGGTGCTCCGCGCTGGGCCCTGAACCAGCTGAAGTCGTCAGGGCAAGAGAAGACCATCCTGGACATGGACTGCAATGGGGAGTCGGGACCGTAGGCTCCATTCTTTGTCTGGCAATGGATTTAGGGGAAGAAATCCTTTCCAAATCTGTTTCTCAACCTGTTAAGAGTCATGTCTGACTTTTCTAAATGCGGCCAAACACTGCCCTGAATTCTACCCATCTATCCCACTCATTTCTAGCAGCCACCCCTCTGATGAGATACCTTACATGTAGCCAACAGTACCTCAAACTCACCCTACTCACAATGCCAAACCCACCCACACTCTAAGCCCCCAAAACCTGAACTTCTCTCTGTATTCCCAGTGTCAGCAAAGGGACAACATCCATCCGACCCTGAAACCTGGGAGTCATTTATGCCCCTTCCTTCCTTTAACCTCCTTCAGCCAACCTATTACAAAGTCCATCTGAGGTTTCCCACCTAAATCTCTCCCTTTTCTACTTTCCTCCATGTCTGCCACTCTTTCTCTATCCAAGAACTGCCATCTTCCACCTACAGTAGCCCCTGAACTGCTAAAGCCCCAGATCTACTCAAGAGACCTCCCTCCCACCAATTCATTCTCCACAGACAGGCCAAATGATCTTCCCAAATGCAAGTCCCATCAGATCCCCATTTCTATTCCTCTCAGAGAAAGAACCAGACCTCCCAAAGCTCTGGGGTAAAAGTGGGGCTCCCTCAAGACCCCACAGCCTGGCTGGTAGAGCCGAGGGTAACCCTGAGGCCAACATCAATCAGGCAGGTCTAGGAGCGGCTGCTCAGTCCAGAGCCCTGGCCGCCCCCCTTGGCTTCTCCCACCCCCAGGCTGACTCGGAACTGGCTCAGCCTTCTAGGACTGACCCCACCCCCAGCGCAGGCTTCATCTGACCCCAGATGGGAATGGGAGCTGGAGGCCAGGCAGGGGAAGCCCAGCTGGGCTGCAGCCAGGGGCGGTATGTGTCAGGAAGGGGAGCGAGCAGGGCCACAATAGCCTGTCAGTATCTGGGGCCAGCGGAAAGGAGGCAGCTGGCAGGAGGATAAACCTCGAGGAGTCTATCTCTTCCCTCTTATCGGACTGACCCTTGGCAGCCTCACAGCCAGTGGAGAACAAACAGTCATTAACAACCCTGCCCACACTTGTGCACAATGCGGTGCGACCAGCCCAGGCCAGGGCCTCCCTTCCTGCCAGGGCAGTCTCGGGGGTCTGCCTGTCGGCCAGCCCCCACATCCTGTCCCTCCTTCTTGGGCAATGAAACCCTACGCTCGGCCCACCCTGGCCTCCCCCGGCCTGTGATCCCCTGGCCTTTTGGGTCAGGCCTCCGCGTCACGCTATGCGTAGCTTGGCCTCACTGCCATCCCCTGCTCTCCTAAATACCTCTGCTCCACCTGCCCCCCCCTTTCCAGGTGAGTTCTCAACCCTCAGTAGGCCCACCCAGAGTCTGCGCTACTGACCCAGCACCTCCCGTCTTCAGCCTGTGATCCAACCCCCAAGCTGGCTTTGGGGGGAAATTCTCACTAAAGGAGAGCCCAAGGTGGAAAGAGGTGAGGGGATTGGGAGCAGAAACAGAAAGTCTATACAGTCACTCCAAAGCCTAACCAGTGGCCAGTATAGAAGAGATGGATGTGATGAGAGACAGGAGGGGTTTTTCTCTGCCTGAACCCAGGACAGAAGCAGAGTGACACTTGGGAAGGGGGATGAGGACAATGGGAGGCAGGGAGCAGCTCCCTTGGCTGCAGGAGCCCAAGTTCTCCAGAGAGAGGCCAGAGCAGGCTGGCTGCTGTTCAGTACATCCAACTGGTCAGCAGAAAGGTTGGACCAATTCTCAGTGACTCCTGGACCCCGTGGTGGTATCCTGGGGCCCCAGCACTATCTCCCCTCTCAGGATATGGCGTTCCTCTGTTTGGCCTACTGGACGATTTGACAGCAAATCCATGAACAGATCTTTAAATTCTGTATTTACAGATGAGGGGACTCTGGGGCCCAGAGAGGAGCAGCAACTTGCCCTGGGTCACACAGCACCCATTTCACAGCATCTTCCTAAGGAAGTACCAACACTGGCTTCCCTACAGTGGAAGAGCTTGAACGGAGTATCCTGCTGCTGTTTAGTTTCTAAGCTGAGTCGGACTCTGCGACTCCATGGACTACAGCCCACCAGGCTCCTCTGTCCATGAGATTTCCCACCCAAGAACACCAGAGTGGGCAACCCATTTCCTTCCCCAGGGAATCTTCCTGATTCAGAGATCAAACCGACAACTTCTGCATCGGCAGGCAGATTCTTCACCGCTGAGCCACCTGGGAAGCCTGCAACGGGTCCCCATGACTCTCCTAACCCCTTTCAAGCTTTCCTGTCTCCCTCTACCTGTGACACTTGGGGTTTCCTCCTGAGCCATGCCAGAGGACCCAGGAACCGGCCAGAAGCTACACAGGTGTGGCCCGGGTAGATACCAAGCCCTCTGGGACAGGACAGGACAGAGAGAAGGCCAACCGCTGGAAAGCCCCTTGCAGCTGCCCGGGCCTCAGACGGCTCCCGAGAAAACCCGAGAGAGACAGGACCGGGCTCCTGCCCTCCCCTGCCTTGCGGCACAGCCTCGGTGCCCCTGGCTGCTGCCTGCCCGCTTGCTCGGGCAGAGGACACAGCTCAGGGGCCAGAGACTTTCATTTCCTCCTGACTCTGGTTCCACCAGCATCAAACGACAATTNGGATGAGGACAATGGGAGGCAGGGAGCAGCTCCCTTGGCTGCAGGAGCCCAAGTTCTCCAGAGAGAGGCCAGAGCAGGCTGGCTGCTGTTCAGTACATCCAACTGGTCAGCAGAAAGGTTGGACCAATTCTCAGTGACTCCTGGACCCCGTGGTGGTATCCTGGGGCCCCAGCACTATCTCCCCTCTCAGGATATGGCGTTCCTCTGTTTGGCCTACTGGACGATTTGACAGCAAATCCATGAACAGATCTTTAAATTCTGTATTTACAGATGAGGGGACTCTGGGGCCCAGAGAGGAGCAGCAACTTGCCCTGGGTCACACAGCACCCATTTCACAGCATCTTCCTAAGGAAGTACCAACACTGGCTTCCCTACAGTGGAAGAGCTTGAACGGAGTATCCTGCTGCTGTTTAGTTTCTAAGCTGAGTCGGACTCTGCGACTCCATGGACTACAGCCCACCAGGCTCCTCTGTCCATGAGATTTCCCACCCAAGAACACCAGAGTGGGCAACCCATTTCCTTCCCCAGGGAATCTTCCTGATTCAGAGATCAAACCGACAACTTCTGCATCGGCAGGCAGATTCTTCACCGCTGAGCCACCTGGGAAGCCTGCAACGGGTCCCCATGACTCTCCTAACCCCTTTCAAGCTTTCCTGTCTCCCCCTACCTGTGACACTTGGGGTTTCCTCCTGAGCCATGCCAGAGGACCCAGGAACCGGCCAGAAGCTACACAGGTGTGGCCCAGGTAGATACCAAGCCCTCTGGGACAGGACAGGACAGAGAGAAGGCCAACTGCTGGAAAGCCCCTTGCAGCTGCCCGGGCCTCAGACGGCTCCCGAGAAAACCCGAGAGAGACAGGACCGGGCTCCTGCCCTCCCCTGCCTTGCGGCACAGCCTCGGTGCCCCTGGCTGCTGCCTGCCCGCTTGCTCGGGCAGAGGACACAGCTCAGGGGCCAGAGACTTTCATTTCCTCCTGACTCTGGTTCCACCAGCATCAAACGACAATTTGTTTTCAACTGAACTTGAGGTTGGGGGGGAACTCTACTCAAAGGTCAGGGAAAGTCCTTTGCAAACCCAAAGGGATCCTCCCCACAAAGGAAGGAGGTAGTAACAGATTGTTAAGTAATTTGTAGATGTTTCGCAGAGTATACAAGTGTGGAATCGTTATGTTGTAACACCTGAAGCTAATATAACCTTGTATGTCAGTTATATGTCAATAAAAAAAAGGAGGAAGGAGGGAGAGGGAGTGGAGGAGCAGGGTGGGGTTGTGGGGTGACACGGGCAGGGAGGAGGGAGCCCCACGCCAGCCCTCAATTCCCTCCCTTGTTCCTCTTCCTACCATCCACCTGTCAACTTCCCCTTTCACTACCCACGCCGCCCCCTCCAAATTCCTTTAAACCACATGGAAAACTTGTTGACTTTTTCCTCATCAGAGCAGTCCCCTCTAGACCAATTAGCAATTTGTGTTTGTTGCTGATTTTCTCCCTCAGAAGGCTACAGACCTGCCCAGCACCGGGAGCACTGCTGGTCCTCTGTGCCGGGACTCCACAGCTGGAGGGCTCAGGAGCAAAGGCAGGACTGCTCTCTGGGGTCCCTGGGTCATGCCCCGACCCCTCAGGGTCTCCTCTGTCCCCCAAGCCCCCTCTCAGGAGCAGGATGGGCCTCACGCCTCAACTGTTCACAGGCAGAGCTGCTTTCTGCGTCCCCCTCCTGTTCCCCACCCTGAGCCTAGGGAGGAAGAGAAGGGGAAACAAGGAAAAAGGATGCGCACGGGCAAGCATGATCAAACCAGGAGAGACGCCCCTCCAGAGAGGAGACGCCTGTGCTACCCGCTCCCCGACCTCTGCAGCCAGGGGGGATGCCAGTCAACCCCCTTCCCTCTCTGAGCTTCCTCATTTGCAATCACATCCTCCTTAAGCAAGAAGCCGTTTGAGGATGTTTTTCAACATCTGATAGCAGAACTGTTGTTTTGTTTTAATATGATTATTTTACAATACAAATTTAGCACTGACAGCAAAATAAGGAAAAATTACATTTGTCTCTAGATTTCTTTTGTTCCTAGTTCACCTTATTGTACACGGGTAGCAGGCACTGCGTTCATATCGTGCATGGCAAAATATTACAGCCACTATGGCTGACTCATGTGGAGGTTTGACAGAAAATAGCAAAATTCTGTAAAGTAATTATATAAATTCAATAA
This sequence comes from Raphicerus campestris, assembly GCA_006410735.1. NCBI lineage: Eukaryota > Metazoa > Chordata > Mammalia > Artiodactyla > Bovidae > Raphicerus > Raphicerus campestris. Next base: position 392,619 of record SJYW01006372.1, on the reverse strand, counting down.
AAAAAATAAACTAATTTTTTTAAAAAGCACACCCATTTGGATGCTAACAGCTATAACTGAGGCGGACAGTCCTCTTCACCCCAGGAAGATGATCCTCTCTGAAAACCTGCAGGGATAAGTGCCCTTCAGCATCACTCCTCCTGCCCCACCTCACAGAGAACTCTGCTCCCTTTCTCGCTTTCTTTTTATGTATTTATTTAATTTTTTGGCTGAGTGGCATGTGGGATCTTAGTTCCTCAATCAGGGATCAAACCCGAGCCCCCTGCAGTGGAAGCATGGAATTTTAACGACTGAACCACCAGGGAAGTCGTTCTCCCGTTCCTGCAGCAGGAAACCTCTCCAGTTCTCAGCTAGAAAGTTGGGGTGGCCCAAAGCCCAGCCTATGCCCTGGAGCCTTAGGAGATGTCTGCAATGGCAACATGAAAGTGTGACTGACAATACGCTGTAATTACAATCATGATTTATAAATAAGCACCAACAGGTGCCCCAGAATGGCTGCTTAGGGACACACACTGGTGTCCCTGGTGAGGCCAGCATAACTGAAGGAAATGCCTGTTTTCCTCAGATAGCAGGCAAAGTTCACATCCTCTCCGTGCAAAATGTCATTTGCAGATATCTGCCCTAATAGTTAGTGAGAACTTGTTGCTAAAGAAAAGAGGGGAAAATCTAAAACCCAGGTCCCCAGAGAGCTGGGCCAGCTCGTTTCATTGGTAAGGGCTCAGTTATTGGGACAACACGGTGGGGGAAAGTTGGGGCACAGAAACTGAGAGCGAGGAAGGGGGAGGAAGGCGAGACAACAAGAGATGCAGGCACGCTGAGCATGGACCACAAAGCCCCGATTGCTTTCAGAATGAACTGGGCCCCTGAGGCTGTGGGGGCCCACCTGTTCAGGACTGAGGCCCCAAACCTCAGGCAGGCAGCGTGGAGTCCAGAGTTACAAGCTAACCAGGCTTTGGGCACACTGTCAGCATCCTGCACACAGCTCCTCCAAAGCAAGGACGTTTCATCTCCTGCAAACTCCTCCTCCTCCTGACTGCTCCACTTCAGCTAAAGGACCTGACCTCATCACCCAGGCAAGGAAGTGTCTGCTGCTGCTAAGTCGCTTCAGTCGTGTCTGACTCTGTGCGACCCCATAGACAGCAGCCCACCAGGCTCCCCCGACCCTGGGATTCTCCAGGCAAGAACACTGGAGTGGGTTGCCATTTCCTTCTCCAATGCATGAAAGTCAAAAGTGAAAGTGAAGTCGCTCATTCGTGTCCGACTCTTAGTGACCCCATGGACTGCAGCCCACCAGGCTCCTCCATCCATGGGATTTTCCAGGCAACAGTACTGGAGTGGGGTGCCAGTCTAACCCCAGTCAACTGACTGTCTGTTCCAGAAGATATCTACTTTCACAGTTCTCTAGAATCAGTCCCTTCTTTCTACTTTTACTGCCAACTTCCAATCTTCATTACTTCTTATCTGGACCCTAACTAGTTTTCCATTNACTGTAATTACAATCATGATTTATAAATAAGCACCAACAGGTGCCCCAGAATGGCTGCTTAGGGACACACACTGGTGTCCCTGGTGAGGCCAGCATAACTGAAGGAAATGCCTGTTTTCCTCAGATAGCAGGCAAAGTTCACATCCTCTCCGTGCAAAATGTCATTTGCAGATATCTGCCCTAATAGTTAGTGAGAACTTGTTGCTAAAGAAAAGAGGGGAAAATCTAAAACCCAGGTCCCCAGAGAGCTGGGCCAGCTCGTTTCATTGGTAAGGGCTCAGTTATTGGGACAACACGGTGGGGGAAAGTTGGGGCACAGAAACTGAGAGCGAGGAAGGGGGAGGAAGGCGAGACAACAAGAGATGCAGGCACGCTGAGCATGGACCACAAAGCCCCGATTGCTTTCAGAATGAACTGGGCCCCTGAGGCTGTGGGGGCCCACCTGTTCAGGACTGAGGCCCCAAACCTCAGGCAGGCAGCGTGGAGTCCAGAGTTACAAGCTAACCAGGCTTTGGGCACACTGTCAGCATCCTGCACACAGCTCCTCCAAAGCAAGGACGTTTCATCTCCTGCAAACTCCTCCTCCTCCTGACTGCTCCACTTCAGCTAAAGGACCTGACCTCATCACCCAGGCAAGGAAGTGTCTGCTGCTGCTAAGTCGCTTCAGTCGTGTCTGACTCTGTGCGACCCCATAGACAGCAGCCCACCAGGCTCCCCCGACCCTGGGATTCTCCAGGCAAGAACACTGGAGTGGGTTGCCATTTCCTTCTCCAATGCATGAAAGTCAAAAGTGAAAGTGAAGTCGCTCATTCGTGTCCGACTCTTAGTGACCCCATGGACTGCAGCCCACCAGGCTCCTCCATCCATGGGATTTTCCAGGCAACAGTACTGGAGTGGGGTGCCAGTCTAACCCCAGTCAACTGACTGTCTGTTCCAGAAGATATCTACTTTCACAGTTCTCTAGAATCAGTCCCTTCTTTCTACTTTTACTGCCAACTTCCAATCTTCATTACTTCTTATCTGGACCCTAACTAGTTTTCCATTTCCTCCCTCCCTTCTTTCCTTGTCCCCTTATGATCCAGTCATACCCTGCTACCAGCCTGCCCTCTGCCTGCTCAGAAACTTGTCAGAACCAAGCCCTCTCTTTGCCGTCTGCCAAGTCAAGTCCTCACTGAACACTGTGCTGGGATTGATCTCTTGCAATCTCTACTGCCTCTTCTTCTGGGGACTCCAATTTTTGGATACAGTTTGGGGGGACTGCCTACTGTACCAGCCCTTCCCCGGCCAAGGCGTGGCCCAGTCTGGGCCAACCAGACATCTCCTCCCTAGGATATGACTCCCAACCTATGGTGACAAAATCCCAGAGTACAGCTGGAACCGTTATCCTGGCCCCAGTGGTACCCTGAAGAGGCTGGCCTTTGGCTCCTGACATACCTACTCCAAGACCCTGGAGGGGGACTTCCCAGGTGGTCCAGTGCTTAGGAATCTGCCTGCCAATGCAGGGTACATGGGTTCAATCTCTGGTCTGGGAAGATTCCACTTGGCACGGAGCAACCAAGCCCATGCACCACAACTACTGAAGCCCACATGCCCTAGAGCCTGTTCTCCACAAGAGAAGACCCTGCAGCGAGAGAAGCCCGCGCACCGCAGCGGGAGAGCAGCCCCACTCTCTGCAACGAGAGAAAGCCTGCGCACGGCAATGGAGACCCAGCACAACCAAACATAAAATAAATAAATAATTTCTTAAAGACCTATTTAGAAGAAGAAAAAAGACGAAGAACTGCTTTTAAAAAAAGACCCTGCAAGGGACTCGCGTCTGTCATTCCTCAGATTCTAGGAATTACCATAGCCTTCCAATGAAGTCCTTTCCTACCGAAGTCAGCAAGGTGTTGCTTATAACCAAACTTCTTTTTAAAATACCTCTCCTATGCTCCAACCAAAAGGGAAAATGCCCTGAAAGCGCCGTTATGGTCCCTCCTTCCCGTGCTGGCCAGTACGCTCCCCAGCCTGCAGGCACTGCTAGAACTCTGCCTTACCCTTCAGGGCCCAACCCAGGGTCCCCTTCTGAGCCCTCTTTGGGGATGACCTCTCCTCTAAACCCACAAGCCCCCGGCTGCCCCTTCTGCCTCCCACCGCGGACATCGGAGTGCCTGTCTTACCCCGCTCCCAGTGGACAGACACTTGGTCATCCTCTCCTCTACAACAGCTGGCAGAGTTCCAGACTCAATAAATTCACCAGGCTTTGTGGGCAGACAACTCAAAGGCCAATTACAGGTTTCCTGGGCAACACAGGCAGTGAGGGACAAAAAGCATGGGGTCAGAAAGACCCTGTCTGGCTTCCATATCCTCCACTTACCAGCTGAGTTTATGGGCAAGTCTCATAAGTTCTGTAAGCCTCAGTTCATCTGTGAAAGAGTGACAATAATGCTAACCCTGCAACGCTGCTATGAGCATGTGACGAGCCTACCTGCAAGAACATCCAGCCAGGTGCCTGGCTAGAAGTAACCACTCAGGAACAGCAGCTGCCACTCCAGCTACTCACAGCTTCTGGGTTAGCAGATGCTCTTTCGGTGGGTTGAAATCATGAGCCCTAGGCCTGTTGTGTGACCCACAGAGCATCTCTGTTTCTTAGTAGCCCCACCTGGGTCTACCTCTGCCTTATAAACCTCCTGAAAAACAGTGCATGAAAAAATGTGTGGCAAAGTTAAAGCACAGTGTAAGGGGTTCCTCCTGTTTGTCTCAACTTCAGAGTTCCAGGCATCCTGTCCAGCGTGCAGCCATGGCCAGCACCCAACCTGCTCAGTCTGAGGGACAGGGCAGATGAGCGCCTGGTTTAGGGTCTGCTTCCCCACGTCCTTCCCCAAAGCTCTGGTGCCTAAACATCCTGTTTGGGAGCCGGGAGGGGGGGTCCTTCAAATGGCCACAGCACAGGGGGACTGGGAGCTCAGGCCCTCAAGTCACCCCGACCATTAATCTAGCCAACACTGGAAAGCATGGGAAGGGCAGGAAAAGACCAGCCCAGGGAAGCTGCCAGAACAGTCCTGGGTGGGGAAACCAGGTCAGAGGAAGCCTCTCTGAAGACTTTACATGGGCCTGGATTAATCGCCCAGGCAACTCTCCTGCCCCCAAACCAGTGGTTCTCAAGTGCTATGGTCAGGAAGCCATACAGAAATAAAATCTCAGGCCACACCCAGACAGCCTGAATCAGAAATGTCTGGGAGTGGGGCCCAGCAAACTGCGCCTTACACAGCTCTTCAGGGGAATTACTGAACACCTATTCTGTGCCAAGGACCGAGCTGCAGGGTGATATTTCAGAAACGAGGACACATCTGAAGGACTTTCACAGTCTACCAGGGGGTGGGCAGGGGGAAGAGGTCAAAATCAAGTACACAATACACAAGGCAGGATGGGGTACAGAAGGAGGCAAAGGAATCAGCTCCTCCTCCCCTCGCCAGCTCCTCTCTTTTCAAGTTGGGAAGCGGTAACTCCAATTCCAGGAAACCCATCCCACCTCAGGCTGCTCTTTGAGACTCCACATAACTGCAGGTAGTTTTCAAAAGAAGAGTGATCCTCGCCCAAGGCATCTTTCAGGTCCAGAGGTTTGGCTTGTGGGGAAATGGACCATGAGGCCACACCCAGTGGTTCTCAGCAGCTGAGAAGTTGACCCCATGTGAGGTCTGGGCTGGGCAAGTTCCTAGAGGGCTGTGAGCATGCCACACAGCACATCCTGGCACTGCACTCCCACGCAGGGTCACTCCCACAGGCTCCTGGCAAGCTCACATGGTGAGCGCAGATGCAGACAGAAACATGCACACAGACGGTTGGCCCCCTGGCCTCCCTACCTCCATTCTCAAGTTACAGGGTTAAAGATGGCCTATTCACAGCCAAGGGGGAGGGATGAAAGAGGGGGTGCTGAAGCAGGGAACCATCTGGTTCAGATCAAGATTGCTCATTCAGGACCCCAACGGAACTCACAGAGCCTGCCTTCCTGATGGCTCACAGATTTCTCTCCCTCCCCCAACTTCCCACTGAGAAGCTGAAAACTGGGCTAGGAAGGGATCGACCCATAGGTAAATCTGCCGAAGGAAGATAAGAAAACAAAACTAAACCAAAAAATCACACAAAAACTGATACAGGCAAGTCTCCACCACCTCTCTGAGCCCTGGCTTCCTCTTTCTTTCAAACCCTGAACACCACGACTAAACTTGAGATCACCACCTACAGTCACTACGTCTTCCTCCACAAAGAGCTCAGGGGGCACCTAGCAGCATCCTTCCCTTTGCTGGCAACCATCTCCAAAGTTAGCAGCAGAAGGAAGATAAGGGTGTGGTCTCCCAGACTTCTCAGGCCGCCATCTCCACCAATGTAGGAGGTTCCCTCTATCTCGGAGGGATGGTGGAGTCCACCACGCATAATGAGAGGAAGAAATGACCAACCAGCTTCCAGACAACTGTCCCAAAGACAAGATGGGAGTGTGCATCACTAGCTAGGACTGACTTACTGAGGGACTCCAGAGTGCCCTGAGCCCTCTGGGCAGCTTTAGCTGAAAGAGGCTGCCACTCCCTTGCCACCACCAGCACCTCTCCCCTTTCCCCCAGCACCACCTTAGACTCTGTTCTTCAGTGTTTTACTGTAGCTGAAAGCAAGAGGCAAGATGGGAGATGGATGCAGTCGGCAAGAAATAGAAACCAAAAGGCTAACTTGAGTAAATGAGTGATGGGTGGGGGACTCTACAGGCAAAGGAGGCCAGAAATTAAATACAGGAAGGAGGAGGGGAAACCGCCAACAGGGAGACTAGAGTGAGCTCAGCACAGAGCTGCAGCAGGCAACTGGGAAGTTTGGTCCAGTCACAGAAGAATGACTGGAGGGAAGAAATGTCTCTTCCATGCCAAGGCAAGGGCTCCGACCAGCCCCACAAGGCTGGGGCATGGACTTGGCCAAGTTTCTGGTTTGTGCCAAGCCTCGGTTTCTCCGAAGTGGGAAGGAGGTCAGGCTGTTAGGTCTCATCAGAGAGAACTGGGCCACTGTGGATGGCTCGGGGGCAGTGCCAGGTAGGGGAAAGAGGAGAGAGCTGCTGATGGTGCAAAGACAGCCTGTGGCCAAGAGGAGCGGGGCGAGGGTCTCCAAGGAGTGCACAGGCCAGGAGCGCGCGCGGGGCTGGGGGTGCGAACTAGGCAGTGGAGTGAAGTCGGGACTGGGGCACTGAGCACTTCCCGGGGCTGGGGATTGCCACCACGGGGTGAAAGAGCCGCGTGTGGGAACGGCTGGTGGTGCAGGAGCCGAAGGCGGCCAACCGGGAGAGAGGCCAGGGCAAGAGGACCACCGCCCCCACGGGGGATCCCAGCGCCCCGATCCAGGGGAAGTTGCCGGGGTGGACCGGGAGGGTCTGGGCCGCTGGTCGAGCCAGCTGCCCGCGCGGAGGGGGTTCGTGGCAGCGAGGGGCCCGGGGCGCCTTATATCC
>SJYW01006372.1:372350-385572 GCA_006410735.1 Raphicerus campestris | reverse complement strand
GGGGAGGGGAGGGGAAGGGGAGGGGGATGGGAGGTTTCCACTCCCGTGAGGCCGGGGTACCGACGGCGGAGACAGGGCGTAGGGTCTGCGACGCGCTGTGCCGGGGCTGAATACCTGGACTTCGAGGGGGACGCCCAGCAGCAGAGGATGCCTCACACGAATGTGGTCTGCAGCAGCTGCGCAGGGCTGCAGGCGAAGCGTCTGGCTAGAGAGCCTCACGCTGGGGACGGTTACCATTTGCGCGGAAAGAGCCTTGACCTGAGGCTAGCTTGGCTTCCTGCCCGGGCTCCGCAAGCCGGAGCTGCGGTGAGGCCGCTGCGCCCAGGCGGGAGAAAAATCACCCCACGTGGGCGTGGGGTTTTCCCTGCTTGGAAAAAGGAGGCCGAGTGTCTCTCGGTTTCCTGGAGCGCTCAACCCCCTGGGGACCTTCTATTGATAATTCCAGTCCCACCCACTCTCTTTCTAGCTGACCCCCTTAGCTCCCTACTGTTTAGGGCAAAGTACACACATACGGCAAAGTATTAACCATTTGAAATATTTTTCTATGTCTTCTCTTAGCAAGTGTTTTCCCTAGTTTCCAGATCTACCTCAAATTGTTGATGAAACTCCCGGTTGCCCTCCAAACTTTATCGCCTCTGGCAGAGGGAGGCCTGCAAGTCGCTGATTCTTTGACAGGCGTCTATAAGATTATCCTGGAGAGTCTGTTTAAACACAGCTGACCCATACCCCTCCCGTGGGAGGAGCCTGCTGTGGGATAATATGAGCCTCAGAGGAGCCAGGCCAGAGAAAGTGGGGTTTCAGGCTAGTTTAGCACAAAATCGTTCTTTTTAATTTAAATAAATCAGTTAGTTGATGCAGTAAAAGGAAAATGCTACATGAGCCTGAGGGCTTCTCTGAGAGCTCAGTTGGTAAAGAATCTGCCTGCAGTGTTTGAGACCCTGGTTTGATTCCTGGGTGGGCAAGATCTGGAGAAGGGCTACCCACTCCAGTATTCTTGGACTTCCATGTGGCTCAGCTGGTAAAGAATCCACCAGCAATGTGGGAGACCTGGATTTGATCCCTGGGTTGGGAAGATCCCCTGGAGAAGGGAAAGGCTACCCACTCCAGTATTCTGGCCTGGAGGATTTCATGGACTGTCTAGTCCATGGGGTTGCAAAGAGTCAGACATGACTGAATGACTTTTACTTCCCATGAGCCTGAAAGATGTCCCAGTCCTTAGCCTTTAGCATTCTCTTCAAAGCTGGTAAGGTTTTCTGTTCCAAAGGGGAGCTTGTAGGGTATACCTGGTACTACTCCCCAAACTATGGATGCAAGCCAGGGGTTGAGGTCTCAAACCTCTAGGATAGGGTCAGCTCTGTAGAATCCTCTGCTTCCAGGTGTTCTATGACCTATAACAGGCTGGAGGATTGAGAAGTCAGAAGGTGGATTCTTGACTTGTCAGGTATCTGAAAGTGACTCTCACACCACACCTACCTGGGTAGACCCTTGCTGCTGCTGCTGCTGCTGCTGCTGCTAAGTCGCTTCAGTCGTGTCCGACTCTGTGCGACCCCAGAGACAGCAGCCCACCACGGTCCCCCATCCCTGGGATTCTCCAGGCAAGAACACTGGAGTGGGTTGCCATTTCCTTCTCCAATGCATGAAAGTCAAAAGTGAAAGTGAAGCCGCCCAGTCGTGTCCAACTCCCAGTGACCCCATGGACTGCAGCCTACCAGGCTCCTCCGTCCATGGGATTTTCCAGGCAAGAGTACTGGAATGGGGTGCCATTGCCTTCTCCAAGGTAGACCCTAAACCACCTGCTATCCTGATGTTCTGGGAGCTATAGAACTTCAAGGGGAAACGGTGACCTTCACCCTCCGGCACGATCTCAGACCCTTTCAGCTGTGAGATGATCAAGTTCTCTGCTCCACCAAACTCTAACCAGGTTCCTGTAGGCCCTCTTCTCCAATATGTCTCAACCTTGGCCTATAAAAACTATACTCTTGGTTAGAACTTGACTGGTCCACAGCAGTTCAGCCCTAGTCAGGGAACTAAGATCACATCCCACATGTCACACAGCGCAGCCGCAAAACCACCCCCCAAAAAACCAAAAAACTGTACTCTCAACACAGATGACTTTATCCACCCTCCTTCCTGTCTGTGGTTCAGACAGTAAAGAATCTGCCTGCAGTGCAGGAGACCAGGGTTCGATCCCTGAGTTGGGAAGATCCCCTGGAGAAGGGAATGGCTACCCTCTCCAGTCTCCTTGCCTGGAGAATTCCATGGACAGAGGAGCCTTGCAGGCTACAGTCCATGGGGTCACAAAGAGTTGGACATGACTGAGGACTGAGCCACAAACACACACAACCTCCCCCCACAGTAAAAGACTTAAACACAGTAACATAGTTTCTAATATCTCAAGGCTGCCTCCCTGGGATGGCCGAACAATGCCCCTAAGTCCCTGCCTGATAAAGCTCAAAAATTTACTGTTTATTCTAGCCAATTCCAGTTATAAGTACCCCCCACCCCTTCTTAGAGTGTTTACTAAAAAGGCTTAAAGCTGTGACTTCTTCCTTTCCCTTTAAGGTGTGCATCAAATGTATATGTATTATGTGTCTTTCTCAAGGACCTGAAAGCCATTCCTTTGAAATATAATCATTGGAAAGAATAGGGCCTCTGTGGGAGAGTAGAATCCTAACTTCAGTACTTGCCAGCTCACAGATACAGCTGACCTAGTCAGCATTTACACTGACCAACCCTTTGTACTTTTTCACTTNGTAGACCCTAAACCACCTGCTATCCTGATGTTCTGGGAGCTATAGAACTTCAAGGGGAAACGGTGACCTTCACCCTCCGGCACGATCTCAGACCCTTTCAGCTGTGAGATGATCAAGTTCTCTGCTCCACCAAACTCTAACCAGGTTCCTGTAGGCCCTCTTCTCCAATATGTCTCAACCTTGGCCTATAAAAACTATACTCTTGGTTAGAACTTGACTGGTCCACAGCAGTTCAGCCCTAGTCAGGGAACTAAGATCACATCCCACATGTCACACAGCGCAGCCGCAAAACCACCCCCCAAAAAACCAAAAAACTGTACTCTCAACACAGATGACTTTATCCACCCTCCTTCCTGTCTGTGGTTCAGACAGTAAAGAATCTGCCTGCAGTGCAGGAGACCAGGGTTCGATCCCTGAGTTGGGAAGATCCCCTGGAGAAGGGAATGGCTACCCTCTCCAGTCTCCTTGCCTGGAGAATTCCATGGACAGAGGAGCCTTGCAGGCTACAGTCCATGGGGTCACAAAGAGTTGGACATGACTGAGGACTGAGCCACAAACACACACAACCTCCCCCCACAGTAAAAGACTTAAACACAGTAACATAGTTTCTAATATCTCAAGGCTGCCTCCCTGGGATGGCCGAACAATGCCCCTAAGTCCCTGCCTGATAAAGCTCAAAAATTTACTGTTTATTCTAGCCAATTCCAGTTATAAGTACCCCCCACCCCTTCTTAGAGTGTTTACTAAAAAGGCTTAAAGCTGTGACTTCTTCCTTTCCCTTTAAGGTGTGCATCAAATGTATATGTATTATGTGTCTTTCTCAAGGACCTGAAAGCCATTCCTTTGAAATATAATCATTGGAAAGAATAGGGCCTCTGTGGGAGAGTAGAATCCTAACTTCAGTACTTGCCAGCTCACAGATACAGCTGACCTAGTCAGCATTTACACTGACCAACCCTTTGTACTTTTTCACTTCTCTGCTCACCTCCCTTCACACTTCTTCATCCTCTCTTTAAAGTGTACAGTCACCTCTGTGTAAATCCAAGTTGCAGTGTATATCAATAACATATTGGTTAAAACCTGTCCTTACCACTTTAACTAGTGCCTACTTTGTTTATTTTTATGTCAATTATTAAGATTTTTTTGTTTGTTAACTATTAAGATGTTTTTGTTTATCTTTGACAAAATGGATATGAGCGGTGAGCCCTGGGCCCCCAGGCTCCAGCCTTCCTCCCATCCACCAAAGGCCAAAGGGTTAGTTATTGCTAGGTCCTTGGGCACGTAGCCCAGGGGACACCAGAGGCATTGGATCCTGACTAATACTGACCTCTCTGATGAATGCCTGAATGCTTCTCTGTTTTTAATTTTTTTGACTTGTGTCCCTGTCACAGACTATAGTCTGTGCATGCTCCGTCATGTCTGACTCTTTGCGACCCCATGGACCGTACATAGCCCGCCAGGCTACTCTGTCCATGAGATTCTCCAGGCAAGAATACCGGACTGGGTTGCCATTTCCTATTGCAGAGGATCTTCCCAACCCAAGGATCAAACCGGCATCTCTCCCAACCCAGGGATCGAACCTGCATCTCTCGTATCTCCTGCATTGGCAGGCAGATTCTTAACTGCTCTGCCACCTGGGAAGCCTGTCACAGACTCCAGGAGGTTAAGTAATCCACATACAACTCCATGCTCTGCCCCTAAGACCAGCTGCCAGGCCCTTCCTGTAAGGACTTTGCCTCTGCACCTCAGTCACATGCAATGGCGACTTTCCCTCACAGGCAGAAGGGAATGAGCCTTTTTGTGTTGACACCCATCACCCAAATGTCTGTTAGCAGATTACTCGGAAGATGTCATTTCATGGGCAGCGCAGAGACCCTCTCTATCCCACAGCTCCAACAGGAGCTCCCATCATCACCCAACCATCTCCCAGTTAGATGTCAAATTGGTTTTTACCCATTTCCTCTTGCTAGTTGTGGTTTCCTGTCCTCTCCACCCATCCAAATTCTGCCTGACTGTTTGAAGTGTACCTTGAGTTTTCCTTCCTCCTCAAGGTTCTCCCCAGCGGCCTCAGCCGCACAGCCACCTGTGAACGTCACCTCTCATGTTGCACTGGAATTCGCGCCATTGACTTAGAAGCTGACCTTTGCTGGTAACCATCCACAGCAAGGGAAGCAGTGGACCAGGAAGTGAACGAGACCAAGGAGCCATGTGGCTTTGGAGGCAAACTGCCACTAAGCAGCAAGATGCAAAGAGGAGGTGGCTCCCTCCCTCCCCTGCTTTCTGGTTGACCCAGAAAAGTCAGCTCCCACACCTACTGATCTATGTGACCTCGAGCAAACTACACAGTTCTGTGGTCTGTAAAATGGCGATAATAATAACAGAATGGCCATAATAACAGAACCTTCCTGTAGAGCTGTTATAAAGAGTAAATGAAAAAACAATGATGTTGGATAGAAAGACTGTCAAAAAGAAATCAAGTCGATCTGTATATTTAATGTGATCACAATACAAATACCAGCAGCATTTGTTTTGTTTTTTTGGAGAGGGAGGAAGAGGAGCAGGTCACTTTATTTTAAAAATTCATTTGAAGGGCTTCCCTGATAGTCCAGTGGGTAAGAATCTGCCTTACAATGCAGGGGACATTGATTAGATCCCTAGTCAGGGAAGATTCCACATGTTCCTGAAGTAAGCACAAGCTCTACACTATTAAGCCAGCACTCTACAGCCTGCAAGCCACAGCTACTGAAGCCCACATGCCCAGAGCCCTGTTCTGCCACAAAAGCCACTGCAATGAGAAACCCGAGCACTGCAATAAAGATCCACCACAGCCAATAAATAAATCTTTTTTAAAAATTCATTTGAAAAAATAATAAGCAAGATTAGTGCCAACAATAAAAAAATTAGTCAGTTGTCAAATCTAAGAAAGAAATGGAAAAATCTATTTGAGTCAACCTGAGGATGGTTCTGCCCATCAGAAGTCAAAGCACAATTATATAAGTTCTTGAGACAAAAAGTTATTCATCAAATGACATATTGACAGTTTACAGACCCCAGATGTGCACGTACAAAGCAACTGGTGTGTCATCATGACCACTTACAAGATTAAGGACATCATCTCCTAAGGAGGTCTGGTTTATGCAAGTACACAATACACTCTAAAGGAGAGAGAGGAGGCCCAAATGGGCAAAGAAACATGAATTTTATTTAATCATGAGTCAGGAAATTTTTGAAAAACTAGGAGAAGGCAATGGCACCCCACTCCAGTACTCTTGCCTGGAAAATCCTATGGACAGAGGAGCCTGGAAGGCTGCAGTCCATGGGGTCGCTGAGGGTTGAACACAACTGAACGAATTCACTTTCACTTTTCACTTTCATGCATTGGAGAAGGAAATGGCAACTCACTCCAGTGTTCTTGCCTGGAGAATCCCAGGGACAGGGGAGCCTGGTGGGCTGCCGTCTATGGGGTCGCACAGAGTCGGACACGACTGAAGCGATGTAGCAGCAGCAGCAGTAGTATGAAGCAATGAATGTCCTCTTGGGTACGAAACATATTATAAACATACCTTTAGAATAGCGTAATAGATCAATAACATAGACTTGCAAGTCTACAAATAAACTCAGATACTCACAGAAATTGACATATGGTAAAGATGCACTTCAAATACGTGAGAGGAAAGATGAATTATTCTATAAATGGTGTAGGGACAGTTGGAGAACCATCTGCTCAAATATTAACTTAACTCTGGATTGAGTAAAAAAAAAATCAGCAATGGCTACCAATATGAAAAATGAAGACAGATAATGGACCCCTGATGGAAGTAAAATATTCAGAAAGTAGTAGTGAAAAAATAAATCACCCCAAATCTGACAACTACCAATGTACAGAAAGTACAAGTATTTGAGAGGAATGTTTTATTTGAAACTATCACATAATAAAAAAACATTTTATCATGTGATATTTCTCCTAGAAATCTTGATTCCAGCTTTTGCTTCATCCAGCCCAGTGTTTCTCATGATGTACTCTGCATAGAAGTTAAATAAGCAGGGTGACACTATACCTTGAGTACTTCTTTCTCTATTTGGAACCAGTCTGTTGTTCCATGTCCAGTTGTAACTGTTGCTTCCTGACCTGCATACAGATTTCTCAAGAGGCAGGTCAGGTGGTCTGGCTTTCCCATCTCTTTAAGAATTTTCCAGTTTGATGTAATCCACATAGTCAAAGGCTTTGACATTATCAATAAAGCAGAAATAGCTGTTTTTCTCGAATTCTCTTGCTTTATCGATGATCCAATGGATGTTGGCAATTTGACCTCTGGTTCCTCTCCATTTTCTAAATCCATTTTGAACATCTGGAAGCTCACAGTTCATGTACNTGTAGCAGCAGCAGCAGTAGTATGAAGCAATGAATGTCCTCTTGGGTACGAAACATATTATAAACATACCTTTAGAATAGCGTAATAGATCAATAACATAGACTTGCAAGTCTACAAATAAACTCAGATACTCACAGAAATTGACATATGGTAAAGATGCACTTCAAATACGTGAGAGGAAAGATGAATTATTCTATAAATGGTGTAGGGACAGTTGGAGAACCATCTGCTCAAATATTAACTTAACTCTGGATTGAGTAAAAAAAAAATCAGCAATGGCTACCAATATGAAAAATGAAGACAGATAATGGACCCCTGATGGAAGTAAAATATTCAGAAAGTAGTAGTGAAAAAATAAATCACCCCAAATCTGACAACTACCAATGTACAGAAAGTACAAGTATTTGAGAGGAATGTTTTATTTGAAACTATCACATAATAAAAAAACATTTTATCATGTGATATTTCTCCTAGAAATCTTGATTCCAGCTTTTGCTTCATCCAGCCCAGTGTTTCTCATGATGTACTCTGCATAGAAGTTAAATAAGCAGGGTGACACTATACCTTGAGTACTTCTTTCTCTATTTGGAACCAGTCTGTTGTTCCATGTCCAGTTGTAACTGTTGCTTCCTGACCTGCATACAGATTTCTCAAGAGGCAGGTCAGGTGGTCTGGCTTTCCCATCTCTTTAAGAATTTTCCAGTTTGATGTAATCCACATAGTCAAAGGCTTTGACATTATCAATAAAGCAGAAATAGCTGTTTTTCTCGAATTCTCTTGCTTTATCGATGATCCAATGGATGTTGGCAATTTGACCTCTGGTTCCTCTCCATTTTCTAAATCCATTTTGAACATCTGGAAGCTCACAGTTCATGTACTGTTGAAGCCTGGCCTGGAGAATTTTGAGCATTACTTTACTAGAGTGTGAGATGAGTCCAATTGTGTGGTGGTTTGAGCATTCCTTGGCATTGTCTTTCTTTGGGATTGGAATTAAGACTGACTTTCCCAGTCCTGTGGCCACTGCTGAGTTTTCCAAATTTGCTGGCATATTGACTGAAGCACTTTCACAGCATCATCTTTGAGGATTTGAAATAGCTCAACTGGAATTCTATCACCTCCACTAGCTTTGTTCGTAGTGATGCTTCCTAAGGCCCACTTGATTTCACATTCCGGGATGTCTGGTTCTAGGTGAGTGATCATACCATCATGATTATCTGGGTCATGAGATCTTTTTTGTATACTTCTTCTGTGTATGGTATATTGTCACCCTGCTTATTTAACTTCTATGCAAAGTACATCATGAGAAACGCTGGGCTGGAGGAAGAAGCACAACCTGGAATCAAGATTGCCAGGAGAAATATCAATAACCTGAGGTATGCAGATAACACCACCCTTATGGCAGAAAGTGAAGAGGAACTAAAAAGCCTCTTGATGAAAGTGAAAGAGGAGAGTGAAAAAGTTGGCTTAAAGCTCAACATTCAGAAAACAAAGATCATGGCATCTGGTCCCATCACTTCATGGGAAATAGATGAAGAAACAGTGTCAGACTATTTTGGGGGGCTCCAAAATCACTGCAGATAGTGACTGCAGCCATGAGATTAAAAGATGCTTGCTCCTTGGAAGAAAAGTTATGACCAACTTAGATAGCATATTGAAAAGCAGAGACATTACTTTGCCAACAAAGGTCCCTCTAGTCAAGGCTATGGTTTTTCCAGTAGTCATGTATGGATGTGAAAGTTGGACTGTGAGGAAAGCTGAGTGCTGAAGAATTGATGCTTTTGAACTGTGGTGTTGGAGAAGACTCTTGAGAGTCCCTTGGACTGCAAGGAGATCCAACCAGTCCATTCTAGAGGAGATCAGTCCTGGGTGTTCATTGGAAGGACTGATGCTAAAGCTGAAACTCCAGTACTTTGGCCACCTCATGTGAAGAGTTGACTCACTGGAAAAGACTCTGATGCTGGGAGGGACTGGAGGCAGGAGGAGAAGAGGACAACAGAGGATGAGATGGCTGGATGGCCTCACTGACTCGACGGACATGGGTTTGGGTAAACTCCTGGAGCTGGTGATGAACAGGGAGGCCTGGTGTGCTGAAATTCATGGGGTGGCAAAGAGTTGGACATGACTGAGTGACTAAACTGAACTGATCTGTGTATTCTTGCCATGTCTTCTTAATATCTTCTGCTTCTGTTAGGTCCATACTATTTCTGTCCTTTATTGTGACCATCTTTACCTGAAATATTTGTTCCCTTGGTATCTCTAATTTTCCTGAAGAGATCTCTAGTCTTTCCCATTTTATTGCTTCCTCTATTTCTTTGCATTGATCTCTGAAGAAGGCTTTCTTATCTCTCCTTGCTATTCTTTGGAACTCTGCATTCAAATGGGTATATCTTTCCTTTTCTCCTTTGCTTTTCGCTTCCCTTCTTTTCACAGTTATTTTGTCTTTTTGCATTTCTCTTTCTTGGGGATGGTCTTGATCCCTGTCTCCTGTACAGTGTCACATGGGGGCTTTTTTCAGATTTTTTTCCACTAGAGGCTATTACACGATATTGAATATAGTTCCCTGTGTTATACAGTAGGTCTTTGTTGTTTACCTATAGTAGTGTGTATATGTTGAGGAGGAAATGGCAACCCACTCCAGTATTCTTGCCTGGAAAATTCCATAGAGAGAGGAGCCTGGCGGGCTACAGCGCATGGGTCACAGAGAGTCAGACACAATGAGCACGCGCGTGGACACACACACACAATGTTAATCCCAAACTTCTAATTTATAATTTTTTTTTAAAGTTTAGTCAGATGTGTACAGCATACCTAGCTAAAAACCAAAACCACAACAGAAACCAAGTCAACAGAAAAGTGGAAGAAAATTTTGCAATTTATATCAGGTAGAAAAGGCTAATACTCTGTAAAAATGCTCTGTAAATCAGTAAAATTACCAAGGAACAATGGGACATGTGAAAAGAATACAAACAGTTCACAGAGAAGGAAACAAATGGCTGTGACATGAAAACATGAGTAGCTTCACCTTTAAAAAAAAATTATGGTAGGGACTTCCCTGGTGCTCCAGTGGTTAAGACTTCACCTTCCAATGCAGCAGTTGCACGTTTGATCCCTGCTTGGGAAGCTTAGATCCCACATGCCCACAGCCAAAAAGCCAAAAAATAAAATAGGAGCAATATTGTAACAAATTCAATAAAGAGTTTTAAAATGGTCCACATAAAAAAAAATCCTTAAAAAATTGTAATAAAATATACATGAAATTTACCATCTTAACCATTTTAAATTGTACAGTTCAGTGGCATTAAGTACATTCAAGTTGTTGTATGCATGTTGTTGGCTTAAAGCTCAACATTCAGAAAATGGTTATCTTCATAATGTTTTGGTTTTCCCAAACTCAAACTATGTACCCATTAAGCTATTATTCCACACATTTTCCTCTCTTCCCAGTCCGTGACAATCACCAGTCTACTTTCTGTCTCTATGAATTTGACTCTCAAGGCATATAAGTATGAAGACAATATTTGTCCTTTTGTGCCTGGCTTATTTCACTTAGCATAATGTCCTCAGTGTTCATCCATGTTGTGGCATGCGTCAAGATTTCCTTCTTTTTGTAGGCTGAATAATATTCTATTGTATACACTGATATATCCCACATTTTATCCATTCATCTGTTGATGAACACTTGGGTTGTTTCCATCTTTTGGCTATTGTGAACAAAGATGCTATGAACATGGGTTTACAAATCTCTCTTTGAGTTTCTGGTTTCAATTCCTTTGGATGTACACCAAAAGTGAAATTCCCGGATCATATGATAATTCTGCCTTTAATTTTTTAAGGAACCATCATAATGTTTTCCATAGTGGCTGTACCATTTTATATTCCCACCAATAGTATACAAAGATTTTAGTTCTTCCACATTCTGACACTTATTTTCTGTTTCATTTGTAATAATAAAAGAAATGCAAATTACAACCACACCGAGATATCATTTTTCACCTATCAGGTTGGCAAAGATCAAAAAGCTTGATAGCTATCTCAGGAAGAGTATGGGGAACAAGGATTGTCGTACACTGCCAGTGCGGTTGGAAATCCTTATGGCCTCTGAGAAGAGCAACTTGGTAATGTCTTCAAATTACACATGCACACACAATTTGATCTAGTAATTTCTAAGGAGGTATCCATCGTATCTGAACATGTTCTTAATTACATATAGAGATGGATATTTGTTAAAGCATTGTAAGAAAAAAGATTAAAGATGATCTAAATGTTGTTGATCCAGATTAAAGATTAAATGAATGGAACTGGGGAAGCTTCAATTGATGGTGTCAGTTGTTATCGCTCCTGCTCCTGGTGCACTCACTTCAGTTATCTCCAACTCTTTGCAACCGTATAGACTGTAGCCCGACAGGCTCCTTTGTCCATTGGACTTCCCCGGCAAGGATACTGCAGTGGTTTGCTATGCCCTCCTCCAAGGGGATCTTCCCCACCCAGGGAATGAACCCATGTCTCCGGTATTGCAGGAGGATTCTTTACCACTAAGTCACCAGAGAAAGCCCTTTTGTTATCATTACTTCACTAGATAACAGACTTTTGGAGAGTAGAGGACGGGCTTTTGTAGGTCCAAACAGACCTTCCAGAAATACTGATCAGATTAACTATTTCTTAGCCTCTGGCAGAACTAGCAGACAGCTCAGCAAGATAATGTGGTTTATCCAAAGTTATCCACAGAATGTGTACTAAAGATTATGTGCAAAGCACAAAGCTAGTGGAGGTGATGGAATTCCAGTGGAGCTGTTTCAAATCCTGAAAATGATGCTGTGAAAGTGCTGCTGCACTCAATATGCCAGCAAATTTGGAAAACTCAGCAGTGGCCACAGGACTGGAAAATGTCCGTTTTCATCCCAATTCCAAAGAAAGGCAATGCCAAAGAATGCTCAAGCTACCACACAACTGCACTCATCTCACATGCTAGTTAAGTAATGCTCAAAATTCTCCAAGCCAGGCTTCAGCAATACGTGAACCGTGAACTTCCTGATGTTCAAGCTGGTTTTAGAAAAGGCAGAGGACCCAGAGATCAAATTGCCAACATCCACTGGATCATGGAAAAAGCAAGAGAGTTCCAGAAAAACATCTACTTCTGCTTTACTGACTATGCCAAAGCCTTTGACTGTGTGGATCACAATAAACTGGAAAATTCTGAAAGAGACCGGAATACCAGACCACCTAACCTGCCTCTTGAGAAATCTGTATGCAGGTCAGGAAGCAACAGTTACAACTGGACATGGAACAACAGACTGGTTCCAAATAGGAAAAGGAGTACGTCAAGGCTGTATATTGTCACTCTACTTATTTAACTTATATGCAGAGCACATCATGAGAAAAGCTGGACTGGAAGAAACACAAGCTGGAATCAAGATTGCCGGGAGGGAGAAATATCAATAACCTGAGATATGCAGATGACACCACCCTTATGGCAGAAAGTGAAGAGGAACTAAAAAGCCTCTTGATGAAAGTGAGAGAGGAGAGTGAAAAAGTTGGCTTAAAACTCAACATTCAGAAAACGAAGATCATGGCATCCAGTCCCATGGGAAATAAATGGGCAAACAGTGGAAACAATGTCAGACTTTATTTTTTTGGGCTCCAAAATCACTGCAGATGGTGACTGCAGCCATGAAATTAGAAGATGCTTACTCCTTGGAAGAAAAGTTATGACCAACCTAGATAGTATATTCAAAAGCAGAGACATTACTTTGCCAACTAAGGTCTGTCTAGTCAAGGCTATGGTTTTTCCTGTGGTCATGTATGGATGTGAGAGCTGGACTGTAAAGAAGGCTGAGTGCCAAAGAATTGATGCTTTTGAACTGTGGTGTTGGAGAAGACTCTTGAAAGTCCTTTGGACTGCAAGGAGATCCAACCAGTCCATTCTGAAGGAGATCAGCCCTGGGATTTCTTTGGAAGGAATGATGCTAAAGCTGAAACTCCAGTACTTTGGCCACCTCATGTGAAGAGTTGACTCATTGGAAAAGACTCTGATGCTGGGAGGGATTGGGGGCAGGAGGAGAAGGGGACGACGGAGGATGAGATGGCTGGATGGCATCA